>CM060895.1:142977695-143442695 GCA_030762935.1 Hymenopus coronatus | reverse complement strand
ATGTGTCTGTGTGTATGTGTGTATGTGTATATGTGTATGTATATGTGTGTATGTGTATATGTGTATGTGTGTATGTGTATATGTGTATGTGTATATGTGTATATGTGTATGTGTATATGTGTATATGTGTATATGTGTCTGTGTATATGTGTATATGTGTATGTGTGTATGTGTATATGTGTCTGTGTGTCTGTGTGTATGTGTATATGTGTCTGTGTGTATGTGTATATGTGTATATGTGTATGTGTGTATGTGTGTATGTGTATATGTGTATATGTGTATATGTGTATGTGTGTATGTGTATATGTGTATATGTGTCTGTGTGTATGTGTATATGTGTCTGTGTGTATGTGTATATGTGTATATGTGTATATGTGTATGTGTATATGTGTCTGTGTGTATGAGTGTATGAGTGTATGTGTATATGTGTATATGTGTATGTGTGTATGTGTGTATGTGTCTGTGTGTATGTGTATATGTGTCTGTGAGTATGTGTATATGTGTCTGTGTGTATGTGTATATGTGTATATGTGTCTGTGTGTATGTGTATGTGTATATGTATATGTGTGTATATGTGTATGTGTATATGTGTATGTGTATATGTGTATATGTGTCTGTGTGTATGTGTATATGTGTATATGTGTATATGTGTATGTGTATATGTGTATGTGTATATGTGTATATGTGTCTGTGTGTATGTGTATATGTGTATGTGTATATGTGTATATGTGTCTGTGTGTATGTGTATATGTGTCTGTGTGTATGTGTATATGTGTCTGTGTGTATGTGTATATGTGTATATGTGTATGTGTATATGTGTCTGTGTGTATGAGTGTATGTGTGTATGTGTATGTGTATATGTGTCTATGTGTGTATGTGTATATGTGTATATGTGTCTGTGTGTATGTGTATATGTGTATATGTGTATGTGTATATGTGTCTGTGTGTATGAGTGTATGAGTGTATGTGTATATGTATATGTGTCTATGTGTGTATGTGTATATGTGTCTGTGTATATGTGTCTGTGTGTATGAGTGTATGTGTGTATGTGTCTGTGTGTATGAGTGTATGTGTGTATGTGTCTGTGTGTATGAGTGTATGAGTGTATGTGTATATGTATATGTGTCTATGTGTGTATGTGTATATGTGTCTGTGTATATGTGTCTGTGTGTATGAGTGTATGTGTGTATGTGTCTGTGTGTATGAGTGTATGTGTGTATGTGTCTGTGTGTATGAGTGTATGAGTGTATGTGTATATGTATATGTGTCTATGTGTGTATGTGTATATGTGTCTGTGTATATGTGTCTGTGTGTATGAGTGTATGTGTGTATGTGTCTGTGTGTATGAGTGTATGTGTATATGTGTCTGTGTGTATGAGTGTATGTGTGTATGTGTCTGTGTGTATGAGTGTATGTGTATATGTGTCTGTGTGTATGAGTGTATGTGTATATGTGTCTGTGTGTATGAGTGTATGTGTATATGTGTCTGTGTGTATGAGTGTATGTGTGTATGTGTCTGTGTGTATGAGTGTATGTGTGTATGTGTCTGTGTGTATAGGTGTATGTGTATATGTGTCTGTGTGTATGAGTGTATGTGTGTATGTGTCTGTGTGTATGAGTGTATGTGTATATGTGTCTGTGTGTATGAGTGTATGTGTATATGTGTCTGTGTGTATGAGTGTATGTGTGTATGTGTCTGTGTGTATGAGTGTATGTGTATATGTGTCTGTGTGTATGAGTGTATGTGTATATGTGTCTGTGTGTATGAGTGTATGTGTGTATGTGTCTGTGTGTATGAGTGTATGTGTATATGTGTCTGTGTGTATGAGTGTATGTGTGTATGTGTCTGTGTGTATGAGTGTATGTGTATATGTGTCTGTGTGTATGAGTGTATGTGTGTATGTGTCTGAGTGTATGTGTATATGTGTCTGTGTGTATGTGTGTATGTGTCTGTGTGTATGTGTATATGTGTCTGTGTATATGTGTCTGTGTGTGTGTGTATATGTGTCTGTGTGTATGTGAATATGTGTCTGTGTGTATGTGTATATGTGTCTGTGTGTATGAGTGTATGTGTCTGTGTGTATGTGTCTGTGTGTGTGTGTATATGTGTCTGTGTGTATGTGTGTATGAGTGAAATGTCTGTGTGTATGTGTATATGTGTCTGTGTGTATGTGTATGTGTGTATGTGTATGTGTCTGTATGTATGTGTTTATGTGTATGTGTGTATCTGTGTATGTGTGTATGTGTCTGTGTGTATTTGTGTATCGGTGTATGTGTGTATGTGTCTGTGTGTATTTGTGTATCGCTGTATGTGTGTATGTGTTTATGTGTATTTGTGTATGTGTGTATGTGTGTATGTGTCTGTGTGTATTTGTGTATCTCTATGTGTGTATGTGTTTATGTGTATTTGTGTATCTGTGTATGTGTGTATGTGTCTGTGTGTATTTGTGTATCGCTGTATGTGTGTATGTGTCTGTGTGTATGTGTCTGTGTGTATGCGTCTGTGTGTACGTGTGTATCTGTGTATTTGTCTGTGTGTATGTGTGTATGTGTCCATGTGTGTATGTGTCTGTGTGTATGTGACTGTGTGTATACGTCTGTGTGATCGTGTGTATCTGTGTATTTGTCTGTGTGTATGTTTGTATGTGTCCATGTGTGTATGTGTCTGTGTGTATGTGTGTATGTGTGTATGTGTCTGTGTGTATGTGTGTATGTGTGTATGTGTCTGAGTGTATGTGTGTATGTGTGTATGTGTATGTGTATGTGTCTGTGTGTGTATGTGTCTGAGTGTATGTGTGTATGTGTATGTGTATGTGTATGTGTGTATGTGTCTGTGTGTGTATGTGTGTAAGTGTATGTGTGTATGTGTGTATGTGTCTGTGTATGTGTGTATGTGTATATGTGTATGTGTATGTGTATGTGTATGTGTATGTGTGTATGTTTCTGTGTGTATGTGTGTAAGTGTATGTGTGTATGTGTGTATGTGTGTATGTGTATGTGTATGAGTGTATGTATGTGTGTATGTGTATGTGTGTATGTGTATATGTGTATGTGTATATGTGTATATGTGTATGTGTATATGTGTATATGTGTATGTGTATATGTGTATGTGTATATGTGTATGTGTATATGTGTATATGTGTATGTGTGTATGTGTGTATGTGTATGTGTGTATGTGTATATGTGTATGTGTATGAGTGTATGTGTGTGTATGTGTATGTGTGTATGTGTATGAGTGTATGTGTGTGTATGTGTATGAGTGTATGTATGTGTATGTGTATGTGTGTATGTGTGTGTATGTGTATATGTGTATGTGTATGAGTGTATGTGTGTGTATGTGTATGTGTATGAGTGTATGTATGTGTATGTGTATGTGTATGAGTGTATGTATGTGTATGTGTATATGTGTATGTGTATGAGTGTATGTGTGTGTATGTGTATGTGTATGAGTGTATGTATGTGTATGTGTATGTGTGTATGAGTGTATGTGTGTGTATGTGTATGTGTATGAGTGTATGTATGTGTGTATGTGTATGTGTGTATGTGTGTGTAAGTGTATGTGTGTATGTATGTGTGTATGTTTATGAGTGTATGTATGTGTGTATGTGTATGAGTGTATGTGTGTGTAAGTGTATGTGTGTATGAGTGTATGTGTGTGTATGTGTATGTGTATGAGTGTATGTATGTGTGTATGTGTATGTGTGTATGTGTATATGTGTATGTGTATATGTGTATGTGTATGAGTGTATGTATGTGTGTATGTGTCTGTAAACAGTATAGCTCAAAAAATGGTCGAGTTCAGTATCTTCCAAGGATGTCACATGAAGATTTTCAAGAAAATCTCCCCACCCTAAACGTCCCTTTATATCGAACATTTCTCGAAAATGTTGATTTTCTCAGAAATGAATCTAACAATTTTGAATAAAATACCAAATGTTTCAGATATTTTTTTGAAAAACGAAGTTTATATTTCGAATAGCTTAAGTACTTTGAAACTGAAAAAATAGCAGGGTATATCTCAGAAACTGCCTACTCGACGAAAATATATATATCATATTGTGTGTTTTAGCAACATCTTCATTTTTTACTTTCTCCATACGCACTATATACATAGTGCATAGAGAAAGTATTGCACTCCACCAAAAAATTCGATACCGAGATTTCACCGGAAATATATGTTTTAGGATCCCCAATATCCAAAAATAGTATTTTCACAAAAAGGTCCGTGTGTGTGTGTGTGTCCGTGTGTCCGTGTGTCTGTGAACACGATAACTCAAAAACGAAAAGTCGGTAAAACACCAAACTTGGTATTTAAGTTTAGTATCTTCCAGGGATGCGACACGAAGATTTTGAGAAAAATTCCCCCACCCCCAACTACCCTTTACATGGAACTTTTTCGAAAATTTTGATTTCCCAAAAATGGCTCTTACAATTTTGATTAAAATTTCGAATATTAAAGATATTTACCTGAAAAATGAAATGTATATCTTGAATTTTCTGGGAATAGCCTCTGAAGAGCAGTTTATTCTGGATGAATTTTACGGAATTTTGAATAACTGCTAAACCATAAACGATGGGCAAAAGTTTACTACACAAAAATGTAGAGCACAATAAAACACACAATTTATGTTACATACGTTTTTTTCGTGGAGTTCGTCGTTTTTGAGACATTCCTTATTTTTGGTTTCTGCTAAGAAAAACGTATACTTGTCTCTTACAGGAACTTGTCAACTACCATCCATATAAACAAAGGAACTTCATTGATATAGCAACCAGTTTTTGAGTATCACTTTAACCTATGTTTGTCCCTTAGTTCACTTCTACTCACAAGGAAGTGAGTAATAAGATTATTTCTGTAAATAGAAGTATAAGCTTTTTAAGAATAATTTGTTGCAGGTATATAGAGGAAGTCATGTGAATGGAACACATTAAATTTTTGTATAGGAAGTTCTAGTCTATCTATTATACTCTGCTAGTTATACAAAAGTCATCCAGAATGAATAGATCCTAAGAGGCTATTCCCAGAAAATTCAAGTTATACCTACATTTTGTTTGTCGGGTAAAGAGCTTTATATTAAATTATTTTAACCAAAATCATTATGTACTTTTGAGAATAACAAACTTTTAAAACATTTTCCATGTAAGGGTAGTTTACGGTTGGGGGACGTTTTTGAAGCTCTTCGTGTCGCACCCTTGGAAGTCAAGTTTGGTTTTTAACTATCTTTTAGTTTTTGATCAATGCAGTTCACGCACACACGGACCTTTTCTTTAAAATGCTGCATTTCCGGTGAAATATCGATAACGAATTTTTGGGTAGAATACAATATCTTCTTGAACAGTTTGCGTGTAGAGAGAGTAAAGGTTATTTATTTTTTTTATTTAGCAAGTCTCAATACTTGTATTTCTGGATGGATCTTGGTACATAAATGTAGGGAGAAATGTTGTATTTCCATTTAAACATGCATAGAATTTTGTGATATGAAAAACCAATTAGCGTGTGAAATATCAAATGTAAATCCCAAAAGATATTGCTGTTTTTCAAACATGTTTCATAGATTAGTTATGTTATTTATTTTTGCTGTGAAAGGCTGCACATTTGTAATGCACCCACGTCAGTGCTATATATTGTTAAAATAAGGTTTAACTGTACAATGTCTGCGACATGATAAAAGGAGGTCATGACTGCGACATTTATGGCCTCTCGAACCTTCCGCCTGAAGAAGCACGCGAATATTTTGCAACAAATTTGGCTTCAGTTCAACCTCTAAATCAGAACTTCAGCCAGATTACATAGAAGCAAACTACATAAAAGAGATTATTTATTTCCATCAAACGTAGCATTTCTTTATAAGGATTCTAAAGGTTTGGGTGCAAAGTCCATGGAAGAAACCTGCAAATATTTAGTTTGCCTGGCTATAGAATATGAGAAGTATGTTGGGACCTGTATAGAGTTAATCAAGTTGGGTTGATAGAAAAACTACATAAAAAGATGTAAACCATTTGGACCTCCAAAGATGAGGAGATTAAATGGTAGCCATTGAAAGCTGGTCGTAACAAATAGAGGTAATGTGTTTTTACTTTCTCTATACGCACTATGTACATAGTGTACACTGAAGGTGTTGCACTCCACCCAAAAATTCGATACCGAGATTTCACCGGAAATATATGTTTTAGGGTCCCCAAAATCCAAAAAACGCATTTTCACAAAAAGGACCGTGTGTGTGTGTGTGTGTGTGTGTGTGTGTGTGTGTGTGTGTGTCCGTGTGTCTGTGAACACGATAACTCAAAAACGAAAAGTCGGTAAAATACCAAACTTGTTATTTAAATTTAGTATGTTCCAGAGATGCGTCACGAAGATTTTGAGAAAAATCCCCCCACCCCAAACTACCCTTTACATGGAACTTTTTTCGAAAATTTTGATTTTGCTCAAAAATGGCACCAACGATTTTGATTAAAATTTCGTACATTAAAGATATTTACCTAACAAATGAAATGTATATCTTGAATATTTTGGGAATAGTCTCTGAAGGGTAGTTTATTCTGGATGAATTTTACTGAATTTTGCATAACTACTAAACCGTAAGAGATGGACAAAAACTTGCTCCACAAAAACTGTAGAGCACGTTAAAACACACAATTTATGTTATATAACTTTTTTTCATGAGCTCGTCGTTTTTGAGACATTCTTTGTTTTTGGTTTCTGTCATGAAAAACTTATACTGTTCTCATACAGGAACTTGTCAACTCCTATCTATTCATATATACAAAGGGACTTCATTGGCATAGCAACCAGCTTTTGACTATCATTTTAGCCTATGGTAGTCCCTTATTTCGCTTCTACTTACAAGGAAGCAAGTAATAAGACTGTTTCTGTTTATTTTTTTCTGTTTAGCATGAAATAAATAAGCTTTTTAAGAATAATTTGTTGCAGGAATATAGAGAAAGTCATGTGAATGGCACACATCAGATTTTTTTTAAAGCATTTGCTGTTTTAAATGCATAGGATGTCATCATTGACAGCTTAGAGAACTCAGCCCATGAAACGAGAATTTGCCCATGTCGTCACAACCATAAGGGTTGATCACTGGGGGTGTTTCACAAGGATGGGTTGCTCTCCGTGGTGTAATGGTTAACATGCTCACTTCATATACCCAAGATCGCGGGTTCAAACCCGGTGGAGGACGATGGATTTTTTCGGGTGTAGAAGTCCTTAGCATAGCTTCCTACGGAAGGGAATTAAAACCGTTGGTCCCGAATCGTAAATTTACGGCACGTAAAAGAACCTCAAGCCTGATAGAGAGACCTCTGAGCAAAATTAAGCGGTTTTTCACGCCCAATCTAGAATGGGACCCTGAAAACCATAGTAGTTAAAGAGCGTCCATAAATACTACGCCATTTACACTTTCACCAGAATACATGGTTTTAGAATGGTCCACTTCATTGTCTAGTTGAAGTTTAGAGAACTTAGCATACATAGTATGCATGAAACGAGAATTTTCTCACGTCACAACCAAAGGGTTGGTGACTGAGGAGTTTCAATAGGATGATGTTTACAGATGATAGAGTCAACACGTAGTTTTAGAATGGTCCATTTTATTGCCAAGTTGAAATTTTGAGAACTCGGCGAATGAAAAGAAAATTTACTCATAACGTCACAACCATAAGGGTTGCGAGATAGGATGTTGCCATAGTAACCAAGTATTAAAGTTTTTACTATGGCTTTACCGAAGTTTGTTTTTGTTTTTTTTGTTTTTTTTTACTGATTGAATAAGAACATGCATAATCACAAAATAAAATTACATGTTTTAGTTTATACTTTTTCTACACGCACTTATGTACATAGTGTATAGAGAAGGTATTGCACTCCACCCTAAAACTCAATACCGAGATTTCAACAGAAATGTATGTTTTAGGGTCCGCTGTATCTAAAAAAAATCCGATGTTTTACTTTCACATGACTTTCTCAAGCCGTTCTACAAACTTCTTACATAAGATTATTCTTCTTTCTGCACACGGACACACACACACACACACACACACACACACGCGCGCGGACCTTTTTGTGAAAATGCTTTTATTGGATATTGGGGACCCTAAAACATATATTTCCGGGAAATCTCGGTATCGAATTTTTGGTGGAGTGCAATACTTTCACTATACACTATGTACATAGTGCGTATGGAGAAAGTAAAAAAGCATTTTCAGAGAAAAGTCCGTTTGAGTGTGACCGTGAACACGATAACTCAAAAACGAAAAGTTGGTAAAATACCATACTTGGTATTTAAGCTCAGTATCTTCCAGGGATGCGACACAAAGATTTTGAGAAAAATCCTCCCACCCCAAATTACCCTTTATATGGAACTTTTTCGAAAATTTAGATACTCTTAAAAATGGCTCTACGATTTTGATTAAAATATCCCATATTAAAGATATTTACCTGGCTAACGAAATGTATATTTTAAATTTTCTGGGAATAGCTTCTGAAGCTTACTTTCTTCTGTATGAAATTTACGGAATTTTGCATAACTGCTAAACCGTAGATATGAACTTTCTTCACACAAATGTAGAACACGTTAAAACACACCATTTATATCATATACTTTTTTTCGTGGAGTTGATTGATTTTTAGATATTCCTTGTTTTTGGTTTCAGCTTTAAATGACTTATACTTTTTCACACAGAATTTGTCAACTCCTGTTCACACAAACAAAGGAACTTCAGTCACATAGCAACGAGCTTTTGTCTATCACTTTAACCTATGTCACTCCCTTATTTCGCTTCTACTTACAAGGAAGCAAGTAGTAAGACTATTTATGTTATTTTTTCTCGATTAGCATGAAGCAAATAGAAGCATAAGCTTTCTAACAAAAATTGTTACAGAGATATAGTCACGTGAATGGAACACACCAGCTTTTTTAGTATCATGTTTCTATTGATTCAAAAGGGCATCTTTTAAATATGTAATGCAACAAGTATGGACGTGGAAAAGTGTTACTTCTATTAAGTTACGTGTTAATTTCTAAACGATAACTACTACTGTTTAGAAATTTAAAAGAAATTAAACTTTTATAGAAGGTTCTTACTTTTTGTGGTACCTATATAGCCTTTGTTTTCAGGTTCCTTTGATGTTTTGTTTCCATTTTTACTTTCTCTAGCCCCATATGTACATAGGATAGAGAAGGTATTGTAATGCACCCAAAAATTCGATACCGAGATTTCACTGGAAATATATGATTTGGGGTCCCATGAGTCCAAAAAAGCATTTCTTAAAAAAGGTCCGTGTGTGTGTGTGTCAGTCTGTGGGCAACATAGCCCCAAAACAAAGAGACCGTTAAATACCAAACGTGGTATTTAGGTTTAGTATCTTCCAAGGATGCGACACGAAGATTTTCAAAAAAATCCCTGTACCCCAAACTAAGCTTTACATGGAAAAAAGTTCGAAAATGTTGATTTTCTTAAAATGCCTCTAACGATTTTGATTAAAATCCCGTATATTAAAGCTATTTATGTCCGAAATAAAATATATATCTCGAATTTTTTGGGAATAGCCTCTGAAGACCTCTTTATTTTGGATGAATTTTGCTGAATTTTGCTTAACTGTTAAACCGTAAGAGATAGAAAAAAGCGTACTACACAAAAAATGTACCTCATGACAAAACACACAATTTTTGTCCTTTACGTTTTTGTTGTGGAGGTAACCATTTTCGAGATATTCCTTGTTATTGGTTTCAATTGTGAATTACTTAAACTTTTCTCAGACAGGAAGTGTCTGTTTTTCTTTTGTTCTACTCCTGGCCAAGCAAAGAAGTGATTTGCAATGACAATCGCATAACGATAGCTTTTAAAACATTTGACAATCACTTTAGCATAGCGCATTCCCTTAATAATAATAATATTTTTTAGGAGTTTTGTAGAGAAGCTACAGAAAGTCATGTGAGTGTAACACATCAGATTTTTTTTATACCCTAGTGCATCCCCTTATTTCCCTTCTAATTAGAAGGAAGAGAGTAATACGAGAATTTGTGCTATGTGTACCTTATTAGCATTTAATATATAACAATAGTTCTTATATAATATGTATAAAGAGCTATGTGAATGGAATACACGTGTTTTTATTGCTCCTAGATCGTTTTTTGTTTTCGTCACTCAGCAATTTGGCGCATTTCTGTAGTAAAATGAAATATCTGGATTCAATGGATTTTCCCTGGCTTTTTTCCAGCAGATATTTCTAATATTTCTGCACTTCTGCTCCCAGTTCCTTTGGTACAAACTTATGTTCCATTTTTTCAATTGGCTGGATAGACCTTGATTCCTTTAATAGAATCCATTTATATTGGCGTTCCGCTATATACGACCACTTCAGACATTTCTTCTGCTGCGATATAGAATATAGAAGATGCAGCGTACGAAAAATTAGTCAAGTGGAGCTTTGATATTTTTCCATCACTCCATTAAACTAATTCGTTGAAAAATATCCAGAAAAGGGCTGTAAAGTTCATAAAAAGAGGTAAAGATTTGGGTTATGAAAGACGAAGAGGATAAATGGGAGCTGCTAAAAGTTAGACTAAAATAAATAAGTTAGTCGTTATATATAAAGCTTATGCTGGTTTAAATACATGTATGAACGTTAGAAAGAGGTTAGAAAATCCGGCATACCACGGACGAAACAATTATTTGTATAAAATTAAGGGTAGAAGGTACAGAACCGAAGTAGGAAAATTTGCATTTTACTTTCTCTATACTCAATATGTACATAGTGTATATAGAATGTATTGCACTCCACCCAAAAAATTCGATACCGAGATTTCACCGGAAATATATGTTTTGGGGTCCCCTTTATCTAAAAAAAGCATTTTCGGAAAAAGGTCCGTGTGTGTGTGTGTCAGTGTGGGTGTGTGTGTGTGTGTCTCCGTGTGTCTGTGAAAACTCAAAAACGAAAAGTAGGTAAAATACCAAATTTGGTATTTAAGTTCAGTATATTCCAGGGTGTGACACGAAGATTTTGAGAAAAATCCCCCCACCCTCAACTACCCTTTACATGGAACTTTTTTCGAAAATTTTGATTTTCTCAAAAATGGCTCTAACGATTTTGATTAAACTTTCGTATATTAAAGAGATTTACCTGACAAATAAAATGTATATCTTGAATTTTCTGGGAATAGCCTCTGAAGAGTAGTTTATTCTAGATGAATCTTACTGAATTTTGAATAACTGCTAAACGGTAAGAGATGGACAAAAACTTACTGCACAAAAAATGTAGAGCACGTTAAAACACACAATTTATGTTATATACATTTTTTTCATGGAGTTCGTCGTTTTTGTGACATTCCTTATTTCTGGTTTCTGCTATGAAAAACTTATACATTTTTCATACAGGAATTTGTCAACTGCTGTCCATATAAACAAAGGAACTTCAGTCACATAGCAACCAGCTTTTGATTATCACTTTAACCTATGGTACTCCCTTATTTCACCTCTACTTACAAGTAAACAAGTAATATGGCTATTTCTGCTAATGTTTTACTGATTAGCATGAAGAAAATAGAAGTATAAGCTTTTTAAGGATAATTTGTTGCAGGGATATAGGAAAAGTCATGCGAATTGTCCACATTAGATTTTTTTAATAGGACAATTGAAGAATGAAATTGATTGCCTGTAGCAGCCTTTCAGGTTTACCCTTTGACCTTAAAAACGTTTAGGGATAATTTAAAGACAGTAAATGTTGGACAATTAAAATAAATATTGTAAGGTTCTCAAAAACTATTCTATAATTATTAATGTTGAGTCTTCATAGTAACTGCTTATAACCATACTGGCAATTGACATAAGAAATATTATACTGAATAGATGGATACGTTTACTTGCCAGAAAAAAGTACATTGTGTAGCAACGTCAATTATAAATAATATCAAAAGCATTTGGCAGAATCATAAAATTCATCCAGACAATAAAATGGATTAAAAATCAAAGTGGATTTCACTGACCTCTTAAAAAATTCAATGGAGAGAGCTCTAGTGCTGTTACTGAGTTTGTTAAATAGATTTAATGATATTGTCTCAAAGGAATTTTTTATCTTACTATATTTACATTTATTTATGTAAATATTGGAATTAGTTCTGGTGTGATCGAGATGGATTTTGGAACATAGATTGTATTTATTTCTATTTTTCTCAGCAAATAAGAGGCAATAGAACACAAACAATGAAGTCAAAGTTAAAACACCTAACTTAACAAATAAATATTTACAATGAGTTCTGGGGGCTACACCACATAAAATACGAATTGCTTTTTCTGTAGTAAAAGTATCTTTTTAGCTAAAGCATGGTTGCGCTAAAATAAAATACCATAACTCAAATGGCTATGGATTTGTCCATAGTAAATAAATTGATAATAAAACATTGGAACACATATGATTTTTAACTTCTCGTACTCCTCTGTTCCGTGCAATACCAAGAAAAGGTTCAACAACTGCTGGACGATCCTGCATACTAAACCATTAAAAAGGATCCTACCAACTCCGTAGAAAACGCACCGTCCAGCTAATTAAGAAATCCAGCCTTCCTCCTGATGTTCAGAAGACGGTCTCGCCATCTGCCTCCATACCTCCCAGATTATATGGTCTCCCGAAGATCCATAAGCCTGGGATACCTCTAAGGCCCATAGTGGACGCTATTGGCAGCCCTACCTATCGCCTAGCTCGTCATCTGGCACATCTGCTGCAACCAATAGTAGGTAAGTGTGTACACCATGTGAAGAACTCTATACAATTCGCTGAAGTTCTTGACAGCATCAAAGTGAAGCCATCGGACCTGTTAGTTAGTTTCAATGTGGTATCTCTCTTCACCATAGTTCCCCTTGCGGAAACAATACAACTATTGTCAGAACACTTTCCACCTGGTATTACTGCACTGTTAATCACACACTTACTTCCACTTATTTTCTGTATGGCAACACCTTCTACGAGCAGACAGACGGTGTTGCCATGGGCTCTCCTTTGTCACCAGCTATTGCCAACTTCTTAATGGAGTTTCTGGAGCATGAAATACTTAACACAGCCCCATTAAAACCTACACATTTTTACAGATATGTAGATGATACATTTGTAATTTGGCCACATGGACTGCACACTCTTCCAGATTTTCTTGCACACCTAAATAGCCTCAGATCACAAATACAGTTCACAATGGAAGTTGAGAAAAATGCTTCCCTCCCCTTTCTGGACATTCTGGTTACCAGAAAAGCGGACGGAACTCTTGGTCATGCCGTCTACCGAAAACCTACACACACGGATCTTTATCTCAACGCAAACAGCTTCCACCATAAGTCACAACGACCGCAAGCTCAAACCATCAGTTCATCCTGAAGACGAGGAAGATGCACTTCTTCGAAACGTTGGTGTCAAGCCAAGTTTTTACCTGGCTAGAAGCCCGAGAAGATTTTGAATTAACACGTCGCCAGGAAAGCTTCAGTTCTTATTTTAAAGATATTTAGCTGGCAAATAATATGTATATCTTGAATTTTCTGGGAATAGTTTCTAAAGACGTGTTTATACTGGATGAATTTTGCTTAATTTGGCATAACTAGTAGAGATAGACAAAAACTTACTATACAAAAAATATAGGTCTTGTTAAAATACACAAGTTATGTCATATACATTTTTCTCGTGGAGCTTACAGTTTTCGAGGTATTCATTGTTATTATTTTCAGTTGTGAAGTACTTATACTTTTCTCAGACGGGAGTGTCCGTTTTTCTTTTGTTCTACTCCTGGCCAAGAAAAGAAAGGATTTGTAATGACAATCACATAACGACAGCTTTTAAAACATTTGACTATAGGTTTAGCCTAGTGTATTCCCTTATTTTCTTCCTACTTATACGGAACTAAGTAATAAGAACATTGTGCTAATGAGTACCTCGAATAGCAAGATGTGGAAAGAAGAATAATCTTATGTAAGAAGTTTTGCAGAACAGTTAGAAAAAGTCATGTGAGTGTAACACATCAGATTTTTCTATTTTTTCTAGGGATTTATTGAGCAGCTCTCGCATAAAGCCAGACACACCAAGAATTACCTTGGTGTTGCCATGGAGATCATTTTGTTTCATTACTTAGCTTTAGAAGCATGTATATAATTGCTTAAACCCTTGTACGTATTGGAATAGCGTCTTAAACGATTCTGCTAATTATATAAAACGTTCCTCAGACGCACGTTGTACGCCGTTTCGAATTAAACGCTAAACGTGTGACAACCCTGCAGACAGGTAACGTGAACGCTGTCTATATGAATCTAATTACTTCAGTGCCAAAGGCGTGACTGAGTTACCTCGCCGACGGCAACAGCATAATGAACTTCTACTGTATTGTTCCAGTAGTGAATGTATCCAAATTTTCAGGCATTCGATCCTTCATATACGAAAATTTCCCTTGGCTAACAAATTGTGTGTCTTTGGGCATCATTGTTAAAAAAATCTGATGTGTTACACTCACATGACTTTCTCTAGCTGTTCTACAAACTTCATACATAAGATTCTTCTTCTTTCTGCACCTTGCTAATCGTGGTACTCATTAGCACAATGTTCTTATTATTTAGTTCCGTATAAGTAGGAAGAAAATAAGGGAATACACTAGGCTAAACCAATAGACAAATGTTTTAAAAGCTGTCGTTATGCGATTGTCATTACAAATCGCTTCTTTTCTTGGCCAGGAGTAGAACAAAAAAAAAAAAAAAAAAAAAAAAAAAAACGGACACTCCCGTCTGAGAAAAGTATAAGTGCTTTACAAATGAAACTAATAACAATGAATACCTCGAAAAAGTAAACTCCACGAGAAAAATGTATGTGACATAACAAGACCTAAAATTTTTGTATAGTAAGTTTTTGTCTATCACTTACGGTTTTCTAGCTATTACAAATTAAGCAAAATTCATCCAGAATAAACTGATCTTCAAAAGCTATTCCCAGAAAATTCAAGATATACCTTTTATTTGTTAGATAAATCTTTAATATATTATATTTTAATCAAAATCGTTAGAGCCATTTTTAAGAAAATCAAAATTTTCGAAAAAAGTTCCCAGTAAAGGGTAGTTTGGGGTTGGGGGATTTTTCTCAAAATCTACGTTTCGCATCCCTGGAAGATATTAAACTTAAATACCAAGTTTGGCTGTTTAGCAACTTTTCGTTTTCACTTATCGTGTTCGCAAGCTCACGGACACACACAGAAGGATCTTTTTCTGAATTTTTTTTTTTGGATACAGGGGGTCCTAAAACATTTATTTCCGGTGAAATCTTGGTATCGAATTTTTGGGTGGAATACAATACTTCTCTATACCTATGTACATTGTATATATGGGGCTAGAGAAGGTAAAAACGCAAAGATAGTTAAATAGCAAACTTTGTATTTAAGTTTGGTATCTTCCAGGTATACGTCACGTAGATTTTGAGAAAAATCCCCCCACCACAAACTACCCTTTATTAACTCCACGAAAAAATTTAGATAATGTAAATTGTGTGTTTTAACAAGCCCTTTATTTTTTATCTGTTAAGTTTTTGTCTACCTCTTATAGTTTAGCAGTTATGCAAAATTCCTTAACATTCATGCAGAATAAAGTAGTATTCAAAGGCTATTACCAGAAAATTAAAGATATACATTTTATTTGTCAAGTAAATATCTTCAATGTACGATATTTTAATAAAAATCGTTAGAGCCATTTTTGAGAAAATCATAATTTTCGAAAAAGGTTCCATGTAAAGAATAATTGCGGGTGGGGATTTTCATGAAAATCTTTGTGTCGCATTCTTGGAAAATACTGAACTTATATCCTAAGTTTAGTGTTTAACGGTGTTTTCGTTTTTGAGCTATTCTGCCCACTGACACACACACACACACACATACAAAAACTCACACACAGACAGACAGACATACAGATAGGCACACATGGATATTTTTCTAAAACTGTTTTTTACTTTCTCTATACGCACTATGTACATAGTGTATAGAGAAGATATTGCACTCCATCCAAAAATTCGATACCGAAATTTCACCGGAAATATAAGTTTTAGGGGCCCCAATATCCCAAAAATGCATTTTCACAAAAACGTCCTCTGTGTGTGTATGTGTGTGTGTCCGTGTGTCTGTGAACACGACAACTCAAGAATGAAAAGTCGGTAAAATACCAAACTTGGTATTTAAGCTTAGTATCTTCCAGGGATGCGACACTAAGATTTTGAGTAAAATCGCCCCACCCCGAAATATCCTTTACATGGAACTTTTTTTCGAAAATTTTGATTTTCTGAAAAAGGCTCTAAAGATCTTGATTAAAATTTCATATATTAAAGATATTTACGTGACAAATAAAATATATATCTTGAATTTTCTGGGAATAGCCTCTGAAGAGAACTTTATTCTGGATGCATTTTACGGAATTTTCAATAACTGCTAAACCGTAAGAGCTGGATAAAAAATTATTGCACGAAAAATGTAGAGCACTTTAAAACATAGAATTTATGTTATATACATTTTTTTTCGTGAAGTTCTTCGTCTTTTAGACATTCCTTGTTTTTGGTTTCTGCTTTGAAAAACTTATGATTTTCTAATACAGGACTTTGTCAAATGCTTTCCATAAAAACAAAGGACTTTCAGTGACATAGCGACTAGATTTTAACCTATGGTACTCTTTTATTTCGCTTCTACTTACAAGGAAGCAAGTAATAAGACTATTTCTGCTATTTTTTTTTCTGATTAGAATGAAGTAAATAGAAGTATAAGCTTTTTAAGAATAATTTGTTGCAGAGATGTAGAGAAAGTCATGTGAATGGTACACATAAGATTTTTATGTTTTGAAACCTTGAGGGAAATATTTCTGTTGGATGAATCACCCTATATACAAGAAAGAGAGGTTCTTTTTTATCTGGTTGGCAATGGCATGCCATTCTCTGGCTGTTGATATATAGGTGGCAATTTAAAACTAATGGCCATGTATTCATTGAGCTTTATGACCTCTCCGCTACTACTTGGATGCTCACATTCGTTTCCCAACTACAGTCATCAAAAACGTTATTTTACGAATGCCTCCAATGGCAATAATAATGGCTTCGAGTGTCGAAATGGTCATTACTGGTTCGAGAATATATGTTCTAAGTTCAGAGGAACATCACCGTATGATCCAGCAATCGTCAACGAATTGCTGGATGACGTACGCAATATTTGTCTATGGTCTATTACATTTCTGAGTCTCACAATGAGATAAAATCTCTGATCTCATCTTGTGATAGCATTTAAGTTGCATGACTTTCTCTACATCTCTGTAATTATTATTATTATTTCATTTATATGGCCCCTTTAACATCTAAGGTAATATCGGAGGCTTTGCGATTGAAATAACTCGTTATCGCTTTAAATAATTTTATTTTCCTCAAACTCACCCACATTCACTATCACATAAATACTTCCAGAATCTGTGGGGGATAGGGAATAATTCTGGCTAAAGAAACATTCCACGCCCCAGCCTGGAATCGAATCGGGGACCTCCGGGCGAGAAATCAGCTTGCTGACCACTCGACCATGGAAGCAGTCTCTGGTATTCTTGTTATTCTTCTATGTGCATCAGGCTAATTAAGATAAACAAAGCAGAATCAGACTTTTCACTACCTTCCTTGAAAGTAGAGAGGAAATAAGAAAATACCACAGTGTGGTCCTTTAAAATCCAGTCGCTATGTGAAGCAATTTAAGTTCAATACTCTTTGCTTACTAGAACTAAACAAACGAGCAGAAAGCTGTCTTCCGTTTCAGCGAAGTTTGAGTGGCCTAAAATTTAAACCAAATAATCCGGAATATTTCGAAAATGGTTATAATAGCTCCACGGCACGACAGCTCACAAGCAACCTTGGCCTACCGCCCGGCCGCTGCGTACCCCATCTCAGTCAATGACAGTCGTCATGGATGGGCTGCAGTATTGGAGGGTGAGACGTGGTCAGCGCCTAGAATCCCTCCCGGCTGGTTTATGCGGTCCTCATGACATTACTTCTCCATCAAGTAGCACCTCAATTGGCCCCCCCAGGGACCTCAGGAGGCTGAGTGCACCCCGGTCCAGGTCTCCCAGCGGGGGAAAAATCCCCACGCCATTACTGGGATTCGAACCCAGGTCTCTCGCTTGGCAAGCAGCTGCACTACCACCGCGCTAAGGAGATGGCACTTCGAAAATCGTTAAACTCTACAAAAAATGTATATGATATAAACTGAGTTTTAATGATATATACATTTTTGTGTAGTACGTTTTTGTATGTCTCTTACGGTTTTTCAGTTATACAAAAATCATCCAGAATGAAGAGGTTTTTAGAGATGTACATTTTGTTTGTCACAAAAATGTCTTAAACATAAACATAACAGAGCCATTTTTGAAAAAATAAAATATTTTGAAGAAAATTCTATGTAAAGGAAAGCAGGGGTATTTTCTTAAAAATCTTCGGGTAGCATCTTTGGAAGATGCTCAACATAAGTACCAAGTGTAGTATTTAGCCGATTTTTCGGTTTGAGCTATGCTTCCCACACACACAGATAGATAGACAGACAGACAGACACAAACACGAAACTTTTTCTAAATATGCTTTTTTTTTTGGACACAGGACACTAGTACGTGTAGAGGAAGTAAAAATCTGATGTGTACCATTCACATGACTTTCTCTATATAATCTGCAACAAATTATTCTTAAAAAGCTTATAGTAATCAGAAAAAATTAGCAGAAATAGTCTTATTACTTGCTTCCTTGTAAGTAGAAGCGAAATAAGGGACTACTATAGGTTAAAGTGATAGTCAAAAGCTGGTTGCTATGTCTCTGAAGTTCCTTTGTTTATATGGATCGGAGTTGACAAGTTCCTGTATGAGAAAAATATAAGTTTTTCATAGCAGAAACCAAAAATAAGGAATGTCTTAAAAATCGACGAACTCCACACGAAATAAATTTATACAGCATAAATTGTGTGTTTTAACGTGCTCTATACTTTTTGTGAAGCAAGTTTTTGTACGTCTCTTACGGTTTAGCAGTTATTCAAAAATCAGTAAAGTTCATCCAGAATAAACTACTCTCCAGAGGCTACTACTAGAAAATTCAAGATATCCATTTTATTTATCGGGTAAATATGTTTGATATACGAAATTTTAATCAAAATCGTTAGAGCCATTTTTGAGAAAATCAAACTTTTCAAAAAAAGTTCCATATATAGGGTAGTTGTGGGTGGGGGGATTTTTCTCAAAATCTTCGTGTCGCATCCCTGGAAGATACTAAACTTAAATACCAAGTTTGGTATTTTACCGACTTTTCGTTTTTGGGTTATCGTGTTCACAGACACACGGACACACGGAAACACACACACACACGGACCTTTTTCTGAAAATACTTTTTTTCGATATAGGGGACCCTAAAACATATATTTCCAGTGAAATCTCGGTATCGAATTTTTTGGTGGAGTGCAATGCATTCTCTATACACTATGTACATAGTACGTGTAGAGAAAGTAAAAATAGTATCATGTGGTGTGTTCAAATTGTAAGTTGAGGAAAGCAAGTTGTAAGATTTACACTACTCACCTCCATAAGCAACGCAAGTCACCTGGACCGTGGTGCCTTCAACATAAGGACCTAGGACTCGGCCGTGCTGAGCAATGTTAGTGCCGTTCTCGTCCAGAATCACCAACTTCCTTGGTGGCACTGCAACAAAAACCATCAATTCTGTTAACATACCTCCTGGCAGATACACAGTTTGTGTTAAAGCTATTTGTCTATCCTTTTGCATCAAACAAAAGACTTAGATTGACATGCGCCACAACGGACCCACGTGACAGCACTGTGGTACACTCACAGACATTAAAAATCTGATGTATTTCAATGACTCTAGATAATCTAGAAAAAGTTAGCAGAAATATTCTTATTACTTGCTTCCTTGTAAGTAGAAGGGAAATAAGGGAGTAGAATAGGCTAAATCTATTGTTAAAACTTTTAAAAACTACTTGCTATGTGATTGAAGCACCTTTGTTTGTATGGACAGGGGTTGACAAATTCCAGAATGAGAAAAGTATAGTTTGTTTTTTTTAAAGCTGAAACCAATAACAAGGAATATCTCAAAAACGATCAACTCCACGAAAACAGTGTATGATATATAAATTGTGTGTTTTAACGTGCTCTACGTTTTTTGCATAGTGAACTTTTGTCCATCTCTTACGGTTTAGCAGTTATGCAAAATTCCGTAAAATTCATCCAGAGTAAAGTAGTCTTCAGAGGCTGTTCCCAGAAAATTCAAGACATACATTTTATTTGTCTGGTAAACATCTCTAATATACGATAAATTAATCAACATAGTTGGAGCCATTTTTGAGAAAATCAAAAATGTTCAATGTAAAGGGATTTTGTTGAAAATATTCGTGTCGCATCCTCGGAAGATATCAAACTTTAATACCAAGCTTGGTATTCAACGGTCTTTTCGTTTCCGAGCTATGCTGCCCACACACACACACACATGGACATTTTTCCAAAAATGTTTTTTTTTTTTTATTCAGGGGTACCAAGACATGTATTTCCGGTAAAATCTCAGTATAGGAGTTTTGCGTGGAATACAATACCTTTCTATACACTATGTACATAGTACGTGTATAGAAAGCAAAACTTCTAATGTGTTCCATTCACATGATGTCCTCTAGCTGTTCGGTAAACAAACATTTGATTCAAAATATTAATCTGTTATCTACATCATGGTAATAAAGATAAACAAAAGCAGAATTAGTCTTATTAGTGTACTTCTTTGTAAGTAGAAGGAAATTCAGAAGATGCACAGTCAAAGCGATAGTCTCAAACTTTAAAAGCCGGTCGCTATGTGAAACAATTGAAGTTCCAATCTCATGCTTGTCAGAAGTATACAAACCTGAAACGAGAAGAACGATATCGTCCCGTTTGAGAAAAGTTTAACGGTTAACTCTATATAAAAATCGGATGTGTTCCATTCACATGACTTTCTCTATATCACTGTAATAAATGATTCTATTTACTTCATTTAATAGATGCAAAAATTAGCATAAATAGCCTTATTACTTGCTTCCTTGTTAGTAGAAGCTAAATAAAGGAGTACCATAGGTTAAAGTGATAGTCAAAATCTGGTTGCTCTGCGACTGAACTTCCTTTGTTTGTACGGACACAAGATTACCAAATCGTGTATGAGAAAAATATAAGTTTTTATAGCTGAAACCAAAAACAAGGAATATCTCAAAAGCAATCAACTCCACGAAAAAATGTATATAACATAAATTGTGTGTTTTAAGGTGCTCTACATTTGTTGTGTGTAAGTTTTTGTCCATCTCTTACGGTTTAGCAGTTAAGCAAAATTCCGTAAAATTGACCCAGAATAAAGTAGTCTTCAGAGGCTAATCCCAGAAAATTCAAAATATACATTTTATGTTTCAGGTAAATATCTTTACTATACGATATTTTAGTCAAAATCGTTAGAGGCATTTTTAAGAAAATAAACATTTTCGAAAAAATTTCTATATAAAGGGTTGTTTGGGGTGAGGGATTTTTTCTCAAAATCTTCGTGTCGCATCCCGGAAGATACTAAACTTAAATACCAAGTTTGATATTTTACCAACTTTTCGTTTTTGTGTTAACGTGTTCACAGACACACGGACACACTGACACACGGACACACGGACCTTTTTCTGAAAACAATTTTGTTTGGATAAGGGGACCCTAAAACATATTTTTCCGGTGAAATCTCGGTATTGAATTTTTTGGTAGAGCGCAATACCTTCTCTATACACTATGTACATAGCACGTATAGAGAAAGTAAAAATGTATAAAATATAAATTGCGTGTTTTAATAAGATGTGCATTTTTACTTTCTCTAGCCCAGTATGTACAATGTACATAGGGAGAGAAGTTTTTTATTCCACCCAAAAATTCGTTACTGAGAATTTACCGGAAATATATATTTTAGGACCCCCTGTATCCAAAAAAAAGCCTTTTCAGAAAATGGTCCTTGTGTGTGTCCGTGAACACAATAACTGAAAAACGAAAAGTAGCTAAAGTACCAAACTTAGTATTTAAGTTTGTTATCTTCCATGGATGCGACACGAAGAGTTTGAGAAAAATCCCCCACCCCAAACTACCTTTTACATGGAACATTTTTCGAAAATGTTGATTTTCTTAAAAAGGCTGTAACAATTTTGATTAATATATCGTATATTAAAGATATTTAGCTGACAAATAAAATGTATATCTTGAATTTTCTGGGAATATCTTCTAAAGACCTGTTTATTCTGGATGAATTTTGCTTAATTTGACATATCTAGTAAACCATAAGAGATACACAAAAACTTGCTTTACAAAAAAAATGCAGGTCTTGTTAAAATACACAAGTTATGTTATGTGCATTTATTTCGTGGAGCTTACCGTTTTCTGGGCATTCATTGTTATTGGTTTCAGTTTTGAAGTACTTACACTTTTCGCAGACGGGAGTGTCCGTTTTTCCTTTATTCCACTCCTGGCCAAGAAAGAAAGCGATTTGTAATGACAATCGCATAATGGCAACTTTTAAAACATTTGGCTATCGGTTTATCCTAGTGAATTCAATTATTTTGTTCCTACTTATAAGGAACTAAGTAATAAGAACATTGTGCTAATGTGTACCACGATTAGCAAGGTGCAGAAAGAAGCAGAATCTTATGTAAGAAGTTTGTAGAACAGCTAGAGAAAGTCATGTGAGTGTACCACATCAGATGTTTTGTGTATTAGGTTTTTGTATATCTCTTATGATTTGCCAGTCATATAAAAGTCATCCTGAATAACGAGACTAGTCCCTGAAATTTTAAGATATGGATTTCATTTATCAAAAAAAAAATATCTTATACATAAGATATTTTAATCGTAATCGTTGGAGTCATTTTTGAGAAAATCAAAATTTCGAAAAATTCTCCTTGTTAAGGGAAATTGTGAGTGAGGGGATTTTCTTGAAAATCATCTGAAAGATACAAAGCTTAAATACCAGGTTTGGTAATTAACGGTCTTGTCTCTTTTGAGCTTTGCTACCCACGTATACACACACGCGCACACACAAATGGAAATGTTTCTAAAAATGCTTTTTTTTTTTTATTCAGGGATCCCAAAATATATACTTCCAGTGAAATCTCGGTATCGAATATTTGGGTGCAATACAATTCCATGTATCATATACAACGCAATATTTGTCATGATGTAGATCTTTTGTAGTAAACGTTTGTTCGGTCCAGTTAGAGAAAACCATGTGAATGGAACATCAGATTTTACTTTCTCTACACTGCAATGTACAATGAAGTTATTGTATTTCATACAAAAATTTGATACCACAATTTCACCGGAAATATATGTTTTGAGATCCCCTGAATAAAAAATTAGCAAAATGCCCTGTATGTGTGTGTCTGTGGACAGCATAGCTCATTGGTATTTAAGTTCAGTATCTTCCAAGGCAGCGATAGGTAGATTTTCAAGAAAATCCCCCCCCCATTCCTAACTATCCTTTACATGGACACATTTTCGAAAATTTCAATTCTCTTAAAAATGGTTTCAACGATTTTGATTGAAATAACGTATAATACAGATATTTACATGACAAATAAAATATATATCTTGAATTTTCCGGGAATAGCCTCTGAAGATTACTTCTTTCTGGATAAATTGTGTATTAATTTTGTGTAACTGGTAAACCGAAGGAGAGAGAAAAAAACTTACTTAACAAAAAATGTAGAGATTGTTAAAACAAACAACTATATCATATACATTTTCGTTTTCGAGATATTCCGAGTTATTGTTCTCAGTTTTAAGGTACTTAAATTGTTCTCAAAAGAAAAGTATGTTTTCTTATCGTCTATTTTGGTCACTCTAGCATGATAAGGTAACTGAATTTCAATTGTTTCACATAGCGACCCTCTTTTAAAAGATTTCACTATCGCTTTAGTCTGTGCATTTTCTTATTTCCTTTGTAATTACAAAGAAACAAAGACAATTCTGTTCATGATGTAGGTAAGAGAATGACTGCATGGCACGACAGCCAATAGGAAACCTTAGCCTACCTCCCGGCCGCTGCGTCCCCCATTTCGGCTGCAGTATTGGAGGGTGAGTCAGCAGTCCTCATGACCTGCAGCCGCTACATCTCCATCAAATAGGTCTAGTGTCCTCACAAGGCTGAGTGCACCCCTTTCCAGGTCTCCCACTGGGGGAAAATTCCCCACGCAGGTACTGGGAATCGAAACCCAGTTCTCCCGCTTGGCAAGCAGCAATGCTACCACTGCGCTAAGAAGACGACGGCCAGATAAAAGAATAATTCTTGTAAGAAACGTTTGGTTTGGAACATTTAGAGAAAATCATGTAATTTTTTGTGCGTTAAGTTATACAAGTTTTATTAACAACTGATTTATTTTACGTTGTTTGAAATAAAACTAATTCAAAAAGTTGTACTCGGTGCCTGCGAGTTGATGTAGTGGCCATTACTAACAAAATAAAGCAATCCGGAACCTCTGGCATAAAAGCAAGGGATGAAATATTATTTTGAGAGCACTTCCCAGATACATTTTCCTTTAAAGTGGGCGTTTATGTTGCTCTTTGCTTTTCACACCTTTAATATTCCATTTCCTCTTTATAACACCATTATCCCCCCCCCCCAACCCTCCACAGCAGCGGGGGGCGTCACACAAAGAACAGCTTCATCTTCTGGAATTTTATTCATTTAAGTAGAAAGTTTGCCTCTGGGCGACGTGGTTTCTTCAATTACTTTATTCACTTGAAATAGAGATTTAATGGTCCTCTTGTTAGCGCTTTGGAGCTTGCAGGGGCAAGTGTGCTTCAAAAAATAAAAAAATAAAGAGAAACACACACCTTTTCCTTTTCTTTCTTTTTCTTTCCTTCTTTTTTCTTCTAATATTCCTTCAGCTATTCCATAACATCATATTAAATACTTAAGTTACTTTCTCTACACGTACTATGGACATAGTGTATAGGGGAGGTATTGTATTCCACCCAAAATTTTGATACCGAGATTTCACCGCAAGTACATATTTTGGGTCACCGTGAATCGAAAAAGAAGTGGAAAAAAGTCCACTTGTGTGTCTGCTCAAAAACAAAAAAACAAAAAACAAAAAAAAATTAACAGGAAGATTTTCAAGAAAAAGTCCCCAGCCCACAATACCCTTTACAATTAAAAAAATCGTTTAGTTTCTCAAAAATGGCTTTAACGATTTTGATCAAAAGCTCTTATATTTAGGATATTTACATAGGAAATAAAATGTATATCTTGAATTTTTTGGGAATAGCCTCTGAAGTCATTATTTTGGATGATTTTTATTGAATTTTGTATAACTGGTAAACAGCAAGATATAGTGTGCGTGTGTGCGTATGCGTGTGTGTCAGTGGACAGTGTAGCTCAAAAACGAAAATGCCGTTAAATACCAAACTCGAAGGTTTTCAAGAAAATCTCCCCACCCCCAACTTCTCTTTATATGCAAGTTTTTTCCAAAATGTTTATTTTCTCAAAAATGGTGCTAATGATTTTGATCAAAATCTTGTTATATTTAAGAAATTTACATGCCAAATAAAACGTATATCTTGAATTTTCTGGGAATAGCCTATAAAGACCTCTTTCTTCTGGATGGGATTTACTGAATTTTGGATAACTGGACAACCCTAAGAGATAGACAAAAACTTACTGCATAAAAAAATGTAGATCTCCTTGAGACATACAATACATGTTATATATATTTTTTCGTGGAGTTGACCGTTTCTTTGTTATTCTCTTGAATTTTAAAATACTTTTCCTATCTGGGAACTTGTGAACTTCAGGCACGCAAAGAAATGGATTTGAATCCCTAAGCAAGCACATTATAAAACATTTTACTCTTGGTTTAGCCTAGTATATTCCCTTATTTCCTTTCTACTTATAAGGAAGTAATAAGACCTTTTCTGCCAGTGTTATCTCGATTAGTATGAATACGTATTAGAATAAGCTTATTAACAATAATGTAATACAGAAAGTAATAAAGGTTATGATATTAGACTGATTTTTAATGCCTTTGAATGTACATACAAGGGAATAACTAAAAGCTAAATTTCATGTAATATTTATCTTGATTAACATGAAGTACATAGAAAACAAACCTGATGTGTTCCATTCACATGACTTTCTCTACATCTCTGCAACAAATTATAGTTAAAAAGCTTATTCTTCTGTTTACTTTTTGCTAATTTAGAAAAATTAGCAGAAATGGTCTTATTACTTGCTTCCTTGCAAGTAGAAGACAAATAAGGGGGTACCATAGGTTAAAGTGACAGTCAAAAGCTGGTTGCTATGTGACTGATGTTCCTTGTTTGTTTGGACAGGAGTTGCCTAATTCCGTATGAGAAAAGTATGTCATTCTAAGCTGAAACAAAAAAGAAGGAATATCTAGAAAACGATCAACTCCAGGAAAAAAATGTATATGACATAAATTGTATGTTTTAATGTACTCTATATTTTTTGTGCTTTAAGTTTTTGTCCAACTCTTACGGTTTAGCAGTTTTGCACAATTCCGTAAAATCCATCTAGAATAAAGTAGTCTTCAGAGGCTAATCCCAGAATATTCAAGATATACATTTTATTTATCAAGTAAATATCTTTAATATTTGACATTTTATCAAAATCCTTAGAGCCATTTTTAAGAAACTACATTTTAAGAAACTACAGTTTAGCAGTTATGCACAATTCCGTAAAATTCATCCAGAATAAAGTAGTCTTCAGAGGCTATTCCCAGAATATTCAAGATATACATTTTATTTATCAAGTAAATATCTTTAATATTTGACATTTTATCAAAATCCTTAGAGCCATTTTTAAGAAACTAAAAATGTTCCGTGTAAAAGGTAGTTGGGGGTGGGGATTTTTCTTGAAAATCCTCGTGTAGCATCCTTGGAGATGCTAAACTTTGATACCGAGTTTGGTATTTAACGGCGTTTTCGTTTTTGAGCTATGCTGTCCACAGACATACAGACACACACATACATACACACACGGACCTTTTTGTAAAAATGCCTTTTTTGAATTCAGAGGGACCCGGTGAAATCTCGGTATCGAATTTTTGGGTGCAATTCAATACCTTCTCTATATACTATGTACATACGTAGTACGTGAAGATAAAATAATACTATTGGTTTAGTGCAAAATATACAGAAAATGTCATGTTAATGGAATATTTGATTTTTAGTTTCTCTAAACGTATTATGTAGGTACATAGTGTATGGAGAAGGTATTGCAGTTTCCCAAAAATTCAATACTAAGATTTTACCGAAAATAGCCTATTAGGGACCCCTCTATCATAAAAAAAAACAACACATTTTTAGAAAAAGTTCCGTGGCTGTGCTTGTGTAAGTGAACATGACTCAAAAACGACAAATCAGTAAAATACTATACCTGGTATATTAGTTGAGTTTCTTCCAAGAATGTGACATAGCATTTTTCAAGAAAATTCACCCAGCCCTATCTTTTAGATTACAAGATTTTCAGAAATTTTTAATTTTTTCAAAAATGACACTAACGAATTTGATTAAAATAGTTTATGTTTACGAAATGTTTGAATTTTCTGGGAATATTTTCTGAACTAGCCAACCATAAGAGACATACAAAAACTTGCAACACAAATAATGTGGATCTCATTTAAAAAAACAATTTTTATCATATACTTTTTTCTATATATAACCTTTTTTTTTTTAGATATTCCGGACTATTTGTTTTAATTTTAAACCTCTTAAAACATTTCTCAAACAGGAAGACGTCGTTTTTCTCGTTTGTTTACTCCTGCCAAGCAAAGAGATAGGAATTTCAATTGTTTCTCATAGCGACCATTTTCTAAGAGACGATACCATCACTTTAGCCTGTGCATTTTCATATTTTCCTTCCTCTTACAAGGGAACTAGTAATTAGACTGGTTCTGCTAATGTTTATCTCGATTATCATTATAGATGAAAGAATAGGCTTTTGAATATAAGGTTTGTTTGCCGAACCGTTAGAGGATATTGTGTGAATGGAACACATTAGATGTTTTCCCTTCTACATACAAAGAGCCAAATAATGACAATTTCTGCTAGTGTTTATCTCGATTAAAATTAAGTAGATAGAAGAGTAAGCTTTTTAACAATAATTTATTACAGAGCTGTAGAGAAAGTCGTGTGATTCAGACACATCAAGTTTTTATATATTTATTTCCAAGTGAACACAATACATTTGTTTTGGAGGGTATATTGGTCATTTTTTTTTTTTTTTTTTGTTATTTCTAGAAGCTGTACTGTAACAAATATGTTTATTGACCTGAAAATTGCTAACGTACGCTTTTAAGAGGATAGCAAACAGGTGAAAGAGTTGGTGGAGTCAGCGAAAAGACCTCGTCTTACGATAAGTATTTCCAGGCGTATTTGTAATGTCTTTGGGTCATGTCCGGAACGCCAAATTCGTCTAAGTGCCTCACGGCACAGCGCCTTGTATACACCATCCGCAATACAGTTGTGTAGCGGCAGCAACAAGTTGTCACTAGTTTCAAATCTTAACATTAGGCACCCATATGATCAAAAATCATAACCAAATACAGTTTCTTCAACCCAAAACATAAATATTAACGATACAAAATATGAATCCGTTTTGTTTGTAAAACCTGACACTTTCCATGTGTGTTCACCGTAGCGCTGTGACTAAACGTAGGTTACTCCCCTGGCTGGAGTCGCAGGATCGCTTCTCGTCTGTCGCAAAAGTATTTTTGTTTACTTGTCTTAATAATCTTGGGGCAACTCACATATGGGCTATTTGTTTTAGACATTACTTATTAAATTAACAACATTTGGTACAAATAAAAGTTATTATAGAGAACTTGGGCCCCTCAAGAAATTAAACAAATTGTGGTTTGACTGTAAGTTTGGTTTATACTTGTTACGTTTTCATCAATTTTTTTTTATCGGAAAAGCTCCGTAATTAAGTTAAACGCTAATTTATTACGTGCGCGTAGCAATCCTTTTTTGTGAATATTTATGAAGTATGCTGCCTAGAAGGAGTAGAATATAAATAAAGAAGTCTTGTAGTACTTTTGCAATGTAAATATATAATAATACTACACACTAAAGTGCCTAAAACCTGAGTTTCATTGTCGGCGGCAGGCGAACAGTGTTGTGGAATGCAACACCGGCATATGTCGCTAGACGCTGTGCTGATGTATGACAAGTATGTTTCACGCAGATACAGCTGTTCAGTGAATTTTATTATGCAGAACTTCGGCCACACTAAAATCGAATGAAACTAAGTGCCATTGATTGACTTTGAATTTATGATGACAATTTCAAAGCCTGTGGATTTCAAATTTAGCGCGAGGTTAGGTTCCAATCCGTTTAGTTTAGTGTGTGTAAATAAACAGGTTGCAACATTAGTTTTCTAAACCATCTCATTTCATTTTCATTTAATTTTATTTGTCTAAAAGCACTATACAGGCATTGACATAGTCTGTTGAAAGCAGTACAATAACCTTGTCATAATAAATTACAAAACAAGATCACAAAATGTATCATTAAAATATTCATGTATAGAATAAAAAGTATGTTTGACTAACTATGTATATATCCTGGAATTAAAAGTCTGCATGTTTAAACAATTAACACTATCAGGCAAGTTATATACAACTTAATACCTAAGTACTTATAACTATTCTGAGATTTTGTTAGTCGATAATATGGAATGTTTACATTGGACCTATATCTAGTATTATAACTATAAATATCCATCCTCAAAACATGTCTATGCTAAGAGGCATGTATATATACTAAATTATCTAAAATATAAAGATTATAAATAGTTAAAATGCCTAAGTCAATAAATAGGGGTCTACATGGGGTTATATAAGAACTTTTTTTAACTATCCTAATAATTTTCATTTGAAGACAAAAAATGTCATTTACTTTGTTAGCACCACCCCAAAGAATTAGGCCATATCTGATTACAGACTCAAAGAAAGCAAAATACATACTTCTCACGTATTCAATTGGGATAGAATCTCTCAAATTACGAATTTAAAATATAATGCTAGACAGTCTCTTTTTTAAATATTCAATATGGGTGGTCCACGATAATTGGTTATCAATATATACACCTAAGAATTTAGTACTTGTCTGATACTGTAATGCTAAGTTGTCTGTTATCCTTTTTAAAGTGAATAAAACAGAGATAGTCTTGGATTTATTTAAAAATAAACTATTAGCTTCAAACCATTCCGAAGCTTTAGACATTATGGCTTTATAGCGATTATTCAATTCATTTGGGTCATTTCCATTTGATATAAAAGTAGTATCGTCTGCAAACATTATGGTATCTGTAGGTATATTACTTGGTAAGTCATTAACTGCAATTAAAAATAGCAAAGGGCCGAAAACAGAACCCTGAGGGTCACCACTTGCTATGTGGGAATAGATGAACATTCATTCTTTACATAAACCAATTGTTTTCTACCAAATAAATAAGATTTAATGAGATTCAATCGAGTATTTTGTATGCCATAATAAGAAAGCTTTTCTAATAAAATATTATGATCAATGGAATCAAAAGCCTTACTCAAGTCACAAAAATTAGCTAAAACATATCCCCACCCCTAATCTCCCTCTAACCACACCGATCCCGTTAGAGTGCAAAACTGGTATAAGCCGCAGCGGAGAGAGTCAGCGGCCCAACTTGTAAATTTATGATAGTTATTATAATATTTCTTTGGTGTTTATTATAACGATCATCAATAGGCTGCACACGAAAGCATGTGGTGCGCAGAAATACTTACGGTATTGTTAAGAAAAACAACGTTTTGAAGCCCGCCTGGGTAGTGTGGTGGTAGCGTGTCTGCCTCACATTCAAAAGGTCGTGAGTTCGAATCTCGATTAGGCAAGTTATCCGGCTAATGTTTTTTTCGGGGTTTCCCTTATCCTGAGAAGACGAATGTCGAGCAACTTTAAGCTTCGTGGACCCCGAGAACATTTGGGTATCATTTCACCAATTTCATTCATCGTCCTAATTGACCAACTAGGTTAAGCTAATAAAATAAATAAAAATGTTTTTAAATTTTTTATAATTCAATTTTTACTTTCCCTAGCCCCGTGTGTACAATTTATACAGTGGATGGAGACGGTACCTATTGTATTTCACCTAAAAATTCAATGTCCAGATTTCACCGGAAATAAATGTTTTAGGACCCCCCGGAAGATCCGTGTGTGTTTGTGAACAGCATAGCTCAAATACGAAAAAACGTTAAATCCAAACTTGGTATCTTCCAAGGATGTGACACGGAGATTTTCAAGAAAATCCTTACACCCTAAACTACCCTTATTTAGAACAATTTTCAAAATTTTGTTTTTCTTAAAAATGGCTAACGATTTTGACTCAAATAGCTCATATTAAAGACATTTCCATCACAATAAAATCTTAAATTTTCTGGGAACAGATTCTGAAGACCAGTTTATTCTGGAATTTTGCAAATATAATAAACCGTAAGAGATAGACAATTACTTACTACACAAAAAAAAATAGATCTCGTTAAAATACACGACTTATATCTTATACATTTTTTCTTGGAATTTACGATTTTCGTGATACTCGTATTCCTTGTTATTAGTTTCAATTGTGAAGTACTTATACTTTTATTAGACGGCAGTGTCCGTTTTTCTTTTGTTCTACTCCTGGCCAGTAAAGAAGTCATTTGCAATGACATAACGATAGCTTTTAAAATATTTGCCTATCTCTTTAGCATAGCGCATTCCTTTAGTTCCCTTCTACTTATAAGAAACTAAATAATAAGAACATTCTGCTAATGTTTATCTCACTTAGCATTGTGTAGAAAGAAGAAGAACCTTTTGTAACAGGTTTGAAGAGCAGCTAGAGTAAGTCATTTTACACAATAGCACACGTAAGGGAACGGTAATTGTCTATCTTCCAAAGGGGACCCGATACGCTGCAAAATATGTGGATTTACAATTCCATTATGTACGCGTATCTGTATCGTGTGGGAGTTGGATACGAAAGGACGGTTAAGCGTGCGCTGGTAGCTTGACGCTACAAATGTACGGTAATACTGGACAATATTTTGATTCCTTTTGTGAGAATGTGTTCTCTATAGGCAATGTGTGGGTTGAAGTAACAAGGGAGCTGCACTCCAATAACCTGCAAATGGGCGAAGGACAAAATATGGCTTTTGCAAACAAATTCAAGTATCCAGGGCTATTTTAGCTTTTTGTCCACGTTACTGTAGGCAATTATGTTGTCTATGTCCCTAAGTTTGAGGGCGGCTATCGGGCTTAGGGTTCATACGCCCCATATTAATTGTGTTTATGTTATGATTTCTGTTTTAAAAGTTAACAGTTTATTTACACATATTTTTACTTTCTCTAGCCCCATATGTACAATGTACACAGGGATAGAGAAGGTATTGTAATGCACCCAAAAATTCGACACCGAGATTTCACCGGAAACATGTTTTCGGGTCTCCTGAATCCGAAAAAAGCATTTTAAAAAAAGGTCCGTGTGTCTGTCTGTGTGTGTCTGTGGACAGCATAGCCTCAAAACGAAAATACCGTTAAATACCAAACTTGGTATTTAGTTTTAGTATCTTCCAGATTGTGGCACGAAATTTTTCAAAAAAAATTCCCCCCACCAAAAACTACCCTTTATATGGAAAAATTTCGAAAATTTTTATTTTCTTAAAAATGGCTTTAACGATTTTGATTAATCCTGTATATTAAAGCTATTTATACCGAAATCAAATATATATCTCGAATTTTTTGGGAATAACCTCTGAAGATCTCTTTATTCTGGATGAATTTTGCCGAATTTTGCTTAAATGTTAAACCGTAAGAGATAGAAAAACACTCACTCCACAAAAAATGTACATCACGACAAAATACACAAATTATGTCCTTTACGTTTTTGTTGTAGATGTAACCTTTTCCGAGATCTTCCTAGTTATTGGTTTCAATTGTGAAATACTTGAACTTTTCTCAGACAGGAAGTGTCCGTTTTTCTTTTGTTCTACTCCTGGCCAAAGAAGTGATTTGCATTGACAATCGCATAACGAAAGCTTTTAAAACATTTGACCATCACTTTAGTATAGCGCATTATTCCTTTCTACTTATAAGGAACTAAGCAATAAGAACATTCTGCTAATATCTCCATTATCATTGTGTACAAAGAAGAAGAATCTTTTGTAGGAGGTTTGTAGAGCAGCTAGAGAAAGTCATGTGAGTGTAACACATCAGATTTTTTAATTATTTAACACGAGTATTAGTAGAATTATGTTTTTATGTGTATAGATATGCCTATAACTTCAAATGCAAAAGATATGCTATTGTAGTATTATGTTCCACATATCCAGTCATAAAATTAACATAAAAAAATCTAATGTGTTCCATGACTTTCCCTATATCTCGGTAAATTATTATTGTTAATAAGCTTATCTTTTATATATTTCATGCTAATCGAGAAAAATGGGCAGAAATAGTCTTATTTCTTCCTTTATTGTAAGTAGAAGCGAAATAAGGGAGTACCATAGTTTAAAGTGAAAGCCAAAAGCTGGTTGCTATGTGACTGATGTTCCTTTGTTTGTATGGACAGGAGTTGACAAATTCCTGTATGAGAAAAGTATACATTTTTCAAAGCTGAAACCAAGAAAAAGGAATATCTCAAAAACGATCAACTCCACGAAAAAAATGTATACAACATAAATTGAGCCATTTCTTAGAACATTCAAATTTTCGAAAAAAGTTCCATGTAAAGGGTAGTTTGGGGTGGGGGGATTTTTCTCAAAATCTTCGTATCGCATCCCTGGAAGATACTAAACTTAAATACCAAGTTTGGTATTTTACCGACTTTTCGTTTTTGAGTTATCGTGTTCACAGACACACGGACACACTGACACATGGACCTTTTTCGGTAAATACTTTTTTTTGGATACAGGGGATCCTAAAACATATATTTCCGGAGAAATCTCGGTATCGAATTCTTGTGTGGAGTGCAATACCTTCTCTATACACTATGTACATAGTGCGTATAGAGAAAGTAAAAAATGACAAGCAGCGCAAGATTTGAACCTATAAATGGAAGGAAGGCCTTCATAACCTTTTGGCCACCGTAACGTTGTTCAGAGATATGTTTTCAGTACTCAAAAGCTAACAATTGCGCTGTCAGTCACTGGTCACTGTACAGTTCTGTCGTGTGCGTTGTGTACACAGCTTTTACGAAGATACCCGAAGCTCTTCGATGGGCAAGGTATCCTGGGATGACTGATGTTTAGTGGCGATGGGTGTACATACAAAGAAACAACTCAGAGTAAATTTTTGCTAATATTTACCTCGATTAACATGAAGTAGATAGATCAATAAGCAACAATAGTAATATTTGTTGCAACATATTTAGAGAAAATGTTTTTAATGAAATGTCAGATTTTTCGTCATAGTGTATAGAGAACGTATTGTATTGTATTTCATTCAAAAACTCGATATTGATATTTCACCGGAAATACATGTTTTGGGTCCTCATGAATCCTCAAAACAACATTTTTTTTAAAAAAAGGTCGGTGTGTGTGTCTGTGGACAGCATAGCTCAAAACGAAAATACCGTCAAATACCAAACTTGGTATTTAAGTTTGGCATCTTCCTAGGATACGACACGAAGATTTTAAAGAATATCTCCCCCCCCCCCAAACTAACTTTTACATGGAAAAAAATTAAAAATTTTGATTCTCCAAAAATGACTGTAACGGTTTCATTAAAATCTCTTATATTTAAGATATTATAAGATTAAATCCTTAATTTTCTGGGAATAGCCTCTAAATACCTCTTTATTTTGGATGATTTTTTTTAATTTTGCATAGCTGGTAAACCGTAAGACGTGACAAAAATTACCACCCAAAAATGTAGATCTCGTTAAAATACACAATTTATGTTACATACATATTTTTCGTGGAGTTGACCATTTTTGAGATATTACTTGTTATTGGTTTCAGTTTTAAAATACTTAAAAATTTTTCCTTTACGGGAATTTGTCAACCTCTGGCCACGCAAAGTAACGCATTTCGTCCACTTGGCAACCAGCTTTTAAGAGATTTGACAATTGTTTTAGTCTAGTTTATTCCCTTATTTACATTTTGCTTTCAACAAAGCAAGTAATAAGACAATTTCTGCTAGCATTTATTTAGATTAACACGAAGTTGATAGCAGAAAAAGCTTTTTAACAATAATTTGAAACAGAAATGATGAGAAGGTCATGTGAATAATAACACATCTAATTTTTAGATGTTGTATGTTAACAAACGTGTTTATTGACTTAAAAGTCGTTAACAAGGCTGTGCAATACGCTTTTAATAGCATAGAAAACAGGTGGGAGATGTGGTGTAGTCAGCGAGAAGACCTGGTCTTACGTATTTTTAATGTCTGTGTGTGTATATACAAGGAATTACCTAAAAGGAAAATTTCTGTTGATGTTTATCTCAATTAACATTAAGTAGATAGAATAGTAGTAACAGTTTGTTGCAAAATATGCGGAGAAGGTGTTGTTAATGGAATATCAGATTTTTACTTTCTCTATACGCACTATGTACATTGTGTATTGAGAAGGTATTGCACTCAATCCAAAAATTCGATACCGAGATTTCAACGGAAATATATGTTTTAGGGTCTCTTGTATCCAAAAAAAAGCAATTTCACAAAAAGGTCCGTGTGTGTGTCCGAGTGTCCGTGTGTCCGTGTGTCTGTGAACACGATAACACAAAAACGAAAAGTCAGTAAAATACCAAACTTAGTATTTAAGTTTAGTATCTTCCAGGGATGCGACACGAAGAGTTTGAGAAAAATCCCCCCACCCCAAACTACCCTTTACATATAACTTTTTTCGAAAATGTTGATTTTCTTAAAAATGGCTCTAACGATTTTGATTAAAATTTCGTATATTAATGATATTTACCTCACAAATAAAATGTATATCTTGAATTATCTGGGAATAGCTTCTAAAGACCTGTTTATTCTGGAGGAATTTTGCTTAATTTGGCATAACTAGTAAACCGTAAGAGATAGAGAAAACTTACTATACAAAAGTGTACGTCTTGTTAAAATACACATATACATTTTTCTCGTGAAGCTTACTTTTCTCAGACGGGAGTGTGCGGTTTTCTTTTGTTCTACTCTTGGCCAAGAAAAGAAGGGATTTGTAATAACAATCGCATAACGACAGCTTTTAAAACATTTGACTATGAGTTTAGCCTAGTGTATTCCCTTATTTTTCCTACTTATAAGTAACTAAGTAATAAGAACATTGTGCTAATGTGTACTTCGATTAGCAAGGTGCAGAAAGAAGAATAATTTTATGTAAGAAGTTTGTAGAACAGCTGGAGAAGGTCATGCGAGTTTAACACATCAGATTTTTCGTTATAAAATGTATATCATAGATGCTTTAAAATACCATTTATTTAATAATGTATTTAGGTAGAGGCAGTCTTTTAGTGCCATTATATCGAGAGGTAGTTGCTAAGGGCTAAAAAGCGCAATTTGCTGCAGGCTGTATCTATTTGTCAAATATTTGGGATCTGATTTGGCAAGAGTGAGTACGTCCCGATGTTGACAGTGCAGTGTGAAAGGCAATATCCCGAGGAGAAGCTTCCTAACACAAAAGCGGTACATAATAACAGAGCTGAAAGGTAAACAGCTTGTCACAGAAATTGCCTTTGTTAGGCCTTCAGCTACGTGGTGCATCATAATAGAACGGCGCGTTCAACAAAGAACTTTGAAGGTCAGGATGGAATTTATTGCTTTCATATTCCAAGCTGAAGGCTCTTACATAATAGCCCTAGAAAGGGTAGATTTGTCTTAGAGAAAAGTCAAGTTTGATCTCTAAATAGCTAACTGTAAACCACTTTGTATATCCCTGAATTAGAGTTCATAAGTTCTGTTCAACTAAAACAAAAGACATGTTATTATATTGCACTTTGTGGCGGTACAGGGTTCATGTCCCGGTGCGGGACTGATGTAGGTTTGGGTTGGCTTAGCTCAGGGTATTTATTAGCATGGAAGTGAGACACAAGTCCGGCCTTTTTCCGCTGGAGGACACACGCGTACACTTCTTAATTTTCTACTATGACGTTACACTTTACCCGCACGCGACTATTATAATTTATTCGTTTGATGCAGTGATATGTCTCGTACTATGATCGGTCTTAAAATCACTTACTTCTGTCACAACTAAGGGTTACACCTAGCGTTTATATATCACATCTTGGTCGAGCGGGAGTTCTTCGTCAAGTGCCCTAAAATGTCACCTGTTCGGCTCCTTCACCAAGTGTCTCACACTGTCGCCTGACCAGCGGAGAGCATTGTCTTGTGTCCCGTTAGTTTTCCTTAGGCAGGGCATTCTCACCCCTTTCCCTCGGGTCAATACACGGCACGTAACGGATCTTGTACCTCGTGACTTGTACGTGTCAAAAGTCTTTCTACCCTTCCCATTTTCATTATACATTTATATTTTATCTTCGTGATACAATTTTTATTCTTGGCTATGACTTATATTTCCCTTCTGAAAAATTCTTTCCCCCGGGACAAGACAAGTGCTGTCTAAACTTGTCGCCTTAACAGTGGAAAGGCAATATCTTGACAATAGTTTAAACCAGTGTTTCCCAACCTTTTGAAGTTCACGGCACCCTTGGGAATAACATTAAACACCAGGGGCACCCTTCCTTGAATTAAAAGAAAATTAAGCTTAATATGTTAATTTATTGAAATATTATATAATAATAACGTACACCATAACATAATGCAGTAAACTTTACTACAATCACTGAGTAAAAATACATCAATAAATTTTGTTCGATTAATGATTAATGTGAAACTTTTGATTGATGCTTAGAGCACAGATATGTGATGTCGGGTCTTACAGTTGACAGTGAAACACACAAATCATCCTCAAGGTTATTCAGTCTATTTCTTGCTTTGCATTTTATTGTCACCATAGCAGAGAAGGCTTGCTCGCATAGATATGATGTTGAAAAGGCCAAAAGTGCGTTAATTGCTTTCTTCATTAGGTTAGGGTACTCCTCTCTCCGTTGAAGCCAAAAACTAGCCACCGACGCCTCACTCTTGGTGAACTTACCTTTGAGTGTGGAATCAGCGCAAAGATCAATAAATTCATCTCGTTCGCAAGCAGTGAAATCTATTTCCTCTGCACTAACTACGAAATCAAATGGTGAGACAACCCAGTCGAGATTCGTAGTGGAAATAGTTGGAAAGTACGCATCTATTGCATCTTGCAATCTTGATAAGCGATCACAAATGCGGTCTTTCAGTTTACCCAGATCTTTATCTCCTGCCACATTAAGAAGAGATGGAAAGTTCGACAAATCTCCTTTTTGAACTGCAGACTTCCAAGAACTAAGCTTTCTTTTAAAACCTTTCATTTTATTGGTTGAGGAGATTATTGTTTCATGTCGACCCTGCATCGAAACCTTCATTTCATTCAGCTTATGAAAAATATCTGCCAGATACGACAGTTCAAAACACCAAGAATCACTTAGTAAGAGCTCATGAATTGTGTCTTGATTTTCATCCTTAAAAAAAAGTTGTTAGCGGTTCTTTAAGTTCGAGAAACCGGTTCAATACACGACCCCGCGACAACCACCTTACTTCTGTGTGAAGTAACAAAGAGGTATGAGCTGCATCCGTTGCGCGACATAACTGTTCAAAAATTCTGCACTTTAAAGGTCGAGACTTCATATAGTTCACCATTTTCACAACTTGGTTAAACACTTCAACAAAATCTTCATTACACGCTTTCACGACTAATGCCTCTCTATGCAGAAAACAGTGAGTTATAATAATGGATGGATTTTCATTGAGAGGTCTGGCAGTAAAACCTTTAATTTTCCCAGACATAGATGGTGCACCATCTGTACACATACCACAACAGTCTTTCCATGAAAGATCATGGTCATTGAGATAGGAATTAATAGAAACGAAAATATCATGGTCTGTGGTTGTAGTCTCCAGCGGTCTACACAACAGAAACTGTTCACTAATATCTTTTTCATCAATATATCTGATAAAACCAAGGAGTTGCGGTTCGTCACCAATATCGAGACTCTCATCTACTTGCAAAGCAAATGTTCTATAAGTTTTTATTTTCTCCGTGACTTGTTCGTTGATATTGCATGACATTTCAGATATCCTGCGGCTGATTGTGTTGTTGGACAGAGGAACTTTCGAAATTTGATTAGCTGCTCCTTCGCCAAGTATTGTTGAAACTATAGCTTGACATGCAGGGCCAATGATTTCCTCTCCAAGAGTATGAGGTTTCTTTTTTTTAGTTATCAGTTCTACTACTTTAAATGAGGCTTCAAGAGCAGTATCACCTATGGTCATTCTCTTTACCATTCGCACAGCTGTTTTCTTCTCCCCTTCTAATATATGTGAAAAATGCATTACACTTTTCTGTGACACACTAGGATGCTTTGTTGTAAGATGCCGCTTCAGTTTGCTAGGTACCATGGCCTCGTTGCTAAGTGTTTCGCCACAAACTAAACACACAGGGATAGGGTTTTCCTCGTTGTTATTCCACTTAAATCCATACGCTAAGTAACTGTCCTGGTATGTTCTTTTCTTTCGTTTGTCTTCTTTATGTGGTGAATTCGACGGTCCGGGAGAAACTGTAAGATTTGGCTTCTTAAAGCAAGCAGTAGGAGCCGACTGTTCACTTTCACTGTCCTGGCGTTTATGTTTAACAATGAACTTATCCATAGCTAAACACTGTGAATCAACACGAGGAAGATAACTGAAAGCGCCAAACGGCGTACACTTTTATATATTCATGTCGAAGTCTCGGGAAAGTTCGTGAGGAAGCGAGTAGTCTCGGGAATGTTCGGCAGGGTATAGCTGTAATGCCATCTGTGGGATACTAGTATAACTGAATTATTGAAATGATTCGACCACTATCACCATCTGCCGTGCATGAGAGTAATTGATTTGACTTATTTTATTTCAAGACCTTACAAGACTTAAGGCTTCAGTAGAAGGTATTTTTTTGTGTTTATCTCAATATCTCGCGGCACCCCTTAGCCAGTCACACGGCACCCTAGGGTGCCGGGGCACACCGGTTGGGAACCGTTGGTTTCAACCATTATCTCAACAACCAATTAACATAATGAGCTACATTTTTACTTTCTCTGTACGTATTATGTACATAGTGTATAGAGAAGGTATTGTATTGTACCCAAAATTTCGATACCGAAATTTCCCGGAAATACATGTTCTGAGCCTTACTGAATCTGAAAAAAGTATTTTTAAAAAAATGTCCACTTGTGTGTCTGCCTGTCTGTCTCAGTGTGTATATACGTGTGCCTTGTGCAGCTTAGCTCAAAAACAAAAAGACTGTTAAAATCCAAACTTGGTATTTAAGTTTGGTATCTTTCAAGGAAGCGACACGAAGATTTTCAAGAAAATCCGCCCACCACAAACTACCCTTTACATGGAAAAAAATTCGAAAATTTTGATTTTCTTAAAAATGGCTGTAAAGATTTTGAATAAAACATTGTATATTAAAGAAAGTTGCCTGACAAATAAAAAGACAACAACGTAGCAAAAAAAAAAAAAAAAGCATTGTAGAGCACTTTAAAACATACAATTTTTGTAAAACACATTTTTTTCGTGAAGTTGATCGCTGTTTAGATATTCAACTCGTGTCCATACAAACAAAGGAACTTCAGTCACATGGCAACCAGCTTTTGACTATCACTTTAACCTATGGTACTCCCTTTTTCGCTTCTACTTACAAGGAAGCAAGTAATAAGTTTATTTCTGCTAATTTTTTCTCACTTAGCATGAAGTAAATAGAAGCATAAGCTTTCTAACAATAATTTGTTGCAGAGATATAGAGAAAGTCATGTGAACGGAACACACCCGATTTTTTCTTTCGCTACACGTACTATGTACATAGTGTTTAGAGAAGTTATTGTAATGCACCCAAAAATTCGATACCGAGATTTCACCGGAAATACATATTTTGGATTACCCTGAATCCAAAAACAGCATTTCTGAAAAAAGGTCCGGGTGTGTGTGTCTGTGTGGACATCATAGCTTAAAAACGTAAATATCGTTAAATACCAAACTTGGTAATTAAGTTTGGTATCTTGCAAGGATGCGACACAAAGCTTTTCAAGAAAATCCCCCCACCCTCAACCACCCTTTACATGGAACTTTTTTCGACAATTTTGATTTTCTAAAAAATGGTTCGAACGATTTTCATTAAAATATCGTATATTTAAGATATTTGTATGCCGAATAAAACGTATATCTTACCACACAAAAACTGTTGCTCACGATAAAACACTGTGTACAGAAAGTAAAAGCAATGTAAATTAGCCTTCCAAACACAATTTCGCAGCACTTCAAAGCTTTCACACGAAGGAAATATGAGTGGTATGCCAATTCTGCCAATAGCTAAAGTAAAACTTTCCGATCAAAATAAAAATGTCTCTTCTTTAACACTAATATTTGTGAATCTATTGACGGTTTACTAAGTGAGTGAATCAGAATCTTCTAAAAACCATTACGTAGCATTATTTTTAACAATATTTTAAAACTATTTACAATTAGCATACCTCTTGAAAGTTATACAAAAATAAGTGGGAGATTCGAAATATTCATTTGAATTAAAACATAAAAACGGGAAAAGAAGTATTAAAATCCCATTTCGACCCTTCTTAAACATAATACCTTAAACCACATTGTAGACGTTTTAATTTCTAATTTAATAGACATCTTGGGGAAATAAAAGCAAGCTTAAAAGTATGTATGACTAAAATTTCATGAAAAAATACAAAAAAAAAAAAAAAAAAAAATCTGATGTGTTCCATTCCCATAACTTTCTTTACATCTCTGAAACAAATTGTAATTAAAAAGCTTATGCTTCTATTTGCTTCATGCTAATTAGCAGAAATAATCTTATTACTTGCATCCTTGTAAGTAGAAAGGAAATAAGGGAGTACTATAGGCTAAACAATATTCAAACGCTGGTTTCTATGTGACTGAAGTTCCTTTGTTTGTATGGACACGAGTTGACAAACTTCTGTATGAGAAAGGTATAAGTTTTTTAAAGCTGAAACCAATAACAAGGTATATCTTAAAAACCATCAACTCCACGAAAAAATGTATGTAACATAAATTGTGTGTTTTAACATGCTCTACATTTTCTGTATGCCAAGTTTTTGTGCATCTCTTACCGTTTAGCAGTTATGTAAAATTCCGTAAAATTCATTGAGTGTAAAGTAATCTTCAGAGGCCATTTCCAGAAAATTCAGGATATACATTTTATTTATCAGGTAAATATGTTTAATATACGACGTTTTAATCAAAATCGTTTAGCATCTTTTAGAAAATCATACTTGAGTACCAAGTTTGATATTTAACGGTCTTTTCGTTTTTGAGTTATGCTGTCTACAGACACAATTTTTCTAACAATTCCTTTTTGTATTCAAAACATGTATTTTCGGTGAAATCTTGGTGTTTAATTGCAATACCTTCTCTATACACTACGTACACAGTCCGTGTAGAGAAAGTAAAAAACATGCATTATTGTTGCAAAAATATTATTATTTTTACAATATAAGAAAGGTAAAACTAGCCTAGTTTTATTTTTGAAGGTTAGTGTTTTACGGAATTAGAAAAGATTTCATTGAAAATAATAAAATATTTGATTAATTTTCTTTATTGCATATATACAACACTATGCAATTAAGGTTTACATTCTATTTTAGAAGTTTTTGCTTGAGGTTTGTTATTAAAATATTACTATTTATATTAAACAGAAGTTAAGTTGAACGTGCTCTCATTCCTTGTAATTGCTTGAATTCATTTTAAATATTCCTGGCGTATTAGTAAATCTCAATTAACTTTGTAGTTATTCTACCGCTACCTCGGAGCAAATATCCTTGAGTAAGCGCAAGGAGTTGGAACAAATAAAGAGTTGCCATAGAGATTATACTTAACGCTCTTGCTATTTGTATAGTGCAAAAGCAACATATGTCACTGACTTACGTAGTATCTGATTTAAGATGGAGCATTTGGGAAATTTGGAAAAGGAAAGTTATCTTGTTGAAATGTATGCCACTTTTTCTTCTTCTCTACTTCTTAAATCAAGGATTATACTACTGCCTGTTCCTGTCTCACCTCAACCCAGGGTTTCCAGGTCTTCCCTCTAACCTCCAACCTCTTCGTTTATATTACATTATTACTTTCTCTACACTTACTATGTACATAGTATATAGAAAAGGTATTGCACGCCACCCAAAAAGTCGATAGCAAGATTTCACCGGCAATATACGTTTTAGGGTCCCCAATATCCAAAAAAAGCATTTTCACAAAAAGGTCCGTGTGCCTGTGAACACGATAACTCAAAAACGAAAAGTCGGTAACATACCAAACTTGGTGTTTATGTTTAGTATCTTCCAGAGATGCGACACAAATGTTTTGACAAAAATCCCAAACTATCCTTTACATGGAAAATTTTTCGAAAATTTCGATTTTCTCAAAAATGGCTCTAACGATTTTGATTGAAATATCGTATATTAAAGACATTTACCTAACAAATAAAATGTATATCTTGAATTTTCTGGGATTAGCCTCTGAAGACTTCTTTATTCTGGATGAATTTTGCGGAATTTTACATAACTGCTAAACCGTAAGACACGAACCAAAACTTACCACAAAAAATGTAGAGCACGTTAAAACACACATTCCATGATATATATGTTTTTTTAGTGGAATAGTCCATTTTTGAGATATTCGTTATTATTTGTTTCGATTTAAATACTTAACATAACAATTGGCTTTTAAAAGGTTTGACTATCATTTTAGCCTACTGTATTCCCTTATTTACCTTCTACTTACAAGTAAGCATTTATGCTAATGTTTTTCTCGATTATCATGAAGTAGATAGAAGAATAACCTTTTTAATAATTCTCTGTTACAGTCATGTGAATGGAACACATCAATTATTTACTTTCTCTATACGTGCTATCTATCTACTTAGTGTATAGAGAAGGTATTGTAATGCACCCAAAAATGCACCGAGATTTCACCGGAAATACATGTTTTGAGACCTCCTGCTTAAAAAAAACATTTTTAGAAAAATGTCCGTGTGTGTCTATCTGTCTGTGTGTATGTGTGTTCAAGAAAATCACCCCACTCCCAACTATCTTTTACATTTAACTTTTTTCGAAAATTTTGATTTTATAAAAAATGGCTGTAACGATTTTGATTAAAATATTCTATATTAAAGGTATTTACCTGACAAATAAAATGTATATCTTGAATTTTCTGGGAATAGCCTCTGAAGACTACTTTATTCTGGACCGATTTTACATAACTACTAAACCGTAGGAGATGTACAAAACCTTAACATACAAAAAATGTAGAGCACGTTAAAACACACAATTTATGTCATATACCTTTTTTTCCTGGAGTTGGTCATTTTTGAGATATTTCTTATTTTTGGGTTCAGCTTTGAAAAACTTATACTTTTCTCATACAGGAATTTGCCAACTCGTTTCCATACAAGCAAACGAACTTCAGTCACATAACACCCAGATCTTGGCTTTGACTTTAACCTATGGTACTCCCTTATTTCGCTTCTACTTACAATAAAGCAAGAAATAAAACTATTTCTGCTAATTTTTGTCGATTAGCATGAAATAAATAAAAGAATAAGTTTATTTGCAATAATTTGATACAGAGATATAGAGAAAGTCATGTGAATGGAACATATCAGATTTGTTTTAATTCCGTGTACAACATGTATTGTCTCAAAATACACCTGTTAGAGGAACAAGAAACTCAAAGTGAAAATGAGATAGCTACATGAAGAAGCAAGTTTCACTAGAGAGCGTATTATTAGCATAGAGTTGGATGCACATAGAGTTTTATTAGTGACGTGAAGGCTGGTTGGACAATGTACCGAGTGAATACCAACAGAGTCAGTGCCTGGTAAAAGATACATGGGCAAAACGGACCAGGAAAGCGATGAATGGGTCCAATAGAGCTGCAACAGCTTTAATGGCCTAAGAATACCCTCATTATCTCGCTTTTTACTTACACTACTATGTTCTTACATCACTAAAGCATTGCATTCACATCAAAAAAATCTGATGTGTACCATTCACATGACTTTCTCTACATCTCTGCAACAAATTTTAGTTAAAAAGCTTATGCTTCTATTTACTTCATACTAATCAGAAAAAATAGCAGAAATTGTCTTATTACTTGCTTCCTTCTAAGTAGAACCAAAATAAGGCAGTACCATAGGTTAAAGGGATAGTCAAAAGCTGGTTTCTATGTCACTGAAGTTCCTTTGGTTGTATGGATAACAGTTGACAAATTCCTGTATGAGAAAAGTATGTGTTTCAAAGCAGAAACTAAAATCAAGGAATGTCTTAAAAACGATGAACTCCACGACAAAAAAGTATATAACATAAATTGTGTGTTTTATCGTGAGATACATTTTTGTAGAGTAAGTTTTTGTCCATCTCTTACGGTTTAGCAGTTATTCAAAATTCCGTAAAATTCATCCAGAATAAAGTACTCTTTAGAGACTATTCCCAGAAAATTCAAGATATACATTTTATTTGTCAGGTAAATATCCTTAATATACGATATTTTAATCAAAATCGTTACAGCCATTTTTTAGAAAATCAAAATTTTCGAAAAAAGTTCCATGTAAAGGGTAGTTTGGGTTGGGAGGATTTTTCTCAAAATCTTCGTGTCGCATCCCTGGAGGATAGTAAACTTAAATACCAAGTTTGGTATTTTACCGACTTTTCGTTTTTGAGATATGGTGTTCACAGACACATGGACACACGGACACACACACGGACGTTTTTCTGAAAATACTTTTTTTGGATACAGGGGACCCTAAAACATATATTTCCGGGGAAATCTCGGTATCGAATTCTTTGGTGGAGTGCAATACATTCTCTATACACTATGCACATAGTGAGTATAGAGAAAGTAAAAATCTGATATATATCATTCACATGTCTTTCTCTACATCTCTGCAGCTTATACTGCTATTTACTTCATACTAGTCAGAAAAAAATAGCAGAAATTGTCTTATTACTTGTTTCCTTGTAAGTAGGAGGGAAATGAGGGAGTACCATAGGTTAAACTGATAGTCAAAAGCTGGTTGCTATATCACTGAAGTTTCTTTATTTGTATGGACAGCGGTTGACAAATTCCTTATGAAAAAAGTATAGGTTTTTCAAAGCAGAAACCAAAAACAAGGAATGTCTCAAAAACAATCAACTCCACGACAAAAATGTATATAACATAAATTGTGTTGTTTTAGCGTTCTCTATATTTCTCGTGAAGTAAGTTTTTGTCCATGTCTTACGGTTTAGCGGCTATTCAAAACTCCGCAAAATTCATCCAGAATAAAGTACTCTTCAGAGGCTATTCCCAGGAAATTCAAGATATACATTTTATTTGTCAGGTAAATAGCTTTATTATACATTTTAATCAAATCGTTCGAGCCATTTTTGAGAAAACCATAATGTTCGAAAAAGTTCCCTGTAAAGGGTAGTTACGGGTGGGGGGATTTTTCCCAAAATGTTTGTGTCGCATCCCTGGAAGATACTGAACTTAAATACCAAGTTTGGTACTTTACCGACATTTCGTTTTTGAGTTATCATGGTCAAAGGCACACGGACACGGTGCTTTCTGCAAAATGTTTTTTTTTTTTTTTTTGGAAACACGGGACCCTAAAACATATATTTCCGGCGAAATCTCGGTTTCGAATTTTTGGGTGTACATATTACGTATAGAGAAAGTAAAAAACGCCAATCAGATAGTGTTAGATGACCGTGTAGTCTAGATGCAATATCTCCGTAGTCAGGCAATACTATTTATAGTCAGATAGCAAAGTGCAGCTATCCTTCTAAGCTCTCATCTCAATCTTTTTCTTTGACAGATTAGGGCGTTTTTTCTTGATTTCTCCGTTCAACTAGTGCAATAACCATGCATAATACTGCCCACTTATCGTTCTGTAAGTAATCAATGTAGGTGATTTCAGGTGCATCCCAAAAAACCGAGGCTATGACTTTATCTACAGATTTCACTGCGAATGCGTTCTTCGGAAGCTTTAAAAAGCCACTGTGTAGTACTGCATCCATGTTTCATCCACAGCTATGCTTGAAACTTGCCAGGACTGCGACGAAAACAGGCCAAACCAACTACCGAATCGATCACCTGATTGCGTTTATTGTCCATTGAAAGCAAACGCGGTACCCAACTTGCAAAGACCTTTGTCAGACCTAAATTTTGGTGTCAAATTTTGAACACTCTACCTTATGATATGCCTATAGCCTCTACTGTTTCGCGAACTTTCATTTGTCGATCACTCAAAACCATATCCTAGAGTTTGTTAATCATTTCGGAGGAAGTCACTTCTACTGAACGTTCGGAACGATGTTCATTATTTGTGGGTGTACGGCCACGTGTGCATCAATTTATCCAATCGTAAATTGTTACAAACGCAGGAGCAGATGTGCCATGGACTTTGTCCAACTCAGCTTTTATCTATTTCGGTGTTAAGCCTGTTATTTGGATGTGTTTAATCACCGCACGAAACTAGTCTTTTTCCATCTTTCTAAAGAAGCTCAAGATTGTTAATTCAATCGCCTATGGCAACAAAACCTCGTGATGGATATAACTGAATTTAAAAGCCATCTAGTTATAGACGACAGTTCTAAATACAAACTTTTATCAATGCTACGAATGTAATATCTTGGATTTTATAAGAACTTATTGAAAGTCTCTTGTGTGTGTGTGTGTGTGTGTGTGTGTGTCACTGAGGATCTGAAGAATAACCACATCTATGTCGGTGTAGTTTTATATAACTGGTACATCACATAAAATAGACGAAACCTTACTGACAAAAATCTGATGTGTACCTTTCACATGACTATCTCCATATCCCTGCAACAAGTTATTCTTAAAAAGCGTGTACTCCTATTTACTTCATGCTTATCAGAAAAAATTAGCAGAAATATTTTTATTACTTGCTTCCTTGTAAGTAAAAGCGAAATAACGGACTACCATAGGTTAAAGTGATAGTCAAAAGCTGGTTGCTATGTAACTGAAGTTCCTTTGTTTGTATTGACACGAGTTCACAAAGTCCTGTATGAGAAAAGTATGTTTTTTATAGCTGAAACCAAAAACAAGGAATATCTAAAAAACAATCAACTCCACGAAAAAATGTATATAACATAAATAGTGTGTTTTAAGGTGCTCTACATTTGTTGTGTGGTAAGTTTTTGTCCATCTCTTACGGTTTAGTAGTTATGGAAAATTCCGTAAAATTGACCCAGAATAAAGTAGTCTTCAGAGACTATTCCCAGAAAGTTCAAAATATGCATTTTATTTGTCAGGTAAATATCCTTAATATACGATATTTTAATCAAAATCTTTAGAGCCATTTTTTAGAAAATCAAAATTTTCGAAAAAAGTTCCATTTAAAGCGTAGTTTATGGTGGAGGGATTTTTTTAAAAGTCTTCGTGTCACATCCCTGGAAGATATTAAACTTAAATACCAAGTTTGGTATTTTACCAACTTTTGATTTTGAGTTATCGTGTTCACAGACACACGGACACAGGGACACACTAACACACGGACCTTTTTCTGAAAATATTTTTTTGGATACAGGAGACCCTAAAACATATATTTCCGGTGAAATCTCGGTATCGAATTTTTTGGTGGAGTGCAATACCTTCTCTATACACTATGTACATAGTGCGTATAGAGAAAATAAAATGTATATACAATCAATATTGTATCATCTTTCGTATCATCTGATTTGTTTCTATCCTGGCCTTCCAAGAATTTCAATTGTTTTTAAGCTTTGACATTCGATTTAACCTAGTGTATTAGCTTATTTCAAAGAAGAAAGTAATAATACCATTTCTAATAACATTTATCTGGATTAGCATGATATATGTAGATAAAACAATAATATTTATTGGGAAGAATTTTTTTTCAGAAAAGGTAGAGAAAATCATATGAATGGAACACAGATTTTTACTTTCTCTACACGTACTATGTACATAGTGTATAGAGAAGGTGTTGTAATGCACCCAAAAATTCCATACCAAGATTTCACCGGAAATACATGTTTTGATACTCCATGAATCCTAAAAAAGATTTTCAGAAAAATGTCCGTTATGTGTGTGTGTTTGTGTTTGTTTGTGTCTGTGGACAGCATGGCTCAAAAACGAAAAGACCGTTAAATACCAAACTTAGTTTTTAAGTTTGGTATCTTCCAAGGATGCGACACGAAGATTTTCTAGCAAATCCCCCCCCCCCCACCGCCAACTACCCTTTACGTGGAACGTTTTTCAAAAATTTTGATTTTCTCAAAAATGGCACAAATAATTTTGATTAAATCTCTTATACTGAAGATATTTACATGCCATATAAAATAAATATCTCAATTTTCTGGGAATAGCCTCTGAGGAGTACTTTATTCTGGATGAATTTTACGTAATTTTGCATAACTGCTAAACCATAAGAGGTGGACAAAGGCATACCACATAAAAACCGTAGGGCACTTTAAAACACATAATTTATGTTATATTCATTTTGTTCGTGGAGCTGGTCATTTTCCTTGTTTTTTGTTTCAGTTTTAAAAAACTTTTCTCATACAAGAGTTTGTCAACTCCTGTCCAAACAAACAAAGGAACTTCAGACACATTGTAACGAGCTTTTGTCCGTCACTTTAACCTGTGGTACTCCCTTATTTCACTTCTACTTACAAGGAGGCAAGTAATAAGGCTATTTTTGCTAATTTTTTTTTTTTCGATTAACATGATGAAAACAGAAGCATAAGCTTTTTAACAATAATTTGTGCCAGAGAAGCAGAGAAAGGCATGTGAATGGAACACATCAGGTTTATTTTTGAATATTTTAATACTGAAGCATGGGTATTACTTGTTTTTCGTTGGGGAGACACAGTGCGGAATGTTTATTGCCCCTATACTGAAAACTGGATCAATGCAGATCGTATCGATAGGTCGTGTATTTCCATTTTCGGCGCTTGCTTGCACTTCCTGATAAACAGTCGGCCATTTGCATCTGAATGCATCCGCTATCAAGTGATCTTATAGTGTGCTGTATTTCTGAATTACTTCCGTAGAAGCAAGGGCTCAAAATATGATGTTTTGAACTTTGGCAGTGCCTACAGTCACTGCAAAATTAAGGGCACTACAGATTTTCTAATAAGATACAGCAATAGCGGCTTCTATCGCATCTTTTAACTTTCTCTACATGTACTGTGTTAATAGTCATTAGAGAAAGTCAAGCATTCCACCCAAATCTCGGATACCTAGATTTCACCGGAAATTCATGCTTAGGACCCACGGAATACAAAAAATTCATGTGTTCCATTGACTTTCTCTACATCTCTGCAACAAATTATTGTTATAAAGCTTATGCTTCTATTTACTTCCTGCTAACCGAGAAAAAATTAGCAGAAATAGTCTTCTTACTTGCTTCCTTGTAAATAGAAGCGAAATAAAGGAGCACACTAGGTTAAAGTGATAATCAAAAGCTGGTTGTTCTGTGACTGAAGTTCCTTTGTTTGTATGGACTGGAGTTCACAAAAACATGTATGAGAAAAGTATGTTTTTCAAAGCTGAAAACAAAAACAAGGAATATCTAAAAAACGATCAACTCCACGAAAAAAATGTATATAATGTAAATTGTGTGATCTAACGTACTCTAAATTTTTGTGCTGTAAGTTTTGTCTCTCTCTCTCTAACGGTTTAGCAGTTATATAAAATTCCTTAAAATTCATCCAGAATAAAGCAGTCTTCAAGGGCTAACCCCATAAAATTCAAGATATGAATTTTATTTTCAACTAAATATCTTTAATATACGACATTTTAATCAAAATCGCTACACCATTTTTTGAAAATAAAACTTTTAGAAAAACGTTCCATGTGAAGGGTAGTAACGGGTGGGGGGATTTTCTCGAACATTTTCGAGTAGCATCCTTGGAAGATACAAAATTTAAATACCAAGTTTGATATTCAATAGTCTTTTCGTTTTAGAGCTATGCTGCCCACAGACACACACGGACCTTTTTTCTAAAAATGCTTTTCTTGGATTCAGGGGGACACAAAACATGTATTTCCGGTGAAATATAGGTATCGAATTTTTGGGCGGAATGCAAAATCTTCTCTATACACTATGTACATAGTACTTGTTGAGATAGTAAAAAAAAAAACAAACAAAAAATATCACCATATTTTTGTAAAAGTGTGTGTGTGTGTGTGTGTGTGTGTGTGTGTGTATCTGTGTATATCATAGCTCAAAAACTAAAAGAGCGTTAAATTCCTAACTTGCTATTTAAGTTTATTATCTACCAAGGATAAGGCAGAAGATTTAAAAAAAAAAGTTTTAAGATGTATTTCGCAAAAATGGCTCTAACAATTTTAAGTAGAATATCGTATACGTATTATAGATATTAAATGACAAATACAATTTATATCTTGACTTTTTAGGAATAGTTTCTGATGACCTGTTTGTTCTGGAAAATTTCTTCTGCATTTTGAATAACCTATAAACCGTAAGAGACAGACTTTACTAAATAAAGAATATATATCCGTTAAAATTCACGAATTATGCCATAAGCACTTTTGTTGTGGAGTTGGTATTCCTAGCTATTAGTTTCAATTTTAAAATGCTTTTTTCCATTTTCCTTTTGTTCTACTTCTGGTCAAGGAAAGAACCGAATGGTAATCGCATAATGACAGCTTTTAAAATATTTGAGACTGCCTCGTTGTCGAGTGGTCAGCGAGGTCCCGGGTTTGATTCCCGGCCGGGGCGCGGAATTTTTCTTTAAGCGGCATTATTCCCTATCCCCCATAGAGTCTGGAAGAATGAATGTGAGAGTGAATGTGCGTGTGTTTGGTAATATAAAGTTTAACCTAATGTTCTGAACCTACAGTTTCACAAGTGAAAGCCCCCGATATGACCATTGAGGTTAAAGAGGGCTTTACAAATGAAGCAAAAACAAAAATTGACTATCCCTTTACCCTACTATATTGTCTTTAGTGCTACTTTACTTAAAATGAACTAAATATTGCCGGTCCCCATGGACACGCTCGCAAAGGCGCCTCGCTTTGGTGCTTTGCGGGCAGGGGATTGTGGGTTCGAGTCCCGCCTTGGGCATGGGTGTTATATATTTGTGACCAGACTCCGGTACTGTTTAAAAAAAAAAGTATCAAGTTTCATTTCGTAATTGGCCTACCCTCGTCCCCTAGGTCTTAAAGCCAATGTCTAGGGGCCAGAAAACTGTCGGAGAGCCTACGGCACGAAACCACAGAACGGAGAACCTGTTACATGAGCATGAGGAAGTGGATGATACGAAATGTAAGTGAATTGATGATTAGAAAGGTGATGCTAGATCAATTGGTGGAATGAATGGCGGAGAAACCAGAGGACCCGGAGAAAACCTGCCCAGACGTCGCTTCGTCCACGGACTATTTCTGCTAATTTTTTCTCGATTAGCATGAAGTGAATAGAAGCATACGCTTTTTAACAATACTTTGTTGCAGAGATGTAGAGAAAGTCATGTGAATGGAACACATCGGATTATTTAAGAATATAGATTTAATGCCTATGTATTCAAACAGTGCTGTTAAAGCAAATCAAGCTCCTAGACAATAGGGAACGTACGGCAAAGATCATTCTGCCTCAGTATGTTCTTATTAATGCACGCGCATCAATGTGGATGACCATCAGAATGCAAAAGCTCAATTTCAGGTTCAGATACATGACTAAACTAGGATTCCAGCGGCGTCGAATGCAAACACATTTTGAGGGCTGGGACCAACTATTACAGAATTCATCCGCAGACTGCCAGTATTTCATAGTAGACAAAGTAGATGGACTCCGCTTTAATATTTCAAATATATTTATGCAAGTTGTTTATACGTATCAGTAAGATAGAAAATTGTTATATCAGGAAAAATTTTAATTATTTTTTACTTCCTCTAGACGTACATAGTGTATAGAGAAGATTTACAGTCCACCCAAAAAGTAGATACCGAGTTTTCATTGGAAATATATGTTTTAAGGTCCCCCTGTATCCACAAAATCTTATGTGTACCATTCACATGACTTTCTCTATATCCCTGCAACAAATTATTCTTAAAAAGCTTATACTTCTATTTACTTCATGTTAATCAGAAAAAATAATGGAAATAGTCTTATTACTCGCTTTCTTGTAAGTAGAAGCGAAATAAGGGACAACCATATGTTAAAGTGATAATCAAAAGCTGGTTGCTATATCAATGAAATTTCTTTGTTTATATGGATAGTAGTTGAACAAGTTCCTGTATGAGAAAAGTATACGTTTTTCATAGCAGAAACCAAAAATAAAGAATGTCTCAAAAACGACGAGCTCCACGAAAAAAATGTATATAACATAAATTGTGTGTTTTAATGTTCTCTACATTTTCTGTGTAGTAAGCTATTGTCCATTTCTTACGGTTTAGCAGTTATTCAAAATTTAGTAATATTCATCCAGAATAAACTACTCTTCAGAGGCTATTCCCAGAAAATTCAAGATATACATTTTATTTGTCATGTAAATATCTTTAATATACGAAATTTTAATGAAAATCGTTAGAGCCATTTTTGAAAAATTTGAAATTTTCGAAAAAAAATTTCCATGTAGAAGGTAGTTGGGTGTGGGGGATTTTTCTCAAAATCTTCGTGTCGCATCCCTGGAAGATACTAAACTCAAATACCAAGTTTGGTATTTTACCGACTTTTGAGTTCTTGTGTTCACAGACACACGGACACACACACACGGACCTTTTTGTGAAAATGCTTTTTTGGATATTGGGGACTCTAAAACATATATTTCCAGTGAAATCTCGGTATAGAATTTTTGGGTGGAGTGCAACACTTTCTCTATACCACTATGTACGTATAGAGAAAGTAAAAAAACATTTTCAGTAAAAGGTCCGTGGGCCTATGTGTATGTGAATTTGTGTCCGTGAACACGATAACTCAAAAACGAAAATGCCTGATTTAAGTTTAGTATCTTCCAGGGATGCGACACGAAGATTTTGAAAAACATTTTGGTTTTAGCTTTGAAAATCTTATACCTTTGTCATACAGGAATTTGTCAACTCCTGTCCATACAAACAAAGGAACATCAGTCACATAGCAATCAGCTTTTGACTATCACCTATGGTACTCCCTTATTTCGCTTCTACCTACAAGGAAGAATTTTAAGCTTTTCAACATTATTTTGCCACAGAGATGTAGAGAAAGTCATATGAATGGAGCACATCTCCTTTTTCTGTTTTTTTTTTTCTGTTCCTAAAGTGTCCCTAGAACGTGTATTTCCAGTGAAATTCCGGTATCGATTTTTTTGGTGGAATGAATTATTTCTCTTTCTATGCATTATATATTAGGTAGAGATAGTAAAACTAGCAGAATTCAAATAATGATAGGAAATGGAAAGAAGAAAATGCCTGAATTTAATCAAGGAATTCAATAAAGGTGTCCTCGTCTTCCATACATTTGAAAACGAGGGCCGTTTTTTTTCAACCTCCGATAAGCTATAAATAAAAGACAAGTTCATAGAAAACAATTATTTTGTTACTAAAAGTTTTGTGCACTTAAGGTTTCTTTTCAACATAATCACCGAAAAGGTTGAGACATTTATCGTATCTGTGCACAAGCTTTGCAATACCCGCGTCATAAAATGTTGCCATCAATAATTTCAAATGAATGAACTATGTTTCTGAAGATCTTTGTACTTTACGACGTTTACGGAGTGTCATTCAAAACAAACGAAGAGGAATGCTGACTTCAGAAATTGTGTAGAAACATGACAACGCTCGTCCACACACTGCGGGCACAACCAATCAGCTCCTTGAACAATTTCAATGGGACATTTATACTTTGTCTGCCCTAAATCATAAATTAAATAGGATTTGGAAACATTCTATCTAATTTCTTTTCCCTTACAGAAAATCACCACTTTTCTCTCCTTTTTACTTTCTCTATACGTACTATGTACATAGTGCATAGAGAAGGTATTGCAATCCACACAAAAATTCTATACCGAAATTCCACCGGAAATATATGTTTTAGGGTCCCCTGTATCAAAAAAAGTATTTTCAGACAACTGCCCGTTGTGTGTCCGTGAATACGATAACCCAAAAAGAAAATTCGGTAAAATACGAAACTTGGAATTTAAGTTAAGTATCTTCCAGGGATGCGACACCTAGATTTTGAGAAAAACCCCCCCGCCTAAACTACCCTTTACATGGAACAATTTTCGAAAATTTTGAGTTTCTAATAAATGGCTCTAACGGCTTTGATTAAAATATCGTATATTAAAGATATTGAGGTGACAAATAAAATGTATACTTTGAACTTTTTGGGAATATCCTCTGAGGACTACTTTATTCTCAGTGAATTTTACGCAATTTTGCATAACTGCTAAACCGTAAGAGATAGATAAGAGCTTACCAAACAAAAAATCTAGAGCACGTTAACACACACAATTTATGTTGTATGTTTACTTTCTCTATACGCACTATGTACATAGTGTATAGAGAAGGTATTGCACTCCACCCAAAAATTCGATACCGAGATTTCACCGGAAATATATATTTTAGGGCCCCCTTTATCTAAAAAAAGCATTTTCGGAAAAAGGTCCGTGTGTGTCTGTGTGTGTGTCCGTATGTCTGTGAACACATCTCCAATAAGCGAAATGTAGGTAAAATACCAAACTTGGTAATTAAGTTTAGTATCTTCCAGGGATGTGACACAAAGATTTTGAGAAAAATTTCCTCACTCCCAACTTCCTTTTACATGCATTTTTTTCGAAAATTTTGATTTTCTAAAAAATTGCTCTTACGATTTTGATTAAAATTTCGTTTATTAAACATATCTACCTGACAAATAAAATGTATAGCTTGAATTTTTTGGGAATAGCCTCTGAAAAGTAGTTTATTTTGGATCAATTTTACTGAATTCTGAATAACTGCTTAACCGTAAGAGACGGATAAAAACTTACTACACAAAAAATTTAGAGCACATTAAAACAAACACTTTATGCTATATACATTTTTTTTGTGGAGTTCGTCGTGTTTCAGGCATTCCTTATTTTTGGTTTCTGCAATGAAAAACTTATACATTTCTTATACAGGAATTTGTCAACTGCTGTCCATACAACTAAGGAACTTCAGTGACATGGCAACCAACCATTATCACTTTAACCTATGGTACTCCCTTATTTCACTTCTACTTACAAGGAAGCAAGTAATAAGACTATTTCTGCTAATGTTTTACTAATTAGCATGAAATAAATAGAAGTATAATCTTTTAAGAATAATTTATTCCAGAGATGCAGAGAAAGTCATGTGAATGGTACACATCAGATTTTTTCATGGAGTTCATTGTTTTTTTAGATATTCCTTGTTTTTTGTTTCAGCTTTAAAAAACTTATACTTTTCTTTTCAACTCCTGTCCATACAAAGGAACTTCAGTCACATAGCAACCAACTTTAGACTATCATTTTAACCTATGGTACTCCCTTATTTCACTTCTACGTACAAGGAAGCAAGTAATAAGACTATTTCTGCTAAGTTTTACTCGATTAGCATGAAGTAAATAGACGCACAAGCTTTTTAACAATAATTTGTTGCAGAGAAGTAGAGAAAGTCATGTGAATGGAACGTATCAGACCTTTTTTATTAAATGGTGCTATTCTCTGCTCCTGTGGTGCAGTAATGCTTTATATTCTGGGGTTGGAGCAGTGTTGGCTTGTAACCATAAGTGTACAAAACTTTTAGTAATAAAATAATTGTCTGCTATGAACTTGTCTTTTATTTATAGCTATCGAAAGTTGAAAAAATCTGATGTGTACCATTCACTTGACTTTCTCTATATCCCTGCAGCAAATTATTCTTAAAAAGCTTATACTTCTATTTACTTTATGCTATTGAGAAAAAATGAGCAGATATGGTCTTTTTGCTTGCTTCTTTGTAAGTAGAAGAGAAATAAGGGACTACCATACGTTAAAATGATAGTCAAAAGCTGGTTGCTATGTGAATGAAGTTCCTTTGTTTATATGGACCGGAGTTGACAAGTTCCTGTATGAGAAAAATATGTTTTTCATAGCAGAAACCAAAAATATGGAATGTCTCAAAAACGACGAACTCCACGAAAAAAACGATAGAACATAAATTGTGTGTTTTAATGTGGTCTACTTTTTTGTGTAGTAAGATTTTGTCCATCTCTTACGGTTTAGCAGTTATTCAGAATTCAGTAAAATTGATCCAGAATAAAGTACTCTTCAGAGGTTATTCTCAGAATATTCAAGATATACATTTTGTTTGTCAGGTAAATATCTTTAATATACGAAATTTTAAACAAAATCGTTAGAGCCATTTTTGAGAAAATCAAAATTTTCGAAAAACTTTACATGTAAAGTGTAGTTGGGGTGGGGGAATTTTTCTCAAAATCTTCCTGTCGCTTCCTTGGAAGATACTAAACTTAAATACCAGGTTTGGTATTTTATCGACTTTTCGTTTTTGAATTATTGGACACACTGACACAGGGAGACACACACGCACGGACCTTTTTGTGAAAATGTATTTTTTGGATATTGGGGACCCTAAAACATATATTTCCGGTGAAATCTCGGTATCGAATTTTTTGATGGAGTGCAATACTTTCTCTATACACTATGTACATAGTGCGTATAGAGAAAGTAAAAAAGACGAACCTCGTATTTATATGGACATATAGGAGTTTGGTACGTAACATTAAAGATTTTATTTAATTTCTCGGGTAACGCGGAGATAAGTTAGTTTGGCATGCGTGTTAATATTTTCATTCACGGACTCCGACAAATGATTGCAGCGCTAAATAGAAATGAAAACCTCATTATTTAAAAAGCACTGCTTTACCCACGTCAAAGAGATGAGCAGGCCCGAGGCAAACCACAATGCGAACAAGACAAGCAACATCTACCGCCCTTGGGAAACAAAAACCGAACAATGACAATAACAGAATAAAGCAAACGTTATACATTTATGTAAAGAATAATTAGGATAGGTTCTGCTTTTTGGTAAAATGGTAGCGAGTGGAAAAAAAATGAAGCGAAACGTCAAAGCAAACTTTGACTTTTTAACTTCTCCAATACACATAACAGAATTACACCAACAAAAAATCTGATGTGTTCTGTTCACATGACTTTCTCAGCACATCTGCAACAAATTATTATTAAAAGGCTTATTCTTCTATTTACTTCATGCCAATCGAGAAAAATTTTTAAGAAATACGCTAATCACTTCCTTACATGTAAGTATAAGAACATTAAGGGAAAACATAGGTTAAAGTGATAGTCAAAAGCTGGTTGCTATGCGATTGAAGTCCCTTTGTATGTATGCACACTAGTTGACAAATTCCTGTATGTAAAAGTATACTTTTTTACTTTCTCTGGCACCATAGGTACAATATTCATAGAGAAGTATTGTATTCCACCCAAAAATTCAATACCAAGATTTCACCGGAAATACATGTTTTATGACCCCCTGTATCCAGTAAAAGCATTTTCAGAAAAAGGTCCATGTGTGTGTGTCCGTGTGTCCCTGTGACTGTGAACACGATAACTCAAAAACGAATAGTAGCTAAAATTCCAAACTTGGTATTTAAGTTTAGTGTCTTCCAGGGATGCGACAAGAAGATTTTGAGAAAAATCCCCCCACCCCAAACAACCCTTTTTCGAAAATTTTGATTTTCTTAAACATGGCTCTAACGATTTTGATTAAAATATCATATATGAAAGATATTTACCTAACAAATAAAATGTATATCTTGAATTTTCTGGGAATAGCCTGTGAAGACGTGTTTATTCTGCATGAATTTTGTTTAATTTGGCATACTTACTAAACCGTAAGAGATAGACAAAAACTTACAATACAAAAAATGTAGGTCTTGTTGAAATACACAAGTTATATGATATACTGTTTTCTCGTGGAGCTTACCGCTTTCGAGGTATTCATTGTAATTAGTTTCAGTTGTGAAGTACTTATACTTTTCTCAGACGGGAGTGTCCGTTTTTCTTTTGTTCTACTCCTGGCCAAGAAAAGATGCCATTTGTAATGACAATCGCATAACGACAGCTTTTAAAACAGTTGTCTATCGATTTAGCCTAGTGTATTCCCTTATTTTCTTCCTACTTATAAGGAACTAAGTAATAAGAACATTGTGCTGAATACCTCGATTAACAAGGTGCAGAAAGAAGAATAATCTTATGTAAGAAGTTTGTAGAACGGCTAGAGAAAGACATGTGAGTGTAAAACATCAGATTTTTCTTTTCAGCTCCTTCTAGCAATTAGTTGTAAAATTAAGGAAACATATAAGAGGACTGTCCCAGAAATACGCGAACAAAAAGGAAAGCACAAAAATGTTGCGCAAAAACATCTTTATTTCTCTACATAGTCTCCTTTCAGCTCGATACACCTTTCCCAGCGATGTTCAACAGCTTCCATACCCTGTTTATAGTGTCTAGGTCTGCAAAATAGTCATCAACTGCAGACACCACCTCTTCATTGTTGGCAAATTTTCAACCAGGAAGCCGTTAATTCAAGTTTGGAAACCAAATATATTCAGCAGGGGCTAAATCTGGCGAATAGGGTGCATGATGAAGCAATTCGAACTTTAACTCCATGATTTTGATCATAGCGATAATGGACGTGTGAATTGGTGTATAGTCTTTATAGGGTAAAACCTTCTTGTTCGCTAAATGTGGCCGTTTTTGCGCGATTTCATCACTCAAACGCTCGAACAAATTCTTATATTATTTGCCATTGCTTGCTTTTCTTTTTTTGAGATAATCAATGAAAATTAGTCCACGAGCGTCCCAGAAAACTGCAACGACGTTGCTGCAGATGGAACAGTCTTCACCTTCTTTGGAGCCGATTCTCCCCTTCCAACCCAGTGTTTTGGTTGTTCCTTCGTCTCAGGTGTGAAGCGATGGATTCAGTGTTCATCCATTGTTATGAATCGACACAAAAACTCAGCTTTATTGCAGTGAAACAATACCAAACACTCGCCTGAAACATCCTTGCGACGCTTTTTACTTTCTCTATACGCAATATGAACATAGTGTATAGAGAAGGTATTGCACTCCACCCAAAAATTCGATACCGAGATTTCACCTGAAATACATGTTTTACGGTCCCCTATATCTAAAAAAAAGCATTTTCGGAAAAAGGTCCATGTGTGTGTCCATGTGTACCGTGTGTCTGTGAACACAATAACTCAAAAACGAAAAGTAGGTAAAATACCAATCTTGGTATTTAAGTTTAGTATCTTCTAAAGATACGATACGAAGATTTTGAGAAAAATCCCCTCACCCCCAACTACCCTTTACATGGAACTTTTTTCGAAAATTTTGATCTTCTCAAAAACGATTCTAACGATTTTGATTACAATTTCATATATTAAACATATTTATCTGACAAATAAAGTGTATATCTTGAATTTTTTGGGAATAGCCTCTGAAGAGTAGTTTATTCTGGATGAATTTTACTGAATTTTGAATAACTGCTAAACTGTAAGAGATGGACAAAATCTTACTGCACAAAAAATGTAGAGCACGTTAAAACACACAATTTATGTCATATATTTTTTTTCGTGGAATTCGTCGTTTTTGAGACATTCCTTATTTTTGGTTTCTGCTATGAAAAACTTATATTTTTCTCATACAGGAATTTGTCAACTGCTGTCCTTACAAACAAACGAACTTCAGTGACATAGCAACCAGCTTTTGATTATCTCTTTAACCTATGGTACTCCCTTATTTCGTTTCTACTTACAAGGAAGCAAGTAATACGGCTATTTCTGCTAATTTTTTTATGATTAGCATGAAGTAAATAGAAGTATAAGCTTTTTAAGAATACCTTTTGCAGAGATGTAGAGAAAGTCATGTGAATGGTACACATAAGATTTTTTGTTATATTGTGAGCAATCGTGGCACCCACCTTGGGCACAACTTTCTCATATCCAAATTTTCAGTAAGTATGCGATATAAATAACTTTCTGAAATGTCTGAAATATCTGCTAGCTCGCTCACTTTTAGTCGACGGTTATACAACACCATTTTGTGGATTTTCTTTACAATTTCTGGACTGGTAACCGCATTTAGACGATCACTGTGATGTTCGTCTTGGCAGCTCGTACAGACACGCTTAAACTCTGTCACCCAATGTCTCACTGTTGTCCCCTAAAATAGAATCTAGCTCAGCTTTAATATTAGTTGGACTAAGACCTTTCAAATGAAAGTTTTGTGTCACATAACGATGACCAGTTTTATCCATGTTTACAAATTCGCTGAGAGTATTCATTAATAATGGCTGCAAAACAAATGCTAAACAATGTTATATCGTCAAACCTAAGCTTTTTGTGAGGTCGGGTATTTCTAATACAGCCACTGTAGCATGAGAAAACATGGAAAATCTGTTGACGGGAAGCTTTGGCAATGTGACGGCTTCAATTAGACGGGACTGCGAAGAGATGTAATCCGATAGTCGAATTGAATCGCTCAAGGGCATGAATTGGTTATGAACAATGGTGGGGGGTGCACTCTGGCTCAGTCAAGACCAGTCAGGAGTGATGACTGTTGCCGAATCACCGTGCTTCTGTGTTAGACATACGATAACTCCGAGGCGTGTTGCCGCAGGCTGATGCATGTGCTACTGCATTATTTACTCAGATACAGGCTTGCCAACAGCTTCAATTAAGAAACCACTATAGAATCCCGCCAGATATCGCTAAAATTACACAAAATTCTCTAAAAAAAATCTGACGCATTCCATTCACATGACTTTCTCTACAACTCTGCAAAAATTATTGTTAAAAGCTTATGCTTCTATCTATTTCATGCTAATCGAGAAAAAAAATACAGAAATAGTCTTATTACTTGCTTAATTTCTACTAATTTTTACTTTCTGTATACGCACTATGCACATAGGGTATAGAGAAGGTATTGCACTCCACCAAAAGAACCGATACCAAGATTTCACCGGAAATATGTGTTTTAGAGTCCCCTGTAACCAAAAAAGTATTTTCAGAAAAAGGTCCGTGTGTGTCTGTGTGTCCGTGAAAACGATAGCTCAAAAACGAAAAGTCTGTAAAATACCAAGCTTGGTATTTAAGTTTAGTATCTTCCAGGTATGCGAAACGAAGATTTTGAGAAAAATCCCCCCACCCCAAATTACCCTTTACATGGAACTTTGTTCGAAATTGTTTCATTTTCTTAAAAATAGCTCTAACCATTTTGATTAAAATACCGTATATTAAAGATATTTACCTAACAAATAGAATGTATATCTTGAATTTTTTGGGAATAACCTCTGAAGACTACTTTATTCTGGACGAATTTTACGAAATTCTGCTTAACTGCTAAACGGTAAGAGATGCACAAAAACTTACCACACGAAAATATAGAGCACGTTAAAGCACACAATTTATGTTACATGCATTTTTTTCGTAGAGTTGATCGTTTTAGTGATTTTTCTTGTTTTTGGTTTCACGTTTAAGATACTTTTCTCATTTGGAATTTGTCCACTCCTGTCCATACAAACAAAGGAACTTCAGTCACATAGTAACCAGCTTTTGACTATCACTTTAACCTATAGTACTCCCTTATTTCCCTTCTACTTACAAGGAAGCAAGTACTAAGACTATTTCTGCTAATTTTTTCTCGATTAGAATGGTATGTTAGGGGTTTATTTTGACAATTTTTTAAAGCCTTGCAGCCACAGTTGCTTATTACAAATTTAGTCATCGGTGAGCTAATTGACATTCTTTTTAGTATTACTCAATGTAATAATTATTATTACGTCTGAGGATCGTGGCCGCGAGGGAGATATTGCATTACAGGTAATATAATACTTGTAAATGATACACTGGTAAGATGTTCTTGTATATTCTTCAATATCACCGAATACATTAATTATTATCACTGTAGGATGGCACAGATAAATTAAGATTACATTTCACTAGGGTGGTAACAGCACGCGTTCCCGCCAAATGTACAAGGCGCTACCCTTGTGTCGAGCAATGATGATCACATGAAGACTGACAAATGAGCAATGACAAAGGTTGAGCGTCTATTCAGCTCTTATATAGGCTCAAAGCTTATTCTACATGTTGCTCCTTATTAAACATTCCTTAAGCAAGTATATAATACAGACTTTCTTTTATTTGAAAAAAATCTTATGTGTTCCATTCACATGACTTTCTCTACATCTCCGCAACAAATTATTGTTAAAATCCCTATGCTTCTATTTACTTCATGCTAATCGAGAAAAAAATTAGCAGAAATAATCTTATTACCTGCTTCCTTGTAAGTAGAAGCGAAATAAGGGAGTAGCACAGGTTAAAGTGATAATCAAAAGCTGGTTGCTATGTGACTGAAGTTCCTTTGTTTGTATGGACAGGAGTTGACAATTTCTGTATGAGAAAAATATAAGCTTTAAAGCTGAAACTAATAACAAGGAATATCTCAAAACCGATTAACTCCATGAAAAATATATATATGGCATAATTTTGGGGTGGGGGGATTTTTTTGAAAATCTTCTTTTCGCATCCTACCAAGTTTGGTTTTAAACTTTATGGTTTTTGAGCTATGCTGCACAGAGACATACACACACAGACAGACAGACATATAGACGGACATTTTTCTAAAAATGCTTCTTTTTTTTTAATTTAGAGGGACCTAAAACGTGTATTTTCGGTGAAATCTTGGTGTCAACATTTTGGGTGCATTAAAATTTCTGCTCAATACACAAAGTACAAACTACGTGTAGAGAACGCAATAAATTACTTTTGGTACATATATTTATTTCATAAGGTATTTACGCTTAGTGAATATTTAAATATGGGTTTACAACGCTTGGGGATGCGGTAATCTAGAAAAAACAACTTCCTTTTTCATGCACGTAGCAATGCAATTATAATTGTTTATTTTTTTCAAATATTGGTTCTGATCATAAATGAAATTATACTTAAAATACACTTTAAATTAAATATTATGATATTCCTTCTATTAATAAAAAATATAGTGTGTTCCAATCACATGGCTTTCTCTACATCTCTGCAAAAATTATTGTTAAAAAGCTTATTTTCTATTTATTTCATGCTAATTGGGAAAAACTTAGCAGAAATACTTTGCTTCCTGGTAAGTAGAAGGATTTAAGGGAGTAGTATAGGTTAAAGTGATAGTCAAAAGCTAGTTGCTACGTGACTGAAGTTCCTGTTTGTATGGACACGAGCTGACAAATTTCTGTGTGAGAAAAGTATAAGTTTTTCAAAGCTGAAACTAAAAACAAGCAATATCTTAAAAACGATCAACTCCACAAAAATGTATATAACATAAATTGTGTGTTTTAATGTGCTCTTCATTTTCTGTGTGGTAAGTTTTTTTCCATCTCTTTCGGTTTAGCAGGTATGAAACACTCCGTAAAACTCATCCAGAATAAAGTAGTCTTCAGGGGATATTGCCAGAAAATTCAAGATATACATTTTATTTGTCAGGTAAATATCTTTAATACATGTCATTTATTCAAAATCGTTAGTGCCATTTTTGAGATAGTCAAACTTTTCGAAAAAAGTTCGATTAAAGGGCAGTTGTGGATGGGTTTTTTTTTCTTGGAAATCGTGTCGCACCTTTGGAACACACCAAACCTAAATACCAAGTTTGGTTTTTAACGGTGTTTTCGTTTTCGGGCTATGCTGCCCATAGACACAGACATACATACACACACAGACAGACACACACGCACATGTTTCTAAAAATGCCATTTTTGTGTTCAGGGGTCTCTAAACATGTATTTCCGGTGAAATCTCGGTATTGAATATTCGGGTGCAATACAATACGTTCTCTATATACTATGTAGATAGTGCGCGTAGAGAAAGTAAAAACGTAAATTGTATGTCTCAACGACATCTACATTGTTTGTGTAATAAGTTTTTATCTATTTCTTACGGTTTACTAGGTGTGCAAAATTAAGCAAACTTCATCCAGAATAGACAAGTCTTCAGAAGATATTGCCAAAGAATTCAAGATATTAAGTTTATTTGTGATGGAATTGGATTAATATCACGTATTTTAATCAAAATCGTTAGAGGTACCCACAAAAAACGTAGAGCATGTTAAAACACACAATTTATGTTATATATAGGACTAAATGCTTTTCACACAAGCCGTGTGTAGGACAGGAGATGGACAGATAGATTCAGACCGAATAATTCAATGCCATAGCCGGGATTTGAACCAAGGATATCCCGATCTCTAGCCGATTGCTCTGCCACTGAGCTAGCATGGTAACATTCCGGTAAAGCATTGAATTTCTCAACTGACTCGCATGTTTCCCGGTAAACCACAAAGTGTTCTGAAATTATTCCGATCCAACTCCTGTCCTACACACGGCTTGTATGAAAAACAATTAATCCAATACCCATTGACCATAATAGTTGGCTATACTATGAATCCTGGGACTTAAGTACTAACAACATTGTAAGTTGCCATTGGGGTTGTCATCTCAAAATAATTTGAGGAGATTTTCCTGATAATCTTTGTGTAGCATCCTTGGAAGAAACCAAACCTAAATACCAAATTTGGTTTTAACGGCCATTTCATTTTTGAGCTATACTACCCACAGACACGCACACACACACACACACACACGAACATTTTTCTAAGAAAGCTTTTTTTGGATTCAGGCAGTTTAAAAACATGTATTTCCGGTGAAATCTCGGTATGGAATTTTTGGGTACATTACAATACATTCTCTATACACTATGTAGATAGTACGTGTAGAGAAAGTAACCCATTTATTTATTGAAACAATATCAACTCCCCATATTTATGGGTTGCCAACAAAGACAGAGTGAAGCAGACAAATTATAAATTAACTATCTAAAAAAACGTAACAAAAACTTGAAACTATTCTATATAGATAATGAAATATTGACAGTTTTCTTTGTATTGCAAACACAAAGGAAACTAAAAGCAGAAAAAGGCTTATTAAACATAGATTATGTAAAATTAATATACAATAAATATCTTATATCAAAGAAATATAAACCGTGGAAATACCAAAAAAAGGTAATTATACAAATGATTTCGAAGAAGAGAAATTGAACCTCTGATTGCAGATATGGCAATTTCTTTTATTTTTACCTTCGTCAGTCCAAACTTCTTCCAGGTATTGAAAAAATGTAAAGGAATGCTGCCCCGGGCTCCGATCATCTGAACAATAACCTCCATGATGTTTAGATCGTATTTTGTCTTGAAGTATGGGATTGTGGATGTGTAAATATCCCTTTTTCCTTTCTCTATACGTACCATGTACCTAGTGTACAGAGAAGATATTGCACTCCACCCAAAAAAATCGATACTCAGATTTCACTGGATATACATGTGTTAGGGTCCCCTGTATCCAAAAAATGTATTTTCAGAAAAAGGTCCGTGTGTCTGTGTGTCCGTGTGACAGTGAAACGATAACTCTATTCCCAGAAAAGTCCGTAAAATTCAAAACTTGGTATTTAAGTTTAGTATCTTCTAGAAATGCGACACGAAGGTTTTGAGAAAACTTTCCCTCGCCAAACCACCCTTTACATGGAACTTTTTTTGAAAATTTTGATTTTCTAAAAAATGGTTCTAACGATTTTGATATTTTAAATATTTCCTATATTTAAGATATTTGCCTGAAAAATACAATGTCTATTTTGAATCTTCTGGGAATAGCTCTGAAGAGTACTTTATTCTTAGCGAATTTTGCATAACTGCTAAAACGTAAGAGATAGACAAAAACTTACCACACAAAAAATGTAGAGCACATTAAAACACACAATTTATGTTGCATACATTTTTTTCGTGAAGTTAATCCTTTTTGAGATGTTACTTGTTTCTGTTTTTAGGTTTGGAAAACTAAACTTTTCTCATACAGGAATTTGTCAACTTCTGTCCTTACAAATAAAGGAACTTCAGTCACATAGCAACCAGTTTTTAACTATCACTTTAAAATATGCTAGTACCTTATTTCTCTTCTACTTATAAGGAAGCAAGTAATAAGACTATTTCTGATAATTTTTTCTCGATTAGCATGAAATAAATAGAAGCATAACCTTTTTAACAATAATTCGTTACAGAGATGTTGAGAAAGTCATGTGAATGGAACACATCAGATTTTTACTTTATCGACGTCGTCTGGTTGTCGTTTGAGCTTTTAATATGAACATTTTTGGCTTCCAGATATTATCGTCTCAACCTTGTACCCTTAATATAGATATAGTTATAGATAGAGGTCAATGCACTAAATTGTATAATGCACAGAGAGCAGATGTTACAGTTGCGCAGGTTGATTTAAGAAAGTTGACACATTTCTTTCATTAATTGTTTCAGAACCTGTTAGGCTAGAGACAACTTATTATACCTAAATTGTAGAGGAATATTAGGATATAATTTACCTTTATAGCAAATGTTGAAAATGTCCTCCATCCTGCATAAGGCACAACTCAACACGTCGTTCCATGTTACTGGCCACTCGTTGGAGGGGACTCTTTTGTCAATAGCTTGAATATCCTTTGTAAAATGCAAATGGCATGCTATTTATGGACGCTCTTTAACTACTGTGGTTATCAGCGTCGCATTCTATACTGGGCGTGAAAGACCGCTTAATTTTGCTCAGAGGCCTCTCTATCAAGCTTGAGGTTCTTTTACGGGCCGTAAATCTACGACACGGGACCAACGGATTTACTTCTCTTCCGAAGGAATCCATGCTAAGGATTTTTACACCCGAAAAAAATCCACCGTCCTCAGCCGGGTTTAAACCCGCGACCTTGGGTGTATGAAGTTAGCATGGTAACCATTACGCCATGGAGGACGATGAATCTCCTTTGTGATCTTATGCTTCGGATCGTCCAATGTCTGGGGACGTGTGGCGTAAACCCTGTCTTTTAAGTAACCCCATAGTAAGAAGTCCGGCGATGTCAAATCCGGGGATCTTGGTGGCCACTGGAAATTATCCAGTCGTCAAAGAAACTTGCAATTAGGTTCATTTGATGTATGGCATGTAGCGCCATTTTGCTGAAAATATCCTTGGATCAGTTCTACATCGTACTGCATTTTCACGTTGATTACAAGAAAAAATGTCTAAACAGCTGCTAACAGTGCAATTAGGAATAAAACATAAACATCTGCGGATCTAGTGACAAAGAATCGAAACTCCAGAACATTTTGCTTAATTTGGTGCTAAAATTGAGTCATTGAATGAAAATGCAACGGAATAATTAAAGAAAGAAATGTGTCAGTTGTACATAAATCACTCCGTATCTGTTTTCATGACCTACTATAAGGCGAAGGAAAACAACCGAGCCTTCACTACAAGTATATGTATTTATGGTGGATTATCCACGCTGAAACGAGCGTCTTAATGTGAAAGTTCTGTGAAACTTTGACGTTTACTTTATAATCGCGTCAGAGTTCCTAACAAGAACCTCACCCTTCCTTCTTGCCGGTGCTGAAGCGAAGAAATGGTTCCGTGTCCGGGGGCAAGATAGAAGAAATCTCAAGGGACTCGTTGAAGCCAGGGCTTGGAGAGTGACCCTCGATAAGAATAGCAGCGTATTCCCAGGGACAGTGTTCACAAAACCTGGCCGTGTCATCTTTGTTAAATTGGAAAAGGAATGAAGTACCAACAAGTTTCATTCTGCAAGTACCTTGCATTATTGATAATCAGTTGAATAATTTAACACACTGTGACAGAGTTTTTACCTGTTTTACTATGCAAAGCAGAGGAAATATTGTATTCCACGGATAAATATATCGGAAATATACTATTATAATCAGTTTAAAAATCTGAAGTGTTCCTTTCACATGACTTTTTCTACATCTCTGTAACAAATTATTGTTAAAAAGCTTACGCTTCTATTTACTTCATGCCGATCGCGAAAAAAAGAGCAGAAATAGTCTTATTACTTGCTTTCTTGTAAGTAGAAGCGAATAAGGGAGTACCATAGGTTAAAGTGATAGTCAATAGCTGTTTTCTATGTGACAAGTTCCTTTGTATGGACAGAAGTTGACACATACCTGTATATGAAACCCAAAATAAGGGATATCGTAAAAACGATCAACTACACAAAAAAAAATGTATAAAGCATAAATTGAGTGTTTTAACTGCTCTACATTTTTTGTGTGGTAAGTTTTTGTCCATCTCTTACGGTTTAGCAGTTATGAAAAACTCCGTAAAATTCACCCAGAATAAAGTAGTCTTCAGAGGCTATATTCAAGATATACATTTTACTTGTCAGGTAAATATCTTTAATATTCGAAATTTTAATCAAAATCGTTAGAGCCATTTTTGTGCAAATCAAAATTTCCGAAAAACGTTCCATGTAAAGGGTAGTTTGAGGTGGGAGGATTTTTCTCAAAATCTTCGTGTTGCATCCCTGGAAGATACTAAACTTAAGCACTAATTTTGATATTTTATCGACTTTTCGGTTTGAGTTATTGTGTTCACAGACTCGGACACACGGACCTTTTTCTGACAATGCTTCTTTGGATGCAGGGAAACCTAAAACATATATTTTCGGTGAAATCTCGGTATCGAATTTTTTGGTGTAATACATGGTAAATGTAGAGAAATTAAAAATCTAATGTGTTCCATTAACATAATTTTCTCTAGGTCTGTGTAACAAATAATGTTGAAAGGTTAGGCTTCTATTTACTGCATGCTAATCTAAATAAACAAAAGCACACTGCTTTCTTGTAAGCAGGAAGGAAAAAGGGAATAAATCAGGCTAAAACGATAATCAAATCTTGCACTCCAACAAAAAAATCGAAACCGAGATTTCATCGTAATTATATGTTTTAGGGTCCCCTTTATCTAAAAAAGGCATTTTCGGAAAAAGTTCCTTTTGTGTGTGTGTGTGTGTGTGTGTGTGTTTGTGTGTCCGTGTGTCCGTGTGTCCGTGTGTCTGTCAACACAATATTGTTGACTTGGTGTTTAAGTTTAGTATCTTCCAGGGATGCGTCACGAATATTTTGAGAAAAATCACTCCACCCCCAACTACCTTTTACATGGAACTTTTTTCAACAAATTTGATTTTCTCAAAAATGGCTCTAACGATTTTAATTAAAATTTCGTATATTAAATGTATTTACCTGGCAAATAAAATGTATATCTTGAATTTTCTGGGGATAGCCTCTAAAGTGTACTTTATTATGGATGCATTTTACAGAATTTTAAATAACTGCTTAACCGTAAGAGGTGGACAAATGGAAAAATGTAGAAAACGTTTAAACTCACAATTGATGTTATATACATTTTTTCGTGGAGTTCATCTTTTTTGAGATATTCATTGTTTTTGGTTGCTGCGTTGAAAAACTGCTGTCTATACAAACAAAAGAACTTCTGTGACATAGCAACCAGCTTTTGACTATCAGTTGAACCTATGGTGCTGCCTTATTTCACTTCTACTTACACGGAAGCAAGTAATAAGACTATTTATGATTTTATTTCTGATTAGTATGAAGTAAATTGAAGTATAAGGTTTTTTTAAGAATAATTTGTTGCAGTGATGTAGAGAAAGTTATATGAATGGAACGCATCAGATTTTTAGTTATATCTCGCAGACTGCGTACCTGTACTGTCACTTTAATAACAGCAATGCTATCTGGCGTCGAGTTTATGAAATTGGAGGCAATTCTAGTATTTGAAAATCTCCAATTATTTCCTGTGCTGTATAATTTTAGACCCCATGGAAAATAATCCGATCTACCGTCACTTTGTGTGAATTCTGGTTGATGAGTGTCATTAGATTGCGTAAAGGTCAAGCAAAATTAGTTAATTGAATGCACAATCAGCCTATATCCTCTGTTTAGCATTGTCAGTTGATCAGAAAAAATATGGCGTATTCGATTCACAGAACTTTCTCTACAGCTTTGCAACAAATATTGCTAAAAAGCTTATGCCTCTATTTACTTCATGCTAATCGAGAAAAAAATTAGCATAAATAGTCTTAGTACAGGTTAAAGTGATAGTCAAAACCTGGTTACTTTTTTAATGAAGTTCGTTTGTTTGTATGGACAGGAATTGACTAATTCCTTTTTGAGAAAGGTTAACTTTTTCAAAGCTAAGGACTAAACAAGGAATTTATCAAAAACGATCAACTCTACAAAAAAATGTATACAACATAAATTCTGTATTTTAACGTGCTCTACATTTTTTGCTTCTAAATACCTGTTTATTCTGGATGAATTTAGCTTAATTTGGCATAACTAGTAAACCGTAAGAGATAGACAAAAGCTTACTATACAAAAATGTAGGTCTTGTTAAAATACACAAGTTATGTCATATACATTTTTTTCGTGGAGATTAACGTTTTCGAGGTATTCATTGTTATTAGTTTCAGTTGTGAAGTACTTATGCTTTTCTCAGACGGAAGTGTCCGTTTTTCTTTTATTCTACTCCTGGTGATTTGTAATGACAATCGCATAACGACAGCTTTTAAAACATTTGACTATCGATTTAGCCTAGTGTATTCCCTTATTTTCTTCCCACTTATACGGAACTAAATAATAAGAACATTGTGCTAATGAGTACCGCGATTAGCAAGGTGCAGAAAGAAGAAGAATCTTATGTATGGAGTTTGTGAAATAGCTAGAGAAAGTCATGTGAGTTTAACACATCAGAGTTTTTAAACTGCTCTGCAAACAAGCTAGCTATTGCAGAGATCTAGGGGTGGGAACTAACAGGGAATCTGGACTAAGTGAGAACCCAATATTTGAAAGGAGTTCTGGGAATATGTAGGGGGGTACTGGTAGCTGCGGGGTGCATACTAAACGGCAGAGTACAAAATCAGATCAGTTAAATATTGGATGAGAGTAGTTCATGGAGACCAATCTCTAATTAGGCAGCCTGCTATCGTGAACAGCTAAGTGTGGAAGGGAATTCCAGATAGGCTTCAATATTGTAGGATACCTGGTGTAGAGTAGGTTTCACTCCTACAGTGCGCATACGAGGGGTTTAAAGAAAAGAAACATGCATAACCTGACAACTCGCGTAAGCCTGCTACCCAGGGACAGGTCCGTGTGTTTTTTGCATTAGGCCAGTACCTATTTCATACACCGATAACCTTGGTAGAGTCGACCTTTTATTAGCTTAGGTATACTAACTTTCCAGGTTAGTTCTGCAGGTCATTAAGGTATCCCAAACTCCACCCAGATGTCACCGCCCACGGGTGTTGGGCCACTGCCACGTCGAGCCCAACCCAATCCGAACAGCTCCTTTATGGGAAGAGTTCAGATGTTCGTCCCGACTACTTCTAGTAACGTCAGAAATACCATGGGTGCCCGGGATCTGCAATGATCGCTTAGAAGTAGGAACGTTCCCGCACGCGAGAGGGGAGCAGGTGGTCTCAGGGTTTAAGGCGCAGGAGGGTGAAATTTTAGTTAGAGAGATTAGGATCCACACACACATATATATATATATATATATATATATATATATATATATATATATATATGCAGGGGTGCGAGGAGACACGGTTTTTAATGTTAAGTAGGTAATGTATGTTTAGAGGATGAAGAAACAAGGTTTACTCAAACTACATTTTACACTCACCTGTATATTTTGCAGTTTCAGTTTAAAATAAAATTATGCCGTCAGTCAATGTATCAGACTCATATATGATAATACGTCTCCCTAAGGTAGCATCTGAAATAACAAGGCGCTTCTGACCTGGTTACTGAAGCTTTTATAACAAAACCCATGCTAAGGCCAATACTGCTTTAGGAGGGCACAGCTATGACAGCATTTCGACATGTTGTCACTAATATCGATTACTAAAACTGGTAATAAATTATCTCTTACTAAATGAGATATAATTTACTTATAATAACTATATCAGGTACTCTATAAGATTAAATGTTTGGAAACCATTAATATACATGACGGGGCAGGGAAATAGACGGAGTGTTTGGGGAAAGATTAAGTACCACATCTAAGCAATAAGACAATTTCTGATAAAATTTATCTTTACTAGCATGACGTAGATACTTCTTTTTTTCAGCTTAACGTCCTTTTAATCTGCTTTGTCAAATCGGACGATGAATGAAATCGGTGAAAGAGAGTTAGAGAAAGTCACGAGAAAGAAACAAGCCTGATTTTTTATATAAATAATTGTGCAAGCTAAAATTTTGTACAGTATAAATATTATTGTAATGTGTAATAACTGGCAGAAATTTCAATAGCATTTTTTCACATACGTAGTGTTTCAAATTTCAAAGAAGCCTTTACCATAACCACTTCATTGGAACAATCTAATTCTGATCATCTTCCTTTGTGCGAGTGCACAGATACAAAAATCTGATGTGCTCAATTCATATGACTTTCTCTACATCTCTGTAACAAATTATTGTTAATAAGCTTATCCTTCTATATACTTTATGATAATCTAGATAAACATTAACAGAAAAGGTTTTATTATTTAGTTTCTTATAAGAAAGAAAATAAGGAAATACACTAGACTAAACTGACAGTCTAATGTTTTAAAATTTCTTTGCGTGGCTTGGAGTTGACAATTTCCTGTATGAGAAAACTAAGTATTTTAAAGGAATATCTCGAAAACGGTAAACTCCACAAAAAAATGTGTATGACATAAATTGTGTGTTTTAAACATATTTAAACGTTTTCTGTCAGCTTTTGTCTATATCTTATGGTTTGCTAGTTAAGCAAAATTCCAAAAAAAAATCATTTAGAATAAAGAAGTCTTTAGAGGCTATTTTCAGAAAATTCAAGATATATATTTAATTTGCCATGTAAATTCCTCAAATATAAGAGATTTTAATCAAAATCGTTCCAGCCATTTTTGATGAAGTCCAAATTTACTGAGCTTTTTCCATGTATAGGGTAGTTGGAGGTGAAGGGATTTTCTGTAAAACCTTCGCGTGCATCCTTGGGAGATACTGAACTTAAATATCAAGTTTGGTATTTAATGCCTTTTCGTTTTTGAGCTATGCAGCACGAAGACACGCACAGGCACACACACAAACATGGAACTTTTTATAAAAATCTGATGTGTTCCATTAACTTGACTTTCTCTATACCACTGCAATAAATTTTTAATTTATTTTTAAAAAGCTTATGCTTCTATTTACTTCAAGAAAAAATTAGCATAAATAGTCTTATTTCTTGTTTCCTTTTAAATAGACGCGAAATAAGGGACTACCATAGGTTAAAGTGATAGTCAAAAGCTGGTTGTTATGTGACTGAAGTTCCTTTGTTTGTATGGACACGAGTTCACAAAGTCCAGTATAAGAAAAGTATAATTTTTTATAGCTTAAACCAAAAACAAGGAATGTCTAAAAAACAATCAACTCCACGAAAAAAATGCATACATAAATTGTGTCTTTTAATGTGTTGTTCTACATTTTTTGTGTGGTGAGTTTTTATCTCTCTTTTACGGTTTAGCACTTATGCAAAATTCCGTAAAATTCACTCACAATAAAGTAGTCTTCAGAGGCTATTCCCAGAAAATTCCAAAAATACATTTTATTTGTCAGGTAAATATCTTTAGTATACGATATTTTAATAAAAATCGTTAGAGCCATTTTTTAGAAAATCAAAATTTTTGAAAAACTTTCCATGTAAATGGTAGTTTGGAATAGGGAGACTTTTCTCAAAATCTTCGTGTCGCATCCCCGGAAGATATTACACTTAAATACCAAGTTTGGTATTTTACTGACTTTTCTTTTTTGAGTTAATGTGTTCACAGACACACGGACACACACATACACACACACACTGAAAATACTTTTTTTTTATACAGGGGACCCTAAAACATATTTCCGGTGAAATCTCGGTATCGAATTTTTTGGTGGAATGCAATATTCTCTATACACTATGTACATAGTGAGTATAGAGAAAGTAAAAATGCTTGTTCTGAATTCAAGGGTCACAAAACATGTATTTCCGGTGAAATATCGTTATCGAATTTTTGGGTGCAATACAATACCAGCTCTATACACTATGTATAGTACGTGTAGAAAAAGTAAAACTCAGAAGCAATGAAATAATCTAAAAGAATATCCACCTCTATCGCAATATAAATCGAGTAGCTGCAGCTTCGATAGTTAATTTCCTCCTAAAACCACAGTGGTCAGATCTCTGGAGGAAAATATCTTACCGAGGTGCAAGCTAACACCGCCCCAACCCCCAGAATATAAAGCATTACTGCACCACAGGGGCAGAGGATAGCACCATTTAATAAAAAAAGGGAGAGTAAAGTGGTGATCAGAACGTTATCTTCTGTAAGGGAAAAGAAAGAAATTACGAGGTTAGAAAAACTGTTTCCAAATCCTATTTTCTTTATGAATTAGGACAGACAAAGAATAGCTGAGGGTGTGTCAGGCTTTGTGTTTGGTCCTGCTCCTCCGTGTATATAGCCCAAAAGGGCATATAGACTCTACCTTTCTGCATAATATAGCCTTCTCAACCGTACAGGTAGATGTGCATATATACAGGCTGTTTCAAAACGACACCAAACGATGATAGCAGTCGATTAGCATACACTTTGACATGTCCGAAACTTGACGTCGCTCTTCTATTTAAAGTTTTGTGTGCATTTAAAAATCGCATTGGGATTAGGCAGCGAAGGAACAACGGTTCACATACGCCACACCCACAAGCTACATGTTCCATTATTAAGGTGACCTGAGCCTCCCGGCGTGTCTATCACACTACGCCTACACCACGGGACTCGGGACCATCGCTACCAACCGGCATCTCTCTTGGAGTGGGCCAGTCATGTACCATATGGTTATGCACGACTGCCTAATCTAAGTTGATTTTATGACAGTTTTTGTATGTGCTGAATTTAGAGCTCAACATTTTATTCAAGTATCACGTACAGTATGACCAACTAGGTCCACATCTTCGTTTGGTGTAGTTTGAAACACCCTGTATATATATATATATATATATATATATATAGAGAGAGAGAGAGAGAGAGAGAGAGAGAGAGAGAGAGAGAGAGAGATTGGAAATACCCTAACCTTATGCATTACGATTGTTATTGATTTTGTTACGTTAAATGTTCAATTAAACAGTGAATTTAGATTGCAAGTTTTAAACCAGTATAATGGTCATTATATGTTTGGTTGCAGTTTCTCGAATAGTAGAGGCAAAAACAAGGAAATAGAAATACATTCTGTCGAGAAAGTACCGGGAATTGATGATTTAAAAATCCTGTATAAAAGGGGATTCAAAATTATTGTTGTTGCTAAGTTGGTACAGCTTTCCTCTATACCCATGCTGAGTTTGATCGTCATGTGTCATCTAGTTTGTTTACAGTACGCCATTTTGTTTGTTCATCTCAAAGGTGATTTGCGATTTAACGATGGATACAAATATTGAACAAAGAATCTGTTTCAAGTTTTGCATTGCAAATGGTATTTCGTGTGCCGAATCGCTGAAAATGTTACAGAGGGCTTACGCTGAATCGACTTTATCAAAAACACGTGCATATGAGCGGTACAGTGCATTCAAAAATGGTCGAGATGTGGTGGAAGATTTGCCTCGCTCTGTTCGGCCATCAACGGTTTCAACTGAACTGAACATCGCTAAAGTGAAGAAAATGTCTGAGAGAGATTGCCGCACGAATCGATTACTACCATTTTAAACGATTGTTTGGGCATAACACGCGTTGCAGCTCGGTTAGTTCCGAAAAACTTGGATTTTCTACAAAAACTTAATCGCGTGAAAATTGTTGAAGACATGCTAGAACGAGCCAGTTCCGACACCACATTCATGAAACACATTGTAAATGTGATGAGACGTTTGTTTATGAGTTTGACACTCAAACCAGTCAACAAGTTTCCGAATGGCACCTTCCAACTTAACCGAAATCTAAAAGGGCACGTCAAACTCGATGAAAACTGAAGGTCATGTTGACAGGTTTTTTTTTTCGATAATCGCGGTGTCACTTAGAGTTCTTGCCAGAAGGTCAGATGGTAAATAAAGACCTTTATCTGAGCGTTATGCGGCGTTTGAGAGAACAAATACGGCGAAAAAGGCCAGATTTGTGGAACGACAACTCATGGATTCTGCACCATGATAACACACAGCTCACAAGGCTATTATTATGAACGAATATCTGGCCAAAAACTGAACAAATTTCATCGAACAACCACCGTATTCACCTGATTTCTTTCTCTTTCCAAAACTCAAGTTACCACTTCTAGGCACCCGTTTTCAGTCGATAGAAGGCATAAAAAAAAATTCGCGGATACAATTAACATCGATTCCTAAAAGTACCTACAAAAATGTTTTGATGATTGGATTATTCATTGGTATAAATGTGTAATTTCAGAAGGGGCCTACTTGGAAGGCGATAAAATAAAATTGGATGAATAATTCATCTTGACACTGTAGTATGTTTCCATACATAGCTTAGGGTATTTATATAAGAGATTTTGAAGTTTTAGATGTTCAATTAAGCAGTAAATTTAGACTAAATTTTGAACTAGAGTAATGGCCAATACGTTTGTGATATTTGGTTGTAATTTCTTGAATAGCAGAAGCAAAAGCAAGGAAAGGGAAATGTTTCAGTGCACGGGTTAGTGTACTTATAAATGATTTTTTGTTTGTATCCTTAGTGAAATATGTATCAGCAGAACGATTCTGTATTGTTTGTTACATTTTAGATTTCCAACTCGGAAAGAGCGTTGAGAAGCTTGGATAAAGGCAATTTGCAGATAAAATTGGCAATCTACTCCATTTTATAAGAAACCTCTTGCTTTTTTGGCCCATTTAGCAGCTATCACGAAAAATAGTTTCTATTAAATTATGTGCCTGTAATAGGAAAATCGTGTTCGTCTGACTCGGAGTGCAATAGTAATTATCGGAATATTTCTCGACTGAAATTCTTAATTAATATCACAAGTCTACTAAAGCTTTAAAACTATACTGTAATGTATGATACAGCCTTTTGTTACATCAACAATACTTTTAGACCAAGAAATTAGAACAAAGTTATGACCTTGCCGCGATGTTTACTGCAATTTGTTAATAACTTCTGACATGGCAAAACATTTAATTGTATTAAATATTTCTTCAAACATACATCTCTCCCCTTCCATTGTCATTTGTTATTTATATGAAAAATCTGATGCGTTACACTCATAAGACTTTCTCTAGCTCGTCTACAAACAAACTTCTTACAAAAAGGTATTGTTCTAATCGAAATAAACATAAGCAGAATGTTCTTATTACTTATTTCCTTATAAGTAGAAGGAAACCAAAGAAATGCGAATTGCTAAAGTGATATTCAAATGTTTTGGAAGATGTTATGCGATTGTCATTGCAAAACGCTTCTTTGCTTAACCAGGAGTAGAAAACATCTGATGTGTTCCATTCACATTCTCTACACCTCTGCAACAAATTATTTTTATAAAACTTATCATTCCATTTACTTCCTGGTAATCGAGAAAAAATTAGCAGAAATAGTCTTATTACCTTTTTCCTTGTAAGTAGAAGCGAAATAAGGGAGTACCATAGGTTAAAGTGAAAGCCAAAAGCTGGTTGCTATGTGACTGATGTTCCTTTGTTTGTATGGACACGAATTCACAAAGTCTCTGTATGAGAAAAGTATAAGTTTTTATAGCTGAAACCAAAAACGAGGAATATCCCAAAAACAATCAAAACCACGAAAAAAATGTGCATCAATTAAATTGTGTGTTTTAAAGTGCTCTACATCTGTTGTGCTGTAAGTTTTTGTGCATCTCTTGCGGTTTATCAGTTATACAAAATTGCGTAAAATTGACCCAGAATAAAGTAGTCTTTAGAGCCCATTCCAAGAAAATTCAAAATATAAATTTTGTTTGCCGGGTAAATATCTTTAATACACGATATTTTAATCAAAATCGTTAGAGCCATATTTAAGAGAATCAAAATTTTCGAAAAATGTTCCATGTAAGCGGTAGTTTGGGGTGGGGGGATTGTTCTGAAAATCTTCTAGTTACATCCTTGGAAGATACCAAATTTAAATACTAAGTTTGGTATTTAATGGTCTTTTCGTTTTTGAGCTATGCTGTCCACAGACACACAGACACAGACACACACACACACGGGGTGGGGGGATTTTTCTCAAAAAAATGATCGTGTCGCATCCCTGGAAGATACTGAACTTCAATACTAAGTTTGGTATTTTACCGACTTTTCGTTTTTGAGTTATCGTGTTCACAGGCACACTGACACACGGACACACCGACACACACGGACCTTTTTCTGAAAATGCTTTTTTTTGGATACAGGTGACCCTAAAACATATAATTCCGGTGAAATCTGGGTGTCGAATTGTTGGTTGGAGTGCAACACCTTCTCTATACACTATGTACATAGTTCGTTTAGAGAAAGTAATATGAAGAACTTACTTTACAATTAAAACCAGTAGCATGGAATATCTCGGAAAGGGTAACCTACACAACAAAAATGTAAAGGACATAATTGTTTGTTTTGACGAGATCTACATTTTTGTGTAGTAAGTTTTTGTATATCTCTTACGGTTTAGCAGTTATGCCATATTCGACAAAATTCATCAAGTTTGGAGAAGTCTTCAGAGGCAATTCCCAGGAAATTGAAAAAATTGGAAATGGAGCTTTATTTATGGATGCTTTTTAACTGTTGTGGTTCTCAGCGTCTCATTCCGTACTGGGCGTGAAAGACTGCTTCATTTTCCGCAGGAGCCTTTTTATCAGGCTGGAGGTTCTCTTACGTGCCTGGAATCTACAACACGGGACGAGCGGCTTTACTACCCTTCCGCATCGTTCTCAGCCGGTTTTGAACCCATGATCTTGGGTGTATAAGGTTAGCATGACAACCATTACACCACATAGGGCGACTAGAAAATTGAAGATACACATTTTTACTTTCTCTATACGTGCTATGTATATAGTATATAGAGAAGTTATTGCACTCCAACCAAAAATTCGATACCGAGATTTCACCGGAAATATATGTATCCAAAAAAAGTATTTTCAGAAAAAGGTAAGTGTGTGTGTGTGTGTCCGTGTGTGTCCGTGTGTCTGTGAACACGATAACTCAAAAACCAAAAGTCGGTAAAATACCAAACTTGGTATTTAAGTTTAGTATCTTTCAGGGATGCGACACGAAGATTTTGAGAAAGATCCCCCCACCCCAAACTACCCTTTACATGGAACTTTTTTCGAAAATTTAGATTTTCTAAAAAATGGCTGTAACGATTTTGGTTAAAATATCTTACATTAAAGATATTTACCTGACAAATAAAATGTATATTTTGAATTTTCTGGGAATAGCCTCTGAAGACTATTTTATTCTCTGTCAACTTTACGGAATATTGCCTAACTGCTAAAGTGTAAGAGATGGACAAAAACTTATCACACAACAAATGTAGAGCACCTTAAAACACACAATGTATGCTGTATACATTTTTTTCGTGGAGTTGATTGTTTTTGGGATATTCCTTGTTTTTTTCAGTTATAAAGACATAAATTTCTCATACAGGACTTTATGAACGCGTGTCCATAAAAATAAAGGAACTTCAGTCGCAGAGCAACCAGCTTTTGACTATCACTTTAACCTATGAGAAAAAAAAGGTCAAAACAGAAACTAAAAACAAAGGATATGTTAAAAACGATCAACATCACGAAAAAAATGTATGTAGTATAGATTGTGTGCTTTAATGTGCTCTACATTTCCTCTGTGGTAAGTTTTTGTCAATTTTTTATGCTTTAGAAGTTATTCAAAATTCCGTAAAAATCATCCAGAATAAAGTAGTCTTTAGAGGCTACTCCCAGAAAATTGAAGATATAACTTTTATTTGTCTGTTAAATATCTTTAATATACGACATTTTAATCAAAATCGTTAGAGCCATTTTTGAGAAAAAAAATGTTTGAAAAAATGTCCATGGAAAGGGTAGTTTTGTGTGGGGGGATTTTTCTCAAAATCTTCGTGTTGCACCCCTTGAAGATACAAAACTTAAATAACAAGTTTGGTATTTTACCGACTTTTCGTTTTTGAGTTATCATGTTCACAGACACATGGACACACACCTTTTTCTGAAAATGTTTTTTTTGGATACAGGGGACTCTAAAACATATATTCCCGGTGAAATTTCGGTATCAAATTTTTGGATGGAGTACACACTATACATAGTGCGTATAGAGAAAATAAAAGTGGTTATTCCTATATTAATAATATCATTTAAAATATCAGAAGTGATAGATGAGATATTATAGCTGTGTAAGCGAGGCAAGGTTGAGGCAACACTGAAGTTGAATATTGTTACTTGCTGAGCAGAAATATAGCCCGCTCAGCTTTTACTGAATCCTGTTCCTGAGAAACGCACACGTTAAATTTATAGCACACTAGAGTGTGTTGCCATGCTGTGGAAGATACAATAAATGGGCGCGCATATCTCTGCCAGCAAAACTTAGTAGGTCAGCACACAGCTGTTCACTTACTGCAGAAAATAGCTGAAACACACAAGGAAGAACCAAGAACTTCCATATGTTTCATAACTGAACCGGCACTGCAGAGAAGTCATGCGAAGCTTTTTACCTTCTCTAGCAGGCATCTATAAGTGAAGAATGTATTGCATTTCACCCAAAAATTCGATATCAAGATTTCACCTTTTAGTGTCCCCAGTATAAAAATCTCATGTGTACCATTCACATGAATTTCTCTACGTCTCTGTAACAAATTATTGTTAAAATGCTTATACTACTATTTACTTCCTGCTAATCAGAAAAAAAAAAGCAGAAATAGTCTTATTACTTGCTTTATTGTAAGTAGAAGCGAAATAAGGGGAGTACTGTAGGTTAAAGTGAAAGCCAAAAGCTGTAGTTTGTATGGACAGGAGTTGACAAATTCCGTATGAGAAAAATGTAAGTTTTTCAAAGCTGAAACAAAGAAAAACGCAGATCTCAAAAACAATCAACTCCACGAAAAAAACGTGTATAACATAAATTGTGTGTTTTAACGTGCTCTACATTTTTTGTCTGGTCAATTTTTGTCCATCTCTTAGCGGTTTAGTAGTTATGCAAAATTCATCCAGAATAAGGTAGTCTTCAGAGGCTATTCCCAGAAAATTCAAAATATACATTTTATTTGTCGGGTAAATATCTTTAATATATGATATTTTAATCAAAATCGTTAGAGCCATTTTTTAGAAAATAAAAATTTTCGAAAAAAGTAAAGGGTAGTTTGGGGTGGGGGGATTTTTCTCATAATCTTCGTATCCTGGAAGATACTAAACTTAAACACCAAGTTTGGTATTTTACCTACTTTTCGTTTTTGAGTTATCGTGTTCACAGACACACGGACACACTGACACACACACACACACTGACGTTTTTCTGAAAATCCTTGTTTTTTGGATAAAGGGGACTCTAAAACATATATTCCCGGTGAAATCTCGGCATCGAGTTTTTTGGTGGAGTGCAATACCTTCTCTATACACTATGTTCACAGTACGTATTGAGAAAGTAAACATTAGCACATAGACATTCTTCTAAAATCACCTTCGGGGGGTCAAAATGTGTATTTCCAGTGAAATGTTGCTATCGTGCTTTTGGGTGCAACACAATGTGCATAATAATACGTGTAGGGAAAGTAAAACATAATCTGATGTGTTAAACTCACATGACTTTCTCTAGCTGCTCTACAAACCTCCTACAAAAGAGTATGCTAATTGAGAAATATTAGTAGAATGTTCTTATTACTTAGTTCCTTATAAGTAGAAGGGAATAAGGAAATGCGCTATGCTAAAGTGATTGTCAAATGTTTTAAAAGCTGGCATTGAAAATCGCTTCTTTGCTTGGCCAGGAATAGAACAAAAGAAAAATTGACACTTTCTGTCTGAGAAAAATGTAAGAAATTCACAACTGAAACAAATAACAAGGAATATCTTGGAAACGGTTCCCTCCACTACAAAAATATAAAGGACATAAATTGTGTGTTTTGACGAGATGTACATTTTCTGTGTGGTACGTTTTTGTCTATTTCTTATGTTTAACATTTAAATAAAATTTGGCAAAATTCATCCACAATAAAGAGATATTCAGAGGCTAGGCACAGAAAGTTCAAGACATGCATTTTATTTGGGATATAAATGTCTTTAATACACGGGATTTTAACCATAATCGTTAGAGCCACTTTTAGAAAATCAAAATTTTCGAAACATTTTCCATGTAAAGACAAGTTGGGGGTGGGGGATTTTCTTGAAAATCTTCGTGTTGCATCCTAGGAAGATACAAAACGTATATAGCAAGTTTGGTATTTGAAAGTCTATTCTTTTAGCTATTTCATTGTATTCGAGAAAAAATTAGCAGAAATAGTCTTATTACTTGCTTCCTTGTAAAAAGAAGCGAGATAAGGGAGTATCATAGGTTAAAGTGATAGTCAAAAACTGGTTGCTATGTAGCTGAAGTTCTTTGTTTGTATGAACAGGAGTTGACACATTCCTATATGAAAAAAATATGTTTTTATCGCTGAAACCAAAAAGAACGAATATCTCAAGAACGATCAACTCAACGAAAAAATTTATATAACATAAATTGTGTGTTTTAACGTGCTCTACATGTTTTGATAAGTAAGGTTTTGTCTATCTCTTACAGTTTTCCAGTTATGCAACATTCCGTAAAATTCATCCACAATAAAGTAATCTTCAGAGGTTATTCCTAGAAAATTCAATATATACGTTTTATTTGTTAGGTAAACATCTTTAATACACAATATTTTAATTAAAATTGTAAAGCCATTTTTGGGATAAAACATTTTTAGAAATTCTTTCCATTTAAGGGGTAGTTGGTGAGGAATTTTCTTGAAAATCTTCGTGTCGCATTCTTGGAAGATACTGAACTTTAATACCAAGTTTGGTATTTAACGGAATTTTCGTTTTTAACACACACAGACAGATAGACACACATACAGGGACCTTTTCTAAAAATGCTTGCTATTTTTGGGTTCAGGGCATCTCAAAACATATTTCCGGATAAATTCCGGTACTGAATTTTTGGCTGTAATTAAACACCTTCTCTGTATACTAAGTACATAGTACATATAGAGAAAGTAAAAAGATCTGATATATTACACTCACGTGATTTTCTCTAACTGTTCTACAAACACAGTTCTTTTAAAATATTATACTTCTTTCTACACAATGCTAATCGAGATAAACATTAGCAAACTGTACTTATAACTCAGTGTCCTTATATTTGGAAGGGAGCTAAAGGAATACACTATGCTAAAGTGATAGTCAAATGTTATCGTTATACGATTGTTATTGAAATGTCATTCTTTGTTTAGTCAGGAAAAGAACAAAAGAAAAACGGACCCTTCAAGTCTGAGAAAAGTATAAGTATTTTAAAATTGAAACTGTTGACAAGCAATATCTAAAAGATCTGATGTGTACCATTCACATGACTTTCTCTATACCCCTGCAACAAATTATTCTTAAAAAGCTTATATTTCTATTTAATTTAAGCTAATCAGAAAAAATTGGCAGAAATAGTCTTATTACTTGCTTCCTTGTTAGTAGAAGCGAAATAAGGGACTACCATAGGTTAAAGTGATTGTCAAAAGCTGGTTGCTATGTGACTGATGTTCCTTTGTTTATATGGATAGGAGTTGACAAGTTCCTGCATGAGAAAAGTATAAGTTTTTCATAGCAGAAACCAAAAATAACGAATGTAGTTTGGGGTGGGGAATTTTTCTCAAAATCTTCGTGTCGCATCCCTGGAACATACTAAACTTAAATACCAAGTTTGGTATTTTACCGACTTTACGTTTTGAGTTATCGTGTTCACAGACACACGGACACACGGACCTTTTTGTGAAAATACCTTTTTTGTTATTTAGGGGACCCTAAAACGTATATTTCCGGTGAAATCACGGTATCAAATTTTTTGGTGGAGTAATACTTTCTCTATTCACTATGTATATAGTGCGTATAGAGAAAATAAAAGTGGCCAACTTAATGAACAAATTTATGACATAAATAATATTATAGGTTTTAACAAGGTCAGCATTTTTTTGTGTAGTAAGCTGTATGTTTCTTAAGGTTTACTGGCTATGCAATATTCAATAAAATTCATCCATAATAAACAAATCTTCTAGGCTATTTCCACAAAATTCAAGATATACATTTTATCGCTTACTCTCACGTTCTATGTACACGTACTTCCAAAACATGTACCTCACACCTTGTAAATATTTACTTTAAAGTATGAAAGGATTTGGATAAGTAGGGTCAGATTGAAAAATTCAATGCCACAGCCGGGATTCGAAATACGGATCTCGCGGTCTCTAGCCAGTTGCTCTTCCACTGAGCTAACATGGCAACATACCGGCATGGCATAGAATTTCTCAACTGATTAGAATGTTTCCCGGTTCCCAAGAGACCGCATGTGAGATTTGTGGTGGACAAAGCGGCGCATGTGCGGGTTTTCTTCGGGTCTCCAGTTTCTCCCGCCATCACATTCCACTGGCGCCACAAGTAGTAAAAGTGGACGTTAAACACTACCAGAACCACTGGTCAGCTGTGATAGTATTCTAATTAAACGCGAAACGATATTCATCCGTTTTCAGGAGATCCATTTCAGTATCGCATTTTCGAATATACCTGGCATGCACTTCCAAAGTGAAAATAAACGAAAATATCGGATGTGTTCCATTCACATGAGTTTCTCTACAACTCTGCAAAAAATTATTGCTATAAAAGCTTATGCTTCTATTTACTTCCTGCTAATCCAGAAAAAATTAGCAGATATAGTCTTAATACTTGCTTCCTTGTAAGTCGAAGGGAAATAAGGGAGCACCATAGGTTAAAGTATTAGTCAAAAGCTGGTTGCTATGTGACTGAAGTTCCTTTGTTTGTATGGACAGGAATTCACAAAGTCCATTATGAGAAAAGTATGTTTTTCAGTTGAAACCAAAAACAAGGAATATATAAAAAACAATCAACTCCACGAAAAAAATGTATATAACATAAATTGTGTGTTTTAAAGTGCTCTACATTTGTTGTGAGGTAAGTTTTTGTCCATCTCTTACGGCTTAGCAGTTATGCAAAATGTCATAAAATTCATCTAGAATAAAGATGGCTATTCCCAGAAAATTCAAGACATACATTTAATTAGACATAAAAATGTCTTAAACATAAGGTATTTGAGTTCAAATCGTTAGACGCACTTTTGAGAAAAACAATATTTTCGAAAAATGTTTCATGTAAAGGGTAGTTTTATATGGGGGGAATTTTTGTGAAAATTCTCGTGTCATGAAAAATACTAAACTTAAATATTAATTTTATATATTAATTATTATATTCGCAGACAGAGGGATAAACACACACAAACGTTCGTGCCAACCCTTTTCTAAAATTCCTTTTTACTTTCTCTAGGCCCGTATGTATTATGTACATAGTGCGTAGAGAAGATATTGTATGTCATAAGTAAAATGTATTTATTGAATTATTTACCCTTGTCTACCCATATACTGAAGAAGAGAAAGTAAAAGTTGTATATCAATCAGCAACAACAATAATCTAACAATATTTTAATTATTCGCGAAACAACATAAATCGGTATATCCATTATCAGCAAAACATTTGCGAATTTACCTTTTATCTTGACATATACTTTTAAAGTAAAAATAAACGAAAAAAGGAAAAACGTTTTTAATGTATTTTGAGGTTCCTGTGGAAACAGTGGGGGAAGGAAGGACAGAAAAGAAAAGTTGGGAAAGGGGACTGTCGAATGAGTCGCGCCAGCTGAGGCCTAGTGGAATTTCTACTCAAAGTTCTTTCATTTTTTAAAGCTAATATAAAAGAGCCAGAAGGGAGACATGCCTGAAATTCGGCGAGTAAATTCTTGCAGCGTATTCTCAAAGGATGGACAGCCTTCAGAAACACGTTCCTGGATTCCAGCCCTTCCAGTAAATGCTGGATAAGGGTTAAAACAGTTAAAATATGAGTACTTTGTGTTGTGGCTGGTAAGGGTCAAAGAAAAACATCTGATGTGCTCCATTCACATGACTTTCTCTACATCTCTACAACAAATTATCGTTAGAAAGCTTATGCTTCTATTTACTTCATGTTAATCGAAAAAAATTTAAATAGAAACGAAATAAGGGAGTAACATAGGTTAAAGTGAAAGCCAAAATCTGGTTGCTATGTGACTGAAGTTCCTTTGTTTGTATGGACACGAGTTGATAAATTCCTGTATGAGAAAATTATAAGCATTTCAAAGCTGAAAACAAAAACAAGGACTATCTCAAAAACGATCACCTCCACGAAAAAAAATGTATATAACATAAATAGTGTGTTTTAGTGTGCTCTGCATTTTTGTGTGGTAAGCTTTTGATCCATCTCTTACGGTTTAGCCGTTACGCAAAATTCGTAAAATTCATCCAGAGTAAAGTCATCTTCAGAGGCTATTCCCAGAAAATTCAAGATATACATTTTATGTGTCAGGTAAATAACTTTAATATACGATATTTTAGTAAAAATCGTTAGAGCCATTTTTGAGAAATTCAAAAATGTCTAAAAAAGTTCCATGTAAAGGGGGTGGCGGGATTTGCTTGAAAATCTTCGTGTCGCATCCTTGGAGGATACCAAACTTAAATACCAAACACACACACATGAACATTTTTCTAAAAATGCTTTTTTTTTTTTTTTTTTTGTATTCAGGGAGTCTTAAAACTTGTATTTCCGTTGAAACCTCGGTATCGAATTTTTGGGTGTAATACAATACCTTTTCAATACACTATGTACATAGTACGTATAGAGAAAGTAAAAATTGTATCCACATATTTGAGATGATTAGGAAAGGTGTATAGTCCCTTAATATACTTTATACCAAATGAAGTTTATATTTCTCTTTCTATGGTTAGGAACAGATCCACATATTCGAAGGCAAACCAGAAGGGTGACGATCTGGCATAACTAAATTTTAACGGAAGATGTCAACACAAAGTTACAGTTCCGTACTCTATTTCTTAACGTAAATCTTCATTCTGTAAAAACATTTGCCACGTGGTACCAGGTTTTCAATGCCAATGTTAGACTTTCCTAACGCCAAATAATTTATTCGTTTTTTAAAAGCACCAAGTGTCCCGCCAATCGAATTTTATAGGGGTTGGTCAGGTAGAGTCAGGTCAGACTAAAAAATTCAATGCCATAGCCGGGATTTGAACAACGGATCTCTCGATCTCTAACCGGTTGCTCTGCCACTGAGTTACCATGGCAACATACCGGCATAGCATTCAATTTCTCAACTGACTCGCATGTTTTCCGGTAACCACAAGGTGATAATTTGAGATGACAACCCCAATGGCGACTTACAATGCTGTAAGTACTTTAAGTCCCAGAATTCATAGTACGAGTTGCGTCCAGAAAGTAAGTTCCGTTTGGTAAGAAAATTAAATTGTTTACAGATACAGAATAATTATTTATTGCACAAAATTCTACACTCTTAAACTACTTTTCCACATAACTGCCGAAATTTTGCAGGCATTTGTCATAGCGTGGCACAAGCTTTTGTATATCTTCTTCATAGAAGTTTGCCGCCTATGCCTGTGTTGCTCAGTAAGAATCTTTGGTACCCAACGTGAGCAAAGTTTACGAAATTTCAGTTTTTCGGTAATAATTTCATGAATTAGTGATCTGAGCTTTGGGGAACTTCCATAGCGAGAGCACTAATTGTAAACTTGCGGTTTTCCTGGATTTTGTCATCAATCTCGTGAACCAGTTCTTCTGTAACCAAAGATGGACGCCCACTTCGTTTTCCATCGTGCACATCACTACGTCCTTCATTGAACTGTCGGACCCATCTTCTCACCATTGAATCACTCTTCGCATTTTGTCCGTAAAGTTCGCAAATTTGCCGATAAATTTCAATTGGTTTCACTTTCCTAGCATTCAGAAAATGAATCACAGATCTGATTTCACAAGCGACGGGATTTTCAATCAACACCGACATTGTAAACAAGCACAAGGCGTATGTGGCTGAAAGCGATCTCAAAATGGCGCACGTTTTCTTCTCCTTGATACAGAGCGTCTACCGCGCATGTGCGGAACTGCGATCGCAGCTGCTGCGGAGATAAGTTGAAACGGAACTTACTTTCTGGACGTACCTCGTATATCCAACTATTATGTTCATTTAGTATTGGAATAATTATTTTTCACACAAGCCGTGTGTAGGACAGGAGTTGGATAGTTAGAGTCAGACTGAAAAATTCAATGCCATAGCCGGGATTTGAACCACAGATCTCCCGATCTCTAGCCACTGAGCTACCACAAGGTGATCTCATATTTATTGGTTATGGCATTGAATCTTTTCAGTCTGACTCTAACTATCCAACTCCTGTCCTACACAAGGCTTGTATGAAAAAACAATTATACCAATAACCGAATGACCATTATAGTTGGCTATGCTATGAATATTGGGTCTAAAGTCCTTACAGCATTGTAAGCGTCTTTGGGGCTGCTACCGGTGCTTTACTTTGGACGCTCTACATTACCTTTGGATGGAAAACATTTCCTGACAGATGAAGACCCCAAAGTGAGGGTAACATTTTGGCTCAGATCTTTAGCGGTGGAAGAGTATAACATAGGCATTGAAACACCGGTGCCACGTGACAATAAACACAGGGAGTTCATAAATAAATATCGGGGCTTTAACTCTTTATAATATTTATTACATTCAACTTACAGTTATGAATGATATGTCAAATGAAAAAGCAACTCAAACGGTTTTTTTTTTTGTTGGCACAAGTGCGCATGTGCGTGCAATGTTTCTGCCGCAATCCGCTAGGCAGCAGTAGTAGCAAGGACAGCGACTAGTAAACAGAAAGCGTTTTGTGTTTTGCAGTTTGCAAAGACCGAATCTGTAGTGACTGTGCAACGTGCGTTCCGTAGTAAGTTCGGTTGTGATCCTCCTAGTGATAAAAACATTCGTAGATGGTATAATCAGTTTGAAGATACCGGTTGTCTTTGTAAAGGGAAGAGCACGGGACGACCAGGAGTAAGTGAAGAGACTGTTGAGCGAGTGAGAGAGTCGTTCACTCGTAGCCCAAAGAAATCAGTCCGGAAGGCTAGTCGTGAATTACAAGTTCCTGTGTCGACTGTTTGGAAAGTTATAAGAAAACGCTTACAGCTACGTCCTTCCTGTTTACAGTTACTACAGGCTCTAAAGCCGACAGACCACGGATTGCGAGCCAAATTCGCAAACGACATGTTGTTTCATGACGATTTTGTGGATCGTGTTGTCTTCAGTGATGAATCGATCTTTCACCTTAGTGGACATTATACACTCATAATGTGCGCATCTGGGGCTCAGAAAATCCTCACGAGATGGTACAAATGCAACGAGATTCCCCTAAAGTGAATGTCTTTTTGTGCCGTATCCCGGCGAAAAGTTTATGGGCCTTTCGTTTTTGGTGAACCTACTGTAACTGGCACTTCTTACCTTGATACACTAGAGCAATGGCTCTTCCCTCAGTTGGAAGAAAATGAGTCAGAGAACTTCATTTTCCAGCAGGATGGTGCGCCACCTCACTGGCATAACGAAGTACGCGATTGGTTGAACGTCACTGTACCCGAGCGCTGGATAGGCCGCAAGGGCCCCAATGACAGGGATTGCTATGCTTGGCCTCCACGTTCTCCTGACCTAACGCCATGCGATTTTTACCTTTGGGGCTTCATCAAAGGATCGCGTGTACGTGCCTCCGCTACCAGCTGACCTCCCTGAATTAAGAAACCGGATTGAAGCAGCTGTTGCTACAGTTACTGAATACACACTTATCAACGTTTGGGAAGAACTCGGCTATAGACTTGATGTGTGCCGTGTGACAAAGGGTGGTCACATTGAACATTTATAAGCTTCTTGGTAAAACTGTTTGAGTTGCTTTTTTATTTGACATATCATTCATAACTGTAAGTTGACTTTAATAAATATTATAAAGAGTTAAAACCCTAAACTATTTCGGAAGTTTAAATAGTTAAAACTGCTTTTTGCATTTAATGATGAAATAGTAAAAGTCTGATGTGTTCCATTCACATGACTTTCTCTTTATATCTGCAACAAATTATTATTGAAAAGCTTATGCCATATTTACTTCATGCTAATCAAGAAGAAAAATAGCAGAAATAGTCTTAATACTTGTTTCCTTGTAAGTAGAAGCGAAATAAGGGAGTGCTATAGGTTAAAGTGATAGTCGAAAGCTGGTTGCTATGTGACTGAATCTCCTTAGTTTGTATTGACACGAGTTCACAAAGTCCTGTATGAGAAAAGTATAAGTTTTTATAGCTGAAACTAAAAACAAGGAATATCTAAAAAGCAATCAACTCCACGAAAAAAAATCTACATAACATAAATTGTGTGTTTTAAGGTCCTCTACATTTGTTGTGTGATAAGTTTTTGTCCATCTCTTACGGCTTAGCATTTACGCAAAATTCTGTAAAATTGGCCAAGACTAAAGTAGTCTCCAGAGGTTATTCTCAGAAAATTGAAGATATACATTTTATTTCTCAGGTAAATATCTTTAATATGCGATATTTTAATCAAAATCGTTAGAGCCTTTTTTAGGGAATCGACATTTTCATAAATAGTTCCATGTAAGGGGTAGTAGGGTTGGGTGGATTTTTCTCAAAATGTTCGTGTCGCGTTCCTGGAAGATACTAAACTTAAATACCAAGTTTGATATTTTACTGAATTTTAGTTTTTCAGTTATTGTGTTCACATACACACGGACACCCTGACACACGGACACTTGGACACACGGACAAACACACACATTCACACACACGGACCTTTTTCTGGAAATACTTTTTTGGATACAGGGGACCCTAAAACATACAGGTGTTTCAAAAATATGGGGCATAATTTCAGGCATGTATTTCCCACATGTAGACAGTCAAAGTAGTCCATTATAACATGTGTCCGGAAATGGTTCATTTCCGAGTTATGGCATTCACAACATTGAAATTCACTGGAACGTTTTTCTTTCCGCAGGTTGTTGTCATTACCGAAGATGTTCAAAATGTACACTTCCTGCTTGAATACAGGCCTCACATCTATGTCTCATTGACCTGCGAACACGATCCCAAACTCCAGGAGTATTGCGTATGTCCTCATAACTTGCCACAATTCAATTCCGAAGGATTCCAAATCCGGCACCGGAGACGAATAAACCAATGATTTTAAATGACCCCACAAGTAGAAATCGAGAGGGTTCAGATCAGGTGAGCGTGGAGGCCAAGTAATTGGGCCACCTCTACCTATCCATGGATCAGGAAACCTTCGATCCAAGTACCGGCGAGCCGTAAGACTGAAGTGTGTAGGAGCACCATCATGCAAGAAGTGAATGTGTTGATGATTGATCAGTGGAGTGTCTTCGAAAACGTCAGGTATGGTGTTTTCCAGGAAGTTTGTGTACGCCTGTCCCGTAAGTCTGTTTACAAGTACATGGGGTCCAACTAATCGATCACCAATGATACCGGCCCACATGCTGAGGGAGATCCGCACCTGGTGATGAGATACAACAGTTGCACGTGGGTTTTCATGCGACCATACATGCTGATTGTGGAAATTTGTTATGCCATCTCTTGTGAACTGTGCTTCATCTGTAAATAATACGACGGCAGAAAAGTTCGGATTTACACCACACTGCTGCAAGAACCACTGACAGAACCTAGCTCGTGCAGGGTAATCTGCTGGTGTCAGGGCCTGTACATGTTGCAAATGATAAGGATACAATTGATACTCGTTAGACAGTCGTATGAGGAACATTGACTTGCAACGCTAACCGTCGTGTGTTGATAGAAGGAGTCCTGTCCACAGCCTCCAGAATCTCCTCCTGCACTTCTGGAGTTGTAGATGTTAGTCGTCCCCTTCCCAAACCAGAAGAGGTGAATGTTCCATACTCCTACAGACGGGAATGGAGACGTACAAATGTCTTCCGATCTGGACATTGTCGCTGTGGGTACCTCTCCTGGTACAAAGGACGAGCCAGCGCAGCATTGCCGACCGCCTTACCGTACATGAAGTGTATCTCTGCCAGCTCTTGATTTGAATACATGTCGCACAGTCTTAACGCCTAAAGAACACTGAATGTAACCTTCCTCAGAATGAACTATCAGAGCGCCCTCCTAATGTCCCCTTTGACGGCAAAGACCTGCGGAAAGAAAAACGTTCCAGTGAATTCCAATGTTGTGAAGGCCATAACTCGGAAATGAAGCATTTCCGGACATGAACTATTTTGATTGTCTACAGGTGGGACTTTCAATGTTGTAACGGCCATAACTCGGAAATGAAGCATTTCCGGACACATGTTATAATGAACTATTTTGATTGTATTCATGTGGGAAATACATACCTGAAATTATGCCCCGTATTTTTGAAACAACCTGTATTTTTCCGGTGAAATCTCGGTATCGAATTTTTTGATGCAGTGCAGTACCTTCTCTATACACTATGTGCATAGCACATATAGAGAAAGTAAAAAACGAGAAATGAGTAGAAAGATGTCTCCCTTTGAGTAACCAATAACCCGGAATGTCTCGAAACCCGTTAGCTCCACAAAACAAGTGTATGTGATATAAATTTGATTGTATAGAGATCTACATTTTTTGTGAAGTAAGTTTTGCTCTATCTCTTACGGTTTGCCAGTTATACACATGTCATCCAGAATGAAGAGGTCTTCAAAGGCTGTTCCCGGAAAATTCAAGATATACATTTTGTCAAACATATCTTAAATACAATGTATTTTAATCAAAATGGTTAGTCATTTTTGAAAAAATCATAAATTTTGGAAAAAGGTTTCTTGTAAAGGGTAGTTGGGGAAGGGTAGTTCTTGAAATTTTCGTGTCGCAGCCTTGGAAAATACATACCTTGAATACCAAGAAGCTAGGTATTTAACGGGCATTTGGTTTTTGAGCTATGATGCACACACACAGTGGACGTTTTTCTAAAAATGCTTCTTTTGGGTTCAGGAGCTCTCAAGCACATGTTTCCGGTGTAATCTCGGTCTCGAATTTTAGGTGTACCTACAATACCTTCTCCACATTCTATGTACATCGTACGCGTAGAGAAAGTAAAAAGCATTTTTAGAAAAAGGTAACTAATCCCATCTGTGTCTGTGAGCACGATATTTCAAAAAAAGAAAAGTCGGTAAAATATCAAACTTTGTATTTTAGTTTAATATATTCCAGGGTGAAGAAAGTAAGATTTTGAGAAAATTCACCCCACCGCAGTCTATCCTTTACATGGAAAAAATTGCTCGAATAATTGTGATTGAAATATGATATTTTAAAGGTATTTGTACGACAAATATTATGCATATCTTGAATTTTTTGGGGAATAGCTTTTGGAGACCTCTTTATTCTAGATCAATTTTACTGGATTTTTCAAAACTAGTAAACCGAAACATATAGACAGAAACTTGCTACACAGAATATGTAGATCTCGTTTTTTGTTTGTTCTTTTTTTGGTAGTGTTTAACGCCCACTTTAACTACTTATGGCACCGGAGGCGGTGACACTGATGATACATGAATGAAGATGGAGCACCGGTGGAATGCAATGGCGGGGGAAACCGGAGAACCCGGAGAGAATCCGCCCCAGCGCCGCTTTGTCCACTACAAATCTTACATGCAGTCGCTTGGGATCTAGGTGAGAGGCGAGCGGTCTAAGCACTCGGCCTCGGCGCGGCCATACATCTCGTTGAAGCACACAATCTATATCATACGCATTTTTGATACATTTTAATATTTTTCAGATATTCCTTGCTATTGATTCAAGTTTTAAAATACTAAAACTTTTCACATGCAGAAATTTGTTAACTCCTGGCAATGGAAATAAACGGATTTTACCCATATGGTAGCCAGCTTTTAAAAGATTTGTCTATTCTTATAGTCTAGTGTAATCGATATTTACCCTTCTACTTACAAGAAAGCATTTCTGCTAAGTTTATCTTAATTAGCATGAAGGAGAGAATGAAATAACGTTTAAACAATAATTTGTTACAGATATGTAGAGAAAGTCATGTGAATGGAACACATCAGAACCTTTTTCCTTCTTCAGCATTTCTTACTTATGAGTAATTCTTAAAATGTGTATGTAATAGCAATAATAATATATGCAGCTTAATTTTGAATATATAGAAGCATTGATAAAATATCTTAAATACTACAAAATATTTCTGCCCATTTCTGTAAGGATCTTGAAGGACTCGCCCATCTGTTTGATTACAAAATATATTTATCCTCTTAAAAGCTCTGCCTTGTATTTAATTGTTTCCATTCCTTTTCTGTTTTCCTTCAGACTTGAAGTCTACAGATATCTGTTTCTTCTCATTCCAAGTCGTTTATTGTTCCAGAAAACGAATTTCCCTCATTCATATAAAAGTTTCATAGATGTATAATCATTTTTAAAGGAGGCTGTATGCTATTTCTTTTTCGGCAAGATATTAGAAAGTAAACAACATCAAAGTCGTTTCTTAGTGCTATTGATTTTCTACTACCTCATACTAAAATATAACTATGGTACAGAACGATGCTATAATATATATAGACACTTACACACACTTCAAAATGACACCAAACGAAGACAGCAGTCCATTAGCTAACACTTTGACTTGTCCGAAACTTAATGTCGCAACTTTCAAACTCTTCTATTTAAAGTTTTATGTGTGTTTAAAAATGGCACACATTTGGTATTAGGCAGTGAAGGAACAACAATTTTCATACGCCACGTAAGCAACCTCAGAACGTGTTATACGAAACATATAACAAAACCCACATGCTACGTTTTCCATTACTAAGGTGACCTGTGCCGCGCCGGCGTGTCTATCAAACCACCCTTACACCATGCGACTGCGACCTTCGCTACCAACCGGCATCTCTCTTGGAGTGGGCCAGGCACGTGCCATTTGGTTATGTACGATGCCTTGATTTGAAAATTATATTTACGTATCACGTACGCTATGACCAACAAGGTCCACATCTTCGTTTGGTATCGTTTTGAAACACCCTGTATATATTCGAATTAGTTAGAAGTGTTTTCTTATTGCATAGTGTATAGAGAAGATATTGAATTGAAACCAAAAATTGAATTTCGAGATTTCACCGGAAATTCACGGTTTAGGGTCCCATATACCCAAAAAGGTATACTTATAAAATTATCAGTGTGTGTGGGCCCGTGAACACCATAACTCAAAAATGCAAAGTTAGTAAAGTATCAAACTTTGCATTCGGGTTAAGAATCTTCCAAAAATGTGACACCAAGGTTTTGAGGGAAAATGGGGATCTAAATAAAACACGAAATTTATGCTACATCCATTTTGTGTTTGTTTTGTTTTTGTATATTGGCAGTTAGAGAACGTATTTTTTTATTGTTTTATTTATATAGCCCCCTTTAACATCTAAGGTCATATTGGGGGCTTTGCATTAGAAACAACTCGTTTCCTGTAGGTTGTTTTCGTTGTGTTTAAATTATTTAATTTTCCTCAAACACACGCACACACATTCACTCTTAGATATTCTGTGGGGGATAGGGAATATTTAAGGTTAAAGAAACATTACCCGCACCAGCAGAGAATTGAACCCGGGAACTCCGAGTGAGAAGTCAGCTCGCTGACCACTTGACCACGAAGGCAACCTAGATAACTTATTGTATTCTGCCCCAAAAGTTGAACGGTACAGTCACCGTAAATACATTTCTTGAGACCTGCTGATTACAAAATAGGAATTTTTAGGAAAACGTTGCGAATAGTAAAGTAATTCAGAATGAAGCGTACTTCAGTAGCCATTGCAAGAAAATAATATAATGTAACATATTTGAAATTTTATTTTTTGTGAAAAAATTGCCATATAAAGTATTTCTTTTAGGAGGTGGGAAGATTTCTTTTAAAAAAACATTCGTATCCCAACCTTGGAACAAACTCAACTAATATATAAAGTTTGGTAATTAACAGATTTTTCTTTTGGAGTTATCGTCTTAAGAACATACGCTGATCTTTTTGCTAAAAGTGCTTTTTTTGGACGCAGGGGACCTGAAAATAATTTTCAGGGGAATATCGACATCGACATTTTGGGTCGAATAAAACACCTCTCACTACCTAGAATGATAATAATAGTAATAATAATAATAATAATAATAGCAACAATGATAATAATAACAAAAATAATAATAATAATAATCATTGTAAACATAATCACCATAAGGATCACAATCCATAATACTAATGATAATAATGATAATGATGATGATAATGGTAATAATAACGATAATATTAATGACAATGTTAATAATGATAATAATAAGAACGATAACGACAACAATGATAATGATAATAATAATGATGATAATGATGATAATAATAATAATAATAATAATAATAATAATAGTGAAAGTAAAAAGTTCTTCCAAGGATACAGGAAAATTACCCAAACCAAGACACGCTTTATATGGAACATTTTTCAAAATATTGTTTTTCTAAAAATGATTATAAGCCTTTTGTATCGCACCCTTGGAAGATACTGAAATTAAATACCAAGTTTGGTATTTAAGGGACTTTTCGTTTTTGAGCTATGCTGTCCACAGACACACAGAGAGAAACACACACACACACACACACACACACACACACACACACACATACACACACGCACACACAGACATTTTTCTGAACATGCTTTATTTGGATTCAAGGGAACCCAAAACATGTATTTCCGGTGAAATTTCGGTATCAAATTTTGGGTGCATTGCAATACCTTCTCTATACACCATGCACATAGTCGTGTAGAGAAAGTAAAAAGCATTTTTAGGAAAATGTCTGTGTGTATGCCTGTGGTCAGCATAGCTCAAAAACTTGGTATTTAAGTTCAGTATCTTCCAAGGATGCAACACGAAGGTTTTCAAGAAACAAAACCCCCAAACTATCCTTCACATGAAAAAAATTTTGATTTTCTAAAAAATGGTTCTAACGATTTTGATTAAAACATCGTATATTAAAGATATATACCTGACAAACAATATGTATATCTTGACATTTCTGGGAATAGCCTCTGAAGACTACTTTATTCTGGATGAATTTTACCGAATTTTGCATAACTGCTAAACCGTAAGATATGGACGGAAGCTTGAAACACAAAAAATGTAGAGCACGTTAAAACACACAATTTATGTTATGTAAATATTTTTCTTGGAGTTGGTCGTTTTTCAGTTATTCCTGTTTTTGGTTTCAGCTTTGAAAAACACACATCTCTCATAGAGGATTTTGTCAACTCCTGTCCATACAAACAAAAGAACTTCAGTCACATAGTAACCAGCTTTTGACTGTCACTTAAGTCTATGATACTCCCTTATTTCGCTCCTACTAACAAGGAAGCATGTAATGGGACTACTTCTGCTAATTTTAGCATGAAATAAATAGGAGCATAAGCTTTTAACAATAACCTGTTGCAGAGATGTAGAGAAAGTTATGTGAATGGAACACATCAGTTTTTTTTTGTAATACTTCTATAAATTACATTTTAAAAGAAAAGTAATGTCTTCCCTTCCACCCAGTATATATTATAGTATCTTTCAAATACTACACAGTTTTTAAAATGCAATAACTAAGTCAAAAATGCATCGAAATAAAATTGTCTTTTTTAATTTAATCTACGTACATACAGTTCCATTTAAGAGCGGAAAATTATATCAGCCTTATGTCTACCTCGATTGTCTCGGCAGGAAGTTAATCTATGAACTTTGTTATAACCCTTTCACAAACATCTCTGTTGATGTCCACGACACGTTGAATTTCTTCCTTAAGTTGAAGAACTGTTCACGTACGTCTTGGACTTCACTAGCCGCTTAAAAGGAGTCACATAGAGTAAGGTCTCAAGATCTTGGAGGTCATTGAAAGTTGCCACGAAATGAGATCACAGACTGAGGGAGTTTTATGGTTGCAACGAACCCAGTGGCCTCGAATGTCTGTATCACCCGCAGAACTATTGATGCTGTAGGAGTATTATTACGCCCGAAGATCCCGTGAAGTCCAAGAACAATATATGTTCTGCAATGGATTTTCTCAATGATAACATATTCCTCCTTTGTGAACTGCTCCATCTCAATTAAGATTCTAATCTACACAAAGAATAATTTATAAGGTAATCAGAGTTATAATCAGTATAAAAAGTAACAAATACGGAACTGTAAGTAAACTATAAAACAAAATTTCACCACTCGACTTAAGAATTGTGCAATGTGTGTATGAGAGAATCTATATGAAAAATATGTATAGAAATATCTTTGTTTAACTCCCTAATTTATTACTATAACATGTTTATTTAACATCAATCTGCAACATGCGCCCTAGCGTTCAATTTTTTTTTAAAGCTCGGAAAGATACCTTCATTTTGCGGAATGTAGAGTAAGTTTAAATTTTTCATACTATCAAATAAGGATTTTGACTAGATATGCATAGAAGTTTGTTCCAAAGTGTCGCCAAACAGATGTGCCACACGAAACTAAATTAAGTTCGGAAGCAACACCAGTTTTCTCACTACATGTTACCTTATTACAACCATATGGTCTGTATCCTCCAAAGAAAAAAAATCTGACATGTTACACTCATATGTCTTTCTCTAGCTGCTCTATAAACAAACTTCTTACAAAAGATTATTCTTCTTTCTACACCCTGCTAATCGAGATAAACATTAGCAGAATGTTCTTATTACTTAGTTCCTTACAAGTAGAAGGGAAATAAGGGAATGCACAAGGTTAAAGCGGTTGCCAAATGCTTTAAAAGCTGTTATTATGCATTGCCGTTGTAAATCACTTCTTTGCTTAGCTAGGAGTAAAACAAAGAAAAACGGACACTTCCTGTCTGGGAAAAGTACTTACAATTTAAACTAAAAACAAGGACTATTTCAAAAACGGTAAATTCCACAAAAAATGGATGTAACATAAATTGTGTATTTTAACAACATCTACATTTTTGTGAAGTAAGTTTTTGTCTATCTCTTATGGTTTACTAGTTATGTAAAATTCATCCAGAATAAACCGGTCTTCAGAGCTATTCCCAGAAAATCCAATATATACATTTTATTTGGGACTAAATATATTTAATATACGATATTTTAATCAATATTGATAGACATTTTTTAGAAGTTCAAACATTTTTCAATGTAAAGGTTAGTTAAGGGGGGGGGATTTTCTTGAGTATTTTGGTGTAGCATCCTTGGAAGACAGCAAACTTATACACCAAGTTTTGGTAGTTAACCGTATTTTCGTTTTTGAGCTATGCTGTTCAAAGACACACGCGGACCTTTTTCTAAAAATGCTTTTTTCGGACAACGATGACCCTAAAATATATATTTTTGGTGAACTCTAGACATTTAATTTTGGGAATACAGTACCTTCTTTATCCAATATGAACATTATATGCGCGGGTTAGAGAATGTAAAAAAGCTGATGCGTTCCATTCACATGACTTTCTCTATATCTCTGTAAAAAATTATGGTTAATAGGCTTATCTTTTACTTATTTCATGTTAATCGAGAAAATTTAGAAGAAATAGTCTTATTTCTTGCTTTATTGAAACTACAAGCGAAATAAGGGGTTACCATAGGTTAAAGTGAAAGCCAAAAGCTGGTTGCTATGTGACTGATGTTCCTTTGTTTGTATGGACAGGAGTTGACAAATTCCTGTCTGAGAAAAGTATGTTTTTCAAAGCTGAAAACAAGAAAAAGGAATATCTAAAAATGTATATAATATAAATTGTGTGTTTTAACGTGCTCTACATATTTGTGTGTTAAGTTTTTGTACAACTCTTACGGTTTAGTAGTTATGCAAAATCCATCCAGAATAAAGTAACTTTCAGAGGCTATTCCCAGAAAATTCAAGATATACATTTTATTTGCGGAGTAAATATCTTTCATATACGATATTTTAATCAAAATCGTTAGAGCCATTTTTTAGAAAATAAAAATTTTCGAAAAAAGTTCTATATAAAGGTTAGTTTGGGGTGGGGGATTTTCCTCAAAATCTTCGTGTCGCATCCCTTGGAGATACTAAGCCTAAATACCAAGTTTAGTATTTTACCACCGTTTCGTTTTCGAGTTATCGTGTTCACAGACACACGGACACACAGACACACACACACGGACCTTTTTGTGAAAATGCTTTTTTTAGATAAAGGGGACCCTAAAACATATATTTCTGGTGAAATCTCGGTATCGAATTTTTGGGTGGAGTGCAATACCTTTTCTATACACTATATACATGGTGCGTATAGAGAAAATAATAAGGAAACGCACTGGGATAAACCGACAATAACATCAATATTTGATTTTGTAGCTTAACGTTATTTGACCTTACTGCTCTTATCGAACGATGAATGAAATCTGTGAAATGAAGTTCTAATGGTCACTAGGACCATGGAACTTAAAGTGGCTCTCGACATTTGTCTTAATAAAGGAAAGGGCCCGAAGAAAAAACTCTTATCCGGGTAACTACCCTAGGCGGGATTCGAACTCGCAACCTCTTCACTGCGAGGCAGACAAGCTACCTCCGAGACGAACTGTAACAGTTTAAAGTGACTTTTGAAAGTGTAGCTGCTTTCAGCTAAAACAGTTTACAATAGCAAAGTCCACACCGAGTTTCAGAGTTCATTTCTTTTGTTGGCTGGCAACACAAGGGCCAAGTGTGATTAACGGAGACAACAAAGTGGAGGTGCAGCAAGCAACAATGGGAATGTATCACCTTCCTCCTCCTGCTTCACGGAATCAAAGCTTCACTACATCACGTCACAAAACAATCCAAATTGAGCTTCTGTGTATTACTTTCTCTATATGCACTATGTACAGAGAAGGTATGGCACTCCACCCAAAAATTTGATACCGAGATTTAACAGCGAATATTTGTTTTAGGGTCCCCAATATCCAAAAAAAGCATTTTCACAAAAAGGTCCGTGTGTTAGTGTGTGTGTGTGTATGTGTCCGTGTGTCGGTGTGTCTGTGAATACGATAACTCAAAAACGAAAAGTCGGTAAAATACCAAACTTGGTATTTAAGTTTAGTATCTTCCAGGGATGCGACACGAAGCCTTTGAGAAAAATCCCCCCACCCCAAAGTACCCTTTACATGTAATTTTTTTCGAAAATTTTGATTTTCCAAAAAATGGCTCTAAGGATTTTGATTAAAATATCATATATTAAAGATGTTTTTACCTGACAAATAAAATGCATATTTTGAACTTTCTGTTGAAGACTACTTTATTCTGAGTGAATTTTACGGAATTTTACATAACGTGTAAACCGTAAGAGATGGACAAACACTTACCACACAACAAATGTAGAGCACTTTAAAACACACAATTTATGTTATATACATTTTTTTCATAGAGTTGATTGTTTTTTAGATATTCCTTGTTTTTCGTTTCAGCTATGAAAAGTGTATAACAAAGGAACTTCAGACACATAGCAACCGGCTTTTGACTATCACTTTAACCTATGGTACTCCCTTATTTCGCTTCAACTTTCAAGGAAACAAGAAATAAGACTATTTCTGCTAGTTTTTTTTTTTTTCTCGATCAGCATGAAGAAAATAGAAGCATAAGCTTTTTAACAACAATTTTTTGCAGATATGTAGAGAAAATTATGTGAATGGAACATCAGATTTCTTTTAGCCTGTCTCAACCTTAAAACAAAGTATACAGTTAAATAGGATATCTCTATCTCTATTTAACATATACATATTGACATTCCTTTTGTTCCTTTCTTCTTTCACACTATCACCAAGGTAACAACATGGTGTCACTATTCAGTTGCTTCAGCTTTGAATGCATTTTACGTGGCTTGCTAATCTTTATTTTTATATATATATATACTTCTTCTGTGTGTGTATGTGACTGAACGCCTGGACCAATTTTAATGACATTTTTTGTGTGTATTCCAGTGGATTCGAGAATGGTTTAGATTCTCAGTTCGGTTCAATGGAAATTGTTTATTTAATTCATTTTTATTTATAAATTGTTGTTGTTGATTTTGGAATGTTTTAGATTGTATACGGCAGACGGCGCTACAATCGCAGTGTCGAATATTCAATAATATTTTATTCCAATTCCAGTGTTTCCTGACAGGTGGTGCTACGATCAAATTCAGAAAAATATTTTATAGCTTCGTGTTATTATTGTGTTACAAAAAAAGTGTGCTAATTGAAATATTACAATAATATTCAATTAACACTCCAAGAGTTTTAAAGTGTGCATAAAAAGCTATACATTTTGCAAATTCAGTGTGGAATTGATGTGAGTACTTTGTATAATTTTCTATCAAATTTACACGTGCGTTAATTAACAGCCACCCTAACCTACAAATGCTCATAATATAAATATACTCACACGCTATCGATTGGTCGAATTGTGAATAATGTAAATATAATGATATTAGATATTGTAATAACGTTTTAATAAAAAATCTGATGTGTTCCATTCACATGACTTTCTCTATATCTTTGTACCAATTATTGTTACTAAGCTTATCTTTTATATATTTCATGCTAATCGAGAAAAATTAGCAGGAATAGTCTTATTTCTTGCTTTATTTTATGTAGAAGCGAAATAAGGGAGTACCATAGGTTAAAGTGAAAGCCAAAAGCTGGTTGCTATGTGACTGATGTTCCTTTGTTTGTATGGACAGGAGTTGACAAATTCCTGTATGAGAAAGGTATACATTTTTCAAAGCTGAAACCAAGAAAAAGGAATATCTCAAAAACTATCAACTCCACGAAAAATATGTGTATAACATAAAGTGTGTGTTTTAACGTGCTCTACATTTTCTGTGTGTTAAGTTTTTGTCCATCTCTTACGGTTTAGTAGTTATGCAAAATTCATCCAGAATAAAGTAGTCTTTAGAGGCTATTTACAGAAAATTCAAAATATACATTTTATTTTTCAGGTAAATATCTTTAATATATGATATTTTAATCAATATCGTTAGTCAGTTTCTATAAAATAAAAATTTTCGAAAAAGGTTCCCTGTAAAGGATAGTTTGGGGTGGGGGGATTTTTCTCAAAATCTTCGTGTCGCATCCCTGGAAGATACTAAACTTAAATACCAAGTTTGGTATTTTACCGACTTTTCGTTTTTGAGTTATCGTGTTTACAGACACACCGTCACACTGACAGACGAACCTTTTTCTGAAAATACTTCTTTTGGATACAGGGGACTCTAAAACATATATTTCCGGTGAAATCTCGGTATCGAATTTTTTGTTGGAGTGCAATACCTTCTCTATACACTATACATAGTACGTATAGAGAAAGTAAAAATTTCATTAAAACGGTCCAGATTGTTACAGCTTATTCAAAAAAGTTTTAAATTTTCGAATTAAAGCGGTGACTACAGGACGTCTGTTGGGTCCGCTAGTCCTTAATATATTTTAAGCTGTAGCAAAGTAATCAGGAGCCATAGATCATGTATTCCCTATCTATTAGGCCCCTCTACAATCCTGCCAGTTTGTGTAGTTGAATTTTGGGACACCTGTGTGTGTGTGTAAACCGTGTAAACAGTAAAACCTCGTTAATCCGGGCCCCATTAGTCCGTACTTCTCTTAATCCGGAAAGCCCTGCCTCCCATCAGTCACATTGGTATGTCGCCTGTTTGTACCGGAACTAGTGGTAGATGTTGACCTTCCCAAGGCTGAATATAACAACAACGAAAACATATTTGCATATTACGAACGTTTGAGGCATCTTGATAATTAAAGAAAGTATATAATGTCAAAGGAAGTCAACAAAAGATCGCCAGCCTGCCTCCGTGGTCGAATGGTCAGCGAGCTAATTTCTCACACGGAGGTCCCGGGTTCGATTTCCGGCCGGGGCGGGGAATTTTTCTTCAGCCAGATTTATTACCCATCCCCCCACAGAGTCTGGAAGTATGTATGTGAGAGTGAACGTGTGTGTGTTTGAGAAAATTAAAATGATTTAAACCAACGTAAAGTTTTTTCAAATGTGCCGGTCCCCATAGCCGCGCTCGCGTAGCGCTGGGGATCGTGGGTTCGAGTCCCGCCTTGGGCATGGCTGCTATATGTTTGTTTATATGTGTGTGTTGTAAAAGTAAGAAAACAGCAATACAGTAATAATACGGCAAAACAAGGTAAAAAAGAAAGAAAAAATGCAAAGCCCCCGGTATGACCTTAGATGTTATAGGGGGCTATATAAATGAAACAATAAAAAAAAAAAAAATCCACCAGTTTGTTCATACCATGTTCGTGTATGTTGTAAGACAGTGTGCCTTGATTGACATTTTCTAATTATGTACTGCGCAACGACGACATTTTTGTATTTTTTACATTTAAAATACACATTTTTACTCAAAAGAGTGTTTAAATATATATTTTGGCTCACTTCATTTCTTATTTTGTTTCACTTTCTTTAATTGGGAGCAACAATTGGGCCGGATTAATGAGATTCTTTTGTATCTTAACGTCTTTTAGCCTGATTGTTCTTATCAAACGATGAATGAAATCTGTAAAATGATATTCAAATCATCTCGTGTCAATGGAGCTCAAATTTATCCAACATACGCCTTCGCAAGATAAGAGAAAACCCAAAATTGACCAGGGAAACTGCCTTAAGAGAAATTCGAACTAGTGACCGCTACACTATAAGGCAGACATACTACACCCACACTACTGAGGCAGTCTACAATATTTTCAGCGGTTTAAAATGACTTTAGAAAGTATATTTCAGACAGTTTAAAGCAGCTCAAGTGTACACTGAGTTTCGGAGTGCATTGCTCCTGCTGGCAGGCAACACAAAAGGGGCACCTGTGTTTAACGGAGTCGACTGAGAAATGGCGAAACAGAGTGGAGCAACAATGGGAATAAAACATACAATGTCCATGCTCTATCACCTTCCTCCTCCTGCTTCACGGAGTCACAGACTCGCACTACTTCACGTCACAAAACAGTTATGTCAATCCAAAGTGAGCTTCTGTGTATCTATAGCCCGTCTCTACCTTAAAAGCCAGTATACAGTTAAATGGGAATTTCTATCTCTATTTAACACATACATATTGACATTAGGTTTGTCTTTTTACATCCTCTACACTTACTGCATAGAGAAGGTCTTGTATTGCATCCAAAAATTCGATGCTCACATTTCACCGGAAATAGATGTTTGGGACACCCTGAATCCATAAAAATATTGTGTTCCATTCACCTGACTTTCGCTAGATCTCTGCAACAAACTATTTTTAGAAAGATAATGCTTCTATTTACTTCATGCTAATCAACAAAAATAGCTGAAATAGTATTTTTACTTGCTTCCTTGTAAATAGAAGCGAAATAAGGGAGTACCATAGGTTAAAGTGACAGTCAAAAGCTGTGACTGATGTTCCTTTGTTTGTGTGGACAGGAGTTGACAAATTGGAGCTCTACATTTCAGAGGCTATTTCCACAAAATTCAAGATATACATTTATCTTAGGTATAAGAGATTTTTTAATGAAAATTGTTATAGCCATTTTTGAGACAATCAAAAATTTCGAAAAATTTTACATTTAAAGGGTGAAAATCTTCGTGTTACATCTTTGGAAGATACTGAACTTAATTATCCAGTTTGGTATTTAACTGACTTTTCGTTTCTGAGCTGTGCTGCCCACAGGTGTGTGCGCGCCCATACATATACGCACAAAAGTACACGGACATTTTTCTAAACATGTTTTTTTATTCCGGTGTTGAATTTTTGGGTGCATTACAACATCTTCCCTATACTCTATGTACATAGTACGTGAAGAGCCGTTGAAAACCGCGTTCAAGTTTTACCACATGTGCTGATTGGTTCTGGATGATAACGTTAATTTGTGGTGCTGGTGTGCAGGTGACAGTGCTTATATGTACACCAGGTGAGTAAAAAGTATGGAACAATACCTGTAACCCCTCTGTTGTAACTCTATGAAGTGGATGTTTACTTTCTCTACACGTACTATGTACATAGTGTATAGAGAAGTATTGCATTGCAACCAAAAATTCGATACTGAGATTTTACCGGAAATACATATTTTGGGTCCCCCTATATAAAAAAAAAAACATTTTTGGAAAAAGGACCATGTGTGCGCGTGTGTGTCTGTGTACCTGTGGACAGCAAAGTTATACAATGAAAAGACCGTTAAATACCAAACTTGGTATTTAAGTTTGCTGTCTTCCAAGGCTGCACCACGAAGAGATTCAAGAAAATCCCACCCCCAACTACCCTTTACATGGAACTTTTTTCGAAAAAGTTAATTTTCTCAAAAATGGCTCTAACGAATTTGGTTAAAATATCGTATATTAAAGATATATACATAACAAATAATATGTACATCTTGAATTTTCTGGGAATAGCCTCTGAAGACTACTTTATTCAGTATGAATTTTGAATAACTGCTAAACCGTAAGAAATGGACAAAAACTTACTACATAAAAAAGGTAGAGTACGTTAAAACACACAATTTATGTTATATACATTTTTTTCGTGAGTTCGTCGTTTTTGAGACATTCCTAATTTTTTGTTTCTGCTATGAAAAACTTTTTACTTTTCTCTTACAGGAACTTGTATCTATCCATATAAACAAAGGAACTTCATTGACATAGCAACCAGCTTTTGACTATCATTTTAACCTATAGTAGTCCCTTATTTCGCTTCTACTTACAAGGAAGCAAGTGATAAGGCTATTTCTGCTAATGTTTTACTGATTAGCATAAAGTAAATAGTAGTATTAGCTTTTTAAGAATAATTTCTTGCAGGGATATAGAGAAAGTCATGTGAATGGTACACATCAGATTTTTAACGAACTTTTCGTTTCTGAGCTATGTTGCCTACAGATACACACACTGCACACAGAGAGACTGACAGACAGACAGACAGACAGACAGACAGAGGGTCAGATAGACGGACGTTTTTCTAAAAATGTCTTTATTTTGGACTCGGGGAGACCCAAAACATGTATTTTCGGTGAAATCTCGGTAACGAATTTTTAGGTGGAATAGAATATCTTCTCTATACACCATGTACATAGAACCTGCAGAGAAAGTAATAAGAAACAACATATTTTTACTGTCTTGGTCCCCCTGTATCCCAAAAACATTTTTAGAGAACGGTCCGTGTGTGTGTGTTTGTCTGTGGACAGCATAGCTCAACACCGAAAAGACCGTTAAATACCAAACTTGGTATTTAAGTTTGGTACTTCCAAGGATACGACTCAAAATTTTTTAAGAAAATCTCCCCATCCATAACGACTATTTACATAATAAAATTTTCGGAAATTTTATTTTCTCAAAAATGGCTAACAGTTTTGACTAAAGTATTCTAGAGAAATTTGCATTACGAATGTCAATCTTGAATTTTCTGGAAATAGCCCCTGAAGACATTTTTATTCTGAATAAATGTTGCGGAGTTTAGCATAACTTTTAAGCAACAAGAGAGAAATAAGGCTTCTTTATCAAAATATGTAGAACTCAATAAAACACACATTTTTTATACCCATTTTTTCGTGGAGCTGACAGTTTTTTCATACGGGAATTTGTCAACTCCAGCCACACAAATAAAGCAACCAACTTTTAAAATATTTGACTATCAGTTTAGTCTAATATATTCCCTTACTTCCCTTTTACTTCTGAGGAAGCAGGTAAACATACTATTTCTACGAATTATTTCACTATTAGCATAAAAAATCTGATATGTTCTATTCACATGACTTTCTCTACATCTCTGCAACAAATGATTGTTAAAAAGCTTATGCTTCTATTTATTTCTTGCTATTCGATAAAAAATTAACAGAAATAGTCTTATTACTTGCTTCCTTGTAAGTAGCAGGGAAATATGGGAGTACCGTAGGTTAAAATGATAGTCAAAAGCTGGTTGCTGTGCGACTGAACTTCATTGAAATCAAAAACAAGGAATAACTCAAAAACGATGAACCCCACGAAAAAATTGTATAGCATGAATTGTGTATTTTAACGTGCTCTTAAGTTTTTGTCCATCTTTTACGGTTTAGTAGTTATGCAAAATTCCGTAAAATTCATCCAGAATAAAGTAGTCTTCAGAGGCTATTCTGAGAAGATTGAAGATATAAACTTTAATTTGTCAGGTAAATATCTTTAGTATACGATATTTTAATCAAAATCGTAAGAGCCATTTTTGAAAAAATCAAAATTTTCGAAAAAAGTTCCATTAAACGGTAGTTTTGGGTGGGAGGATTTTTCTCAAAATCGTGGTGTTGAATCCCCGGAAGATATTAAACTTAATTACCAAGTATAGTATTTTACTGACATTTCGTTTTTGAATTATCGTGTTCACACACACACACAGACCTTTTTTTTTTTTTTTCAGAAAATTCTGTTTTTGGATGCAGGGGATCCTAAAACATATATTTGTGGTGAAATCTCGGTATCAAATTTTTGGGTTGAGTGAAATACCTTCTGTATACACGATAGTACGGATAGAGAAAGTACAAATTGAAGAATAATGTTTTTAAGAATTATTTATTGTAGAGATGTAGAGAAAGATATGTGAGTGGAACACATCGGATTCTAATGCCGTTTGAAGCTTTGTCGCCGGCATTTTGTAGTACTCTGTGATGGAGTAATTTGTTTTTCTTACTTGTCTATTGTATATTTTGATGTATTAGTGCTGATGTTTCTTCAGTTCTGGATGACGCTAATTTGACAAATGAACAAACATTTTGCGCTGTGTCGCCAATAGCTGCAGGCTGCGCTTTGTTCATTTCTACCCCAATTCTCTTTGTAATAATTAGGTGTAGTTTCTTTATTGCATATTCCATTTGGCTTAATGAACAAAATGGTTTCATAGCGACCCTGCGAGGAGGGGCAGCGTTGACAATCGCCAAGTCACGGGTTCGATCTATTCATCTGACACATGTGTTTTTGTTGCTTTTTGTTTTTTGTTGTTTCCGTGGGGTCAGAAACAAATGTTGAGGTGGTTTCACTTCTACTATGTTTTTTATACTTTCTCTACACGTACTATGTACATAGTGTATAGAGAAGATATTGTCGCCCTCCGTGGTGTAATGGCTGACTTCATATACCCAAGGTCGCGGGTTCAAACCCGGCGGAGGACGATGGACTTTTTCGGGCGTAAAAATCCTTAGCATGGCTTCCTTAGGAAGGGAAGTAAAGCCGTTGGTCCCGTGTCCTAGATTTACGGCACGTAAAAGAACCTCAAGCCTGATAGAGAGGTCTCTGTGCAAAATTAAGTGGTATTTCACGCCCAATATAGAATGGGACGCTGAGAACCATAGCAGTCCATAAATAACACGCCATTTACATTTTTTTAGAGAAGATATTGTAATGCACCCTAAAATTCGATACTGAGATTTCACCGGAAATACATGTTTTGAGATTACCTGAATCCAAAAAAGGCATTTTTAGAAAAATGTCCGTGTGTGTCTGTGGGCAGCATAGCTCAAAAACGAAAAGTCAATTAAAAATCAAACTTGGTTTTTAAGATTGGTATCTTCCAAAGAAGATATTCAAGAAAATCCCCAAACACACAATTACCCTTCACATAGAACTTCTTTCGAAAATTATGATTTTATAAAAAATGGTGATAATGATTTTAATTAAATTATTGTATATTAAAATATTTACCTGACAAGTAAAATGTATGTCTTGAATTTTCTGGCAATAGCCTCTGAAGAATACTTTACGGAACTTTACATAACTGCTAAACCATAAGAGATTGACAAAAATTTACCACACAAAAATGTTAAGCACGTTAAAACACACAATTTATGATACACATTTTTTTCGTGAGATATTCCTTGTTATCAGTTTTAGCTTTAAAAAACTTACACTTTTCTCATACAGGAATTTGTCAACTCCTGTCCATACAAACAAATGAACATCAGCCACATAGCAACCAGCTTTTGGCTTTCACTTTAACCTATGGTACTCCCTTATTTCGCTTCTATTTACAAGGTAGCAAGTAAAAAGAGAACAAAATATCGAAACAGCTGCCAACAATGCAATTAGGAATAAAACAAACATCTGCGCTTATAGTGACAAGGAATCTAAACTCCAAAACATTCTGCTTAATTTGGTGCTAAAACTGGGTCATTGAAAGCATTTCCAACGGAATAATTATAGAAACAAATGTGTTAGTTCTATATAAATCAGTCTATAGTATGTGTGGATTAAATAAAAACACTGATTTTTACTTTCTCCATACACACTATGTACATAGTGTATAGAGAAAGTATTGCACTCCACCAAAAAATTCGATACCGAGATTTCACTGGAAATATATGTTTTAGGGTCCCCAATATCAAAAAAAAAAAAAAAAAAAAAAAAAAAGCATTTTCACAAAAAGGTCCATGTGTGTGTGTGTCCGTGTGTCTGTGAACACGATAGCTCAAAAACGAAAAGTCGGTAAAATACCAAACTTGGTATTTAAGTTTAGTATCTTCCAGGGATGCGACACGAAGATTTTGAGAAAAATCCCCCCACCCCAACTACCCTTTACATGGAACTTTTTTCGAAAATTTTGATTAAAATTTCGTATATTAAACATATTTACCTGAAAAATAAAATGTATATGTTGATTTTCTGGGAATAGCCTCTGAAGAGTAGTTTATTCTGAATAAATTTTACTGAATATGGAATAACTGCTAAACCGTAAGAGATGGACAAAACCATACTACACAAAAAATGTAGAGCACATTAAAACACACAATTTATGTAATATACATTTTTTTCGTGGAGTTCGTCGTTTTTGTGACATTCCTTATTTTTGGTTTCTGCTATGAAAAACGTATACTTTTCTCATACAGGAACTTGTCAACTCCTATCCATATAGACAAAGGAACTTCATTGACATAGCAACCAGCTTTTGACTATCACTTTAACTTACAGTTGTCCCTTATTTCGCTTCTACTTACAAGGAAGCGAGTAATAAGACTATTTCTGATAATTTTTTCTGATTAGCATAAAGTAAATAGAAGTATAAGCTTTTTAAGAATAATTTGTTGCAGGGATATGGAGAAAGTCATGTGAATGGTACACATCAGATTTTTTTTTATGATGCTGTCTATTGAAAAGATCATACGCGTAGGAATTTCGTCCCGCACGTGTTTTTTTGCGTGCAGTCGCTTTTAAGCACACTTGAAAAGCATCAGTTGAGGTTAGAGGACCAGCTGAATCATCTAGACCGACTGTAAACGTTGATATATACAATGGAATTTCTCTCTGAAATTAGATAACAAGAATTAAGTCCTTTGTAAATAATACAGCTTAGAAGTTAAGCATCCTCAGAGACCTGTCATCACAAAGCAAATATTTTTCTTGCCTGTGAAATGTTTAAGTGACTTTTGAATTAAAATGACATATATTTACTGTAATGAGATCTTTAAGTCATTTTTAATTTCAGAAACTCAAGTATCTTTCTGCACAGAGAGCCGGGTTGGATTGCGTTTGACGTTTCAAGGGCCTGTTCTGCTTTCATCTGAAAGCCAAGCTAACGACCGCGGATATGGAGAACTAACAAGCAAATGTTCCGGTATTATGTCAAAAAAAGCTCCACCATAGAGAAGAAAACATAAAAGGGAGGTAGCGTGACAAACTCGCCGCTGAAATTAACTCCGGCAGAACCTGAAGAGACCATAATAGAAACACTGAACAAAACAGATCAGGTGGATCATTTGAAAAAAAATCTCATGTACTCCATTTATATAACTTCTCTAGTAGTTCTATATAGGAACTAATCTTACAAAAGATGATTCTTTTATCCACATAATGCTAATCGAGATAAAATTCCCAGAAATGATTCCTTGGAAGTAGAAGGGAAATAAATTTGTGAAATCGTGTCGCCATTGTATGAAATCCATTTCTTTCATTGCCTGCTGTTAATACATTCTCGGAAGTGAAAAGATGAGTATTTTAAAACTGAAACCAATAACAAAGAATATATCAAGTATGATCAACCCCAAAGAATGTATATGGCATAAATTTTGTAACTTAACGACATCTACATTTTTTGTGCAGTTAATTTTTGTCTATTTCTTATGGTTTATCAGTTACGCAAATTGAAGGAAATTTATCTATAATGAGCAGGCCTTCAGAAGCTATTCCCAGGAAATTAAATACATACATTTTATTTGTGATGCAAATATATTTAACATAGGCTATTTTAATCAAAATCAGAATTACTTCTGAGAAAAACAACATTTCCGTAAAGTTTCCCATGTAAAGAGTTGTTTATTGCAGGGGGACTTTCTTGAGAAACTCTGTCTCATCTTTAGAAGATATTAAACTTAAATATAAAGTTTCGTGTTTTATAGACTCTTCGTTTTTAAATTATCGTGTTCACAGACTCACGGACACACACTCATCCACACACGAACCTTTTTCTGAAAATGCTTTTTTTGGATACAGGGACCGCAAAGCATATATTTTCGGTGAAATATCGGTACGAATTGTTGGGTGGAGTGCAATACCTTCTCTATACACTCTGTACATAGTAAGTATAGAGAAAGTAAAAAGGATGTACCGTGATAAACTCGCCGCTGAAATTAACTCCGCAAAACCTGAGGAGAACCATAATAGAAACACTGAACAAAACAGATCATGTGGATTATTTGAAAAAATCTCATGTACTCCATACATATAGCTTCTCTAGCAGTTTCATATACCAACTATTCTTACAAACGAATACTCTTTTATCTAATCGAGATAAACATTAGCAGAAATACTTTCTTGTAAATAGAAGGGAAATAAGGAATACACTAGGCTAAACCGATTGCCAATATTCTAAAAGCTGCTTGCCATGTGGATGTATTTTAAAACTGAAACCAATAACACGAAATATCTCAAAATCTACGTGTGTACTATCCACATGCCATTCTTTACATCTCTAGGGAAAAACAAAATATGATTAAAAATCTTATTCTTCTATTTACTTCATGCTAGTCGAGAACATATTAGCAGAAATAATCTTACTACTTGCTTCCTTGTAAGTAGGAGAAAAATAAGGAAGTACCATAGGTTAAAGTGATAGTCAAAAGCTGGTTGCTAAGTGACAGTTCTTTTGTGTGGACAGGAGTTGGCAAATGCCTGAGAAAGGTAAGGTTTTTAAAGCTGAAACTAATAACAAGGCATATCTCAAAAGTGATCAACTACACGAAAAAAATGTATATAACATAAATTGGGTGGGTTAACCTGCTCTAAATTTTATGTGTGGTAGTTTTTTGTCCATCTCTTACGGTTTAGCAATTATAAAAATTTACCTAATATTCATCCATAATAAAGTAACCTTCAGAGGCTATTCCTAGATAATTCAAGATATACATTTTGTATTTCATGTAAAAATCTTAAATATAAGAAATTTTAATCAAAATCGTTAGCCATTTTTGAGAAAATAACATTTTTTGAACATTTTTCCATGTAAAGTGTAGTTTGAGGTGGGAGGTTTTTCATCAAAATGTTTGTGTCACATCCTTGGAAGAAACCACACTTAAATACCAACTTTGGTATTTCGTTTCTAAGCTATGCTGTCACAGTCACACACACGCACTCATACACACACAGACAGGCAGACAGACAGACTGACAGACACATACCAACATTTTTCTAAAAGTGCTTTTTTGGATTCAGAGGGACTGAAAACACGTATTTTCGGTGAATTTTTGGGGACCATACAATATCTTCTCTATACACTATGTACATAGTACATATAGAGAAATTAAAAATCTCATGTGCTCCATTCTCATACCTTTCTTTAGCTGTAGCACAAACAATTTTTACAATTTTTTTTTTATATCTACTTCAAGCTAATCGATTCAATTAGTAAAACTGCTTCCTTATAAGTAAAAGGCAAATGAGTGAATACACTAGGCTAAACCAATGGTCAAATGTTTTAAAAGTTAGTTTCCATATAGATGAAATCCGTTTCATTGAATTTCCAGGAGTAAAAAAATTCCGGTGTATGAAAAGTATATTAAAATGTAACTATATACTAATTTATAATAATATATTAGATATATTAAAACAGAAACCAGGAACAAGGAATATTTAAAACAAATTCAACAAGGTGTATAACATAAACTTTGTGTTTTAATGGGCTCTACACTTTTTGTGTGGTAGGCTTTTGTCCAACTCTTACGGTTTAGCAAAATTTCGTAATTTTCATCCAGAATATAGTAGTAGCCTTTAGAGGCTATTTCTAGAATATTTAACATATATATTTTATTTTTAATGTAAATATCTGAAACATAAGATATTTTAATGAAAATGATTAGCCATTTTTGAGGAAATAGAAATATTAGAAACAATTTCCATGTAAAGGGTAGTTGGAGGTGGGGGATTTTTTTTTTAAATCTCATACTGAACTTGTGCACTTGAGAACTTAACTGTCTTTTCGTTTTTGAGCCATCCCCCCCCCCCCAGACACACAAGGACCTTACTCTGAAAATGCTTCTTTTTGGATTCGGGGGGACCCAAAACATTTATTTCTAGTGAAATCATGGTATCGAATTTTTGTGTGCCATACAATACTTCTCTATATACTATGTACATAGTACATGTAAAGATAGTAAAATGAAGAAGCGTGACAAACTTGGCGCTGAAATTAACTCCGTCAAAAACTGAGCAGAGCCATTATAGTAACACTGACCAAAACGGATCATGCAAATCATATGAAAAAAAAAATCTCATGTGGTTCATTCACATGTCTTTCTCTAGCTGTTGCACAAACTAATCTTACAGAAGCTAATTATTTTATCAACTTCTGCTAATCGAGAAAAAATTAACAGAATACTTCCTTGTAATTAGAAGGGAAACAAGTGAATACATAAGACTAAAATGTGTTAAGAGTTAGCTCCCATGTGTAAAATGTTTTAAGTATATTGAAACAGAACCCAGTAACAAGTAATACCTAAAAAAATCTGATGTGTACCATTCACATGACTTTCTCTACATCCCTGCAACAAATTATTTTTAAAAAGCTTATACTTCTATTTACTTTATGCTAATCAGAAAAAGTGAGCAGAAATAGTCTTATTACTTGCTTCCTTGTAAAGAGAAGCGAAATAAGGGACTACCATAGGTTGAAATGATAGTCAAAACTGGTTGCTATATCAATGAAGTTCCTTTGTTTATATGGATAGGAGTTGACAAGTTCCTATATGAGAAAAGTATAAGTTTTTCATAGCAGAAACCAAAAATAAGGAATGTCTAAAAAACAACGAACTCACGAAAAAAATGTATATAACATAAATTGTGTGTTTTAACGTGCTCTACATTGTTGTGTAGTAAGTTTTGTCCATCTCTTACGGTTTAGTAGTTATTCAAAATTCAGTAAAATTCATCTAGAATAAACTACTCTTCAGAGGGTAACCCAGAAAATTCAAGATATACACTTTACTTATCATTTAAATATCTTTAATATCGGTATTTTAATCAAAATCGTTAGAGAATTTTTTATAAAATCAAAATTTTCGAAAAAAGTTCGGAGTAAAGGGTAGTTTGAGATGAGGGGATTTTTCTCAAAATATTCGTGTCGCATCCTTGGAAGATACTAAACTTAAAATACCAAGTTTGGTATTTTACCGACTTTTCGTTTTTGAGTTATCGTGCTCACAGACATACGGACACACAGACACACGGACACACGGACACACGGGCACACAGAAACACGGACACACGGACACACTCACACACGGACACACGGACACACGGACCCACAGACACACGGACACACAGACACACGGACACACGGACACACGGACACAAGGACACACGGACACACGGACACAAGGACACACAGACACACGGACACACAGAAACACGGACACACGGACACACGGACACACGGACAGAAGGACACACGGACACAAGGACACACGGACACACGGACACACGGACACACAGAAACACGGACACACGGACACACGGACACACGGACACAAGGACACACGGACACACGGACACAAGGACACACGGACACACGGACACACGGACACACAGACACAAGGACACACGGACACACGGACACACAGAAACACGGACACACAGAAACACGGACACACGGACACACGGACACACGGACATACGGACACACAGACACAAGGACACACAGACACAAGGACACACAGAAACACGGACACACGGACACACGGACACACGGACACACGGACACACAGACACAAGGACACACGGACACACGGACACACGGACACACGGACAGAAGGACACACGGACACAAGGACACACGGACACACGGACACACGGACACACAGAAACACGGACACACGGACACACGGACACACGGACACAAGGACACACGGACACACGGACACAAGGACACACGGACACACGGACACACGGACACACAGACACAAGGACACACGGACACACGGACACACAGAAACACGGACACACGGACACACGGACACACGGACACACGGACACACAGACACAAGGACACACGGACACACGGACACACAGACACACAGACACAAGGACACACGGACACACGGACACACGGACACACAGAAACACGGACACACGGACACACGGACACACGGACACACGGACACACAGACACAAGGACACACGGACACACGGACACACAGACACACAGACACAAGGACACACGGACACACGGACACAAGGACACACGGACACACGGACACAAGGACACACGGACACACGGACACACGGACACACGGACACACAGACACACAGACACAAGGACACACGGACACACGGACACAAGGACACACGGACACACAGACACACGGACACAAGGACACACGGACACACAGACACACGGACACACAGACACACAGACACAAGGACACACGGACACAAGGACAGAAGGACACACGGACACACAGACACAAGGACACACGGACACACGGACACACAGACACACAGACACAAGGACACACGGACACACAGACACACAGACACACAGACACAAGGACACACGGACACACAGACACAAGGACACACGGACACACAGAAACACGGACACACGGACACACGGACACACGGACACACGGACACACAGACACAAGGACACACGGACACACGGACACAAGGACACACGGACACACGGACACACGGACACACGGACACACGGACACACGGACACACAGAAACACGGACACACGGACACAAGGACACACGGACACACGGACACACAGACACAAGGACACACAGACACACGGACACACGTACACACAGAAACACGGACACACAGACACACGGACACACGGACACACAGACACACGGACACACGTACACACAGACACACAGACACAAGGACACACGGACACACGGACACACAGACACACAGACACAAGGACACACGGACACACGGACACAAGGACACACGGACACACAGACACACGGACACAAGGACACACGGACACACAGACACACAGACACAAGGACACACAGACACACGGACACACGTACACACAGAAACACGGACACAAGGACACACGGACACACGGACACACGGACACACGTACACACAGAAACACGGACACAAGGACACACGGACACACGGACACACGGACACACGTACACACAGACACACAGACACAAGGACACACGGACACACGGACACACAGACACACGGACACAAGGACACACGGACACACAGACACACGGACACACAGACACACAGACACAAGGACACACGGACACAAGGACAGAAGGACACACGGACACACAGACACAAGGACACACGGACACACGGACACACAGACACACAGACACAAGGACACACGGACACACGGACACACAGACACACAGACACAAGGACACACGGACACACAGACACAAGGACACACGGACACACGGACACACAGAAACACGGACACACGGACACACGGACACACGGACACACGGACACACAGACACAAGGACACACGGACACACGGACACAAGGACACACGGACACACGGACACACGGACACACGGACACACGGACACACGGACACACGGACACACAGAAACACGGACACACGGACACAAGGACACACGGACACACGGACACACGGACACACAGAAACACGGACACAAGGACACACGGACACACGGACACACGGACACACGTACACACAGAAACACGGACACAAGGACACACGGACACACGGACACACGGACACACGTACACACAGAAACACGGACACAAGGACACACGGACACACGGACACACGGACACACGTACACACAGAAACACGGACACAAGGACACACGGACACACAGACACACGGACACACGTACACACAGAAACACGGACACAAGGACACACGGACACACGGACACACAGACACAAGGACACACAGACACAAGGACACACGGACACACAGAAACACGGACACAAGGACACACGGACACACGGACACACAGAAACACGGACACAAGGACACACGGACACACGGACACACAGAAACACGGACACAAGGACACACGGACACACGGACACACGGACACACAGACACAAGGACACACAGACACACGGACACACGGACACACAGACACACGGACACAAGGACACACGGACACACGGACACACAGACACAAGGACACACGGACACACGGACACACGGACACACAGAAACACGGACACACAGACACAAGGACACACGGACACACGGACACAAGGACACACGGACACACAGACACACAGACACAAGGACACACGGACACACGGACACACGGACACACAGACACACAGACACAAGGACACACGGACACACAGACACACAGACACACAGACACAAGGACACACGGACACACAGACACAAGGACACACGGACACACGGACACACAGAAACACGGACACACGGACACACGGACACAAGGACACACGGACACACGGACACACGGACACACAGACACAAGGACACACGGACACACAGACACAAGGACACACGGACACACGGACACACGGACACACAGACACAAGGACACACAGACACAAGGACACACGGACACACAGACACACAGACACACAGACACAAGGACACACGGACACACAGACACAAGGACACACGGACACACGGACACACAGAAACACGGACACACGGACACACGGACACACGGACACACGGACACACAGACACAAGGACACACGGACACACGGACACAAGGACACACGGACACACGGACACACGGACACACGGACACACGGACACACGGACACACAGACACACAGACACAAGGACACACGGACACACAGACACACGGACACACGGACACAAGGACACACGGACACACAGACACAAGGACACACGGACACACAGACACAAGGACACACGGACACACGGACACACAGAAACACGGACACACGGACACACGGACACACGGACACACGGACACACGGACACACAGACACACGGACACAAGGACACAAGGACACACGGACACAAGGACACACGGACACACAGACACACAGACACACGTACACACAGACACACAGACACACGTACACACAGACACACAGACACACGGACACACGGACACACGGACACACGTACACACAGACACACGTACAAACAGACACACAGACACACGGACACACGGACACACAGACACACGGACACACAGACACACGGACACAAGGACACAAGGACACACGGACACACGGACACACAGACACACGGACACACGGACACACAGAAACACGGACAAACGGACACACAGACACAAGGACACACGGACACACGGACACACAGACACACGGACACAAGGACACACGGACACACGGACACACAGACACACGGACACAAGGACACACGGACACACGGACACACAGAAACACGGACACACGGACACAAGGACACACGGACAGAAGGACACACGGACACACAGAAACACGGACACACGGACACACAGACACACGGACACACGGACACACAGAAACACGGACACACAGACACACGGACACACAGACACACGGACACAAGGACACACGGACACACAGACACACAGACACAAGGACACACGGACACAAGGACACACGGACAGAAGGACACACGGACACACAGAAACACGGACACAAGGACACACGGACAGAAGGACACACGGACACACAGAAACACGGACACAAGGACACACGGACACACAGACACACGGACACACAGAAACACGGACACACAGACACACGGACACACAGACACACGGACACAAGGACACACGGACACACAGACACACAGACACAAGGACACACGGACACAAGGACACACGGACAGAAGGACACACGGACACACAGAAACACGGACACACGGACACACGGACACACAGACACAAGGACACACAGAAACACGGACACACAGAAACACGGACACACGGACACACGGACACACGGACACACAGACACACAGAAACACGGACACACGGACACACGGACACACAGAAACACGGACACACGGACACACGGACACACAGACACAAGGACACACAGAAACACGGACACACAGAAACACGGACACACGGACACACGGACACACGGACACACAGACACACAGACACACAGACACACGGACACACGGACACACAGAAACACGGACACACAGAAACACGGACACACGGACACACAGAAACACGGACACACGGACACACGGACACACGGACACACGGACACACAGACACAAGGACACAAGGACACAAGGACACACAGAAACACGGACACACGGACACACGGACACACAGAAACACGGACACACAGACACACGGACACAAGGACACAAGGACACACAGAAACACGGACACACGGACACACGGACACACGGACACAAGGACACACGGACACACGGACACACGGACACACAGACACACGGACACAAGGACACACAGACACACGGACACAAGGACACACGGACACACGGACACACGGACACACGGACACACGGACACACAGACACACGGACACAAGGACACACGGACACACGGACACAAGGACACACGGACACACGGACACACGGACACACAGACACAAGGACACACGGACACACGGACACACGGACACACGGACACACAGACACACAGAAACACGGACACATGGACACACGGACACACGGACACAAGGACACACAGACACACAGAAACACGGACACAAGGACACACGGACACACAGACACAAGGACACACGGACACACGGACACAAGGACACACAGACACACAGAAACACAGAAACACGGACACACGGACACACAGACACAAGGACACACGGACACACAGACACACGGACACACAGACACACAGACACAAGGACACACGGACACACGGACACACGGACACACGGACACACGGACACACAGACACACGGACACAAGGACACACGGACACACGGACACACAGACACACAGACACACGTACACACAGACACACAGACACACAGACACACAGACACACAGACACACAGACACACAGACACACAGACACACAGACACACAGACACACAGACACACGGACACATGGACACACAGACACACAGACACACGGACACACGGACACACAGACACACGGACACACGGACACACAGACACACAGACACACAGACACACAGACACACAGACACACAGACACACAGACACACAGACACAAGGACACACGGACACACAGACACACAGACACACGGACACACGGACACACAGACACACAGACACACGTACACACAGACACACGGACACACAGACACAAGGACACACGGACACACGGACACACAGACACACGGACACAAGGACACACGGACACACGGACACACAGAAACACGGACACAAGGACACACGGACACACGGACACACGGACACACAGACACAAGGACACACGGACACAAGTACACACAGAAACACGGACACAAGGACACACGGACACACGGACACAAGGACACACAGACACAAGGACACAAGGACACACAGAAACACGGACACAAGGACACACAGACACACAGACACACGGACACAAGGACACACGGACACACGGACACACGGACACACAGACACAAGGACACACAGACACACGGACACACGGACACACAGACACAAGGACACAAGGACACACGGACACACGGACACACAGACACAAGGACACAAGGACACACGGACACACGGACACACAGACACACGTACACACAGACACACGGACACACGGACACAAGGACACACGGACACACGGACACAAGGACACACAGACACAAGGACACAAGGACACACGGACACACGGACACACAGACACACGTACACACGGACACACAGAAACACGGACACAAGGACACACGGACACACAGACACAAGGACACACAGACACAAGGACACACAGACACAAGGACTCACAGACACAAGGACACAAGGACACACAGAAACACGGACACAAGGACACACAGAAACACGGACACAAGGACACACAGACACACAGACACACAGACACACGGACACAAGGACACACAGACACAAGGACACACAGACACAAGGACACAAGGACACACAGAAACACGGACACAAGGACACACAGAAACACGGACACAAGGACACACAGACACACAGACACACAGACACACGGACACAAGGACACACGGACACACGGACACACGGACACACAGACACAAGGACACACAGACACACGGACACACGGACACACGGACACACGGACACACAGACACACGTACACACAGACACACGGACACACGGACACACGGACACACGGGCACAAGGACACACGGACACACGTACACACAGACACACGGACACACAGACACACGGACACACAGACACAAGGACACAAGGACACACAGACACACGGACACACAGACACACGGACACACGGACACACAGACACACGGTCACACAGACACACGGACACAAGGACACAAGGACACACAGACACACGGACACACAGACACACGGACACACGGACACACAGACACACGGACACACAGACACACGGACACACAGACACAAGGACACAAGGACACACAGACACAAGGACACACGGACACACGGACACACGGACACACAGACACACGGACACACAGACACACAGACACACGGACACACGGACACACGGACACACAGACACACGGACACACGGACACACAGACACACGGACACACGGACACACGGACACACGGACACACGGACACAAGGACACACGGACACACGGACACACAGACACACAGACACACAGACACACAGACACACGGACACACGGACACACGGACACACGGACACACGGACACACAGACACACGGACACACAGACACACAGACACACGGACACACGGACACACGGACACACGGACACACAGACACACAGACACACGGACACACGGACACACGGACACACGGACACACTGACACACAGACACACAGACACACGGACACACGGACACACGGACACACGGACACACGGACACACAGACACACGGACACACGGACACAAGGACACACGGACACACGTACACACAGACACACGGACACACGTACACACAGACACACGGACACACGGACACACGGACACACGGACACACAGACACACGTACACACAGACACACGGACACACAGACACACGGACACACGGACACAAGGACACACGGACACACGGACAAACAGACACAAGGACACAAGGACACACGGACACACGGACACACAGACACACGTACACACAGACACACGGACACACGGACACAAGGACACACGGACACACAGACACACAGACACACGGACACACAGAAACACGGACACACAGACACACGGACACACAGACACAAGGACACAAGGACACAAGGACACAAGGACACAAGGACACACAGACACACGTACACACGGACACACGGACACACAGACACAAGGACACAAGGACACACGGACACACAGACACACGGACACACAGACACAAGGACACACGGACACACAGACACACGTACACACAGACACACGGACACACAGACACAAGGACACACGGACACACAGACACACGGACACACAGACACAAGGACACACGGACACACAGACACACGTACACACAGACACACGGACACACAGACACAAGGACACACGGACACACAGACACACAGACACACGTACACACAGACACACGGACACACAGACACAAGGACACAAGGACACAAGGACACAAGGACACACAGACACACGTACACACGGACACACGGACACACAGACACAAGGACACAAGGACACAAGGACACAAGGACACACAGACACACGTACACACGGACACACGGACACACAGACACAAGGACACAAGGACACAAGGACACACAGACACACGTACACACAGACACACGGACACAAGGACACAAGGACACACAGACACACGTACACACGGACACACGGACACACAGACACACGGACACAAGGACACACAGACACAAGGACACAAGGACACAAGGACACAAGGACACACAGACACACGGACACACGGACACAAGGACACACGGACACACGGACACAAGGACACAAGGACACACGGACACACAGAAACACGGACACACAGACACAAGGACACACGGACACCCGGACACACGGACACACAGACACAAGGACACAAGGACACACAGACACAAGGACACAAGGACACAAGGACACAAGGACACACGGACACACGGACACAAGGACACACGGACACACGGACACACGTACACACGGACACACGGACACACGGACACACAGACACACGTACACACGGACACAAGGAAACACGGACACACAGACACACGGACACAAGGACACACAGACACAAGGACACAAGGACACAAGGACACAAGGACACACGGACACACGGACACAAGGACACACGGACACACAGACACAAGGACACAAGGACACACAGACACAAGGACACAAGGACACAAGGACACAAGGACACACGGACACACGGACACAAGGAAACACGGACACACAGACACAAGGACACAAGGACACACAGACACAAGGACACAAGGACACAAGGACACAAGGACACACGGACACACGGACACAAGGACACACGGACACACGGACACACGTACACACGGACACACGGACACACGTACACACAGACACACGTACACACGGACACAAGGAAACACGGACACACAGACACACGGACACAAGGACACAAGGACACACGGACACACGGACACAAGGACACACGTACACACAGACACACGTACACACAGACACACGGACACACGGACACAAGGACACACGGACACCCGGACACACAGACACACAGACACAAGGACACACAGACACACAGACACACGGACACACAGACACACAGACACAAGGACACACGGACACACGTACACACAGACACACGGACACACGGACACAAGGACACACGTACACACAGACACAAGGACACACAGACACACAGACACACAGACACACAGACACACAGACACAAGGACACACAGACACACAGACACAAGGACACACAGACACACAGACACACAGACACACAGACACACGGACACAAGGACACACAGACACACAGACACACAGACACACAGACACACAGACACAAGGACACACAGACACACAGACACACAGACACACAGACACAAGGACACACAGACACACAGACACAAGGACACACAGACACAAGGACACACAGACACACAGACACACGGACACACAGACACACGGACACACGGACACACGGACACACGTACACACAGACACACGGACACACGGACACAAGGACACACGTACACACAGACACAAGGACACACAGACACACAGACACACAGACACACAGACACACAGACACAAGGACACACAGACACACAGACACAAGGACACACAGACACACAGACACACAGACACACAGACACAAGGACACACGGACACACGGACACACGGACACACGTACACACAGACACACGGACACACGGACACACAGACACACAGACACACAGACACACAGACACAAGGACACACGGACACACAGACACAAGGACACACGGACACACAGACACACAGACACACAGACACACAGACACACAGACACAAGGACACACGGACACACAGACACACGGACACACGGACACACAGACACACAGACACAAGGACACACGGACACACAGACACACAGACACACGGACACACAGACACACAGACACACAGACACACAGACACAAGGACACACGGACACACAGACACACAGACACACAGACACACGGACACACAGACACAAGGACACACAGACACAAGGACACACAGACACACAGACACACAGACACACGGACACACGGACACACAGACACACAGACACAAGGACACACGGACACACAGACACACAGACACACGGACACACAGACACACGGACACACAGACACACAGACACACAGACACAAGGACACAGGGACACACAGACACACAGACACACGGACACACAGACACACAGACACAAGGACACACGGACACACAGACACACGGACACACGGACACACAGACACACAGACACACAGACACACAGACACACGGACACACGGACACACAGACACAAGGACACACGGACACACGGACACACAGAAACACGGACACACAGACACACGGACACACGGACACACGGACACAAGGACACACGGACACACGGACACACGGACACACGGACACACGGACACAAGGACACACGGACACACGGACACACGGACACACAGACACACAGACACACGTACACACAGACACACGGACACACGGACACACGGACACACAGACACACGTACACACGGACACACGTACACACGGACACACAGACACACAGACACACAGACACACGGACACACAGACACACGTACACACAGACACACGTACACACAGACACACGTACACACAGACACACGTACACACAGACACACGTACACACAGACACACGTACACACGGACACACGGACACACAGACACACGTACACACAGACACACAGACACACAGACACACGTACACACAGGCACACGTACACACAGACACACGTACACACGGACACACGTACACACAGACACACGTACACACAGACACACAGACACACAGACACACGGACACACGTACACACAGACACACAGACACACGGACACACGGACACACAGACACACGTACACACAGACACACGTACACACAGACACACAGACACACGTACACACAGACACACGTACACACGGACACACAGACACACAGACACACGTACACACGGACACACGGACACACAGACACACAGACACACGTACACACAGACACACGTACACACGGACACACGTACACACAGACACACGTACACACGTACACACAGACACACGTACACACAGACACACGTACACACAGACACACAGACACACGGACACACGGACACACGGACACACGTACACACAGACACACGGACACACAGACACACGTACACACAGACACACGTACACACAGACACACGTACACACAGACACACGGACACACAGACACACGGACACACGGACACACGGACACACAGACACACAGACACACAGACACACGGACACACGGACACACGTACACACAGACACACGTACACACAGACACACGTACACACGGACACACGTACACACAGACACACGTACACACGGACACACGGACACACAGACACACGGACACACAGACACACGTACACACGGACACACGGACACACGTACACACAGACACACGTACACACAGACACACGTACACACAGACACACGGACACACAGACACACGTACACACAGACACACGTACACACAGACACACGTACACACAGACACACAGACACACGTACACACAGACACACGTACACACAGACACACGTACACACAGACACACGTACACACAGACACACGGACACACAGACACACGTACACACAGACACACGTACACACGGACACACGGACACACGTACACACAGACACACGTACACACAGACACACGTACACACAGACACACAGACACACGGACACACGGACACACAGACACACGTACACACAGACACACAGACACACGTACACACAGACACACAGACACACGGACACACGGACACACGTACACACAGACACACGGACACACGGACACACGTACACACAGACACACGTACACACAGACACACGGACACACGGACACACAGACACACAGACACACGTACACACAGACACACGTACACACAGACACACGTACACACAGACACACGTACACACAGACACACGTACACACAGACACACAGACACACGTACACACAGACACACGTACACACAGACACACAGACACACGTACACACAGACACACGTACACACGGACACACGTACACACAGAAACACAGACACACAGACACACGTACACACAGACACACGTACACACAGACACACGTACACACAGACACACGTACACACAGAAACACAGACACACAGACACACGTACACACAGACACACAGACACACAGACACACGTACACACAGACACACGTACACACAGACACACGTACACACAGACACACGTACACACAGACACACGTACACACAGACACACGTACACACAGACACACAGACACACGTACACACAGACACACGTACACACAGACACACAGACACACGTACACACAGACACACGTACACACGGACACACGTACACACAGAAACACAGACACACAGACACACGTACACACAGACACACGTACACACAGACACACGTACACACAGACACACGTACACACAGAAACACAGACACACAGACACACGTACACACAGACACACAGACACACAGACACACGTACACACAGACACACAGACACACGTACACACAGAAACACAGACACACGTACACACAGAAACACAGACACACGTACACACAGACACACAGACACACGTACACACAGACACACGTACACACAGACACACGTACACACAGACACACAGACACACGTACACACAGACACACGTACACACGGACACACAGACACACGTACACACAGACACACGTACACACAGACACACGTACACACAGAAACACGTACACACAGACACACGTACACACGGACACACAGAAACACGTACACACAGACACACGTACACACGGACACACAGACACACGGACACACAGACACACAGACACACGTACACACAGACACACGTACACACGTACACACGGACACACGGACACACAGACACACAGACACACGGACACACAGACACACGGACACACAGACACACGGACACACAGACACACAGACACACGGACACACGGACACACAGACACACGGACACACGGACACACGGACACACAGAAACACGTACACACAGACACACGTACACACAGACACACGTACACACAGAAACACGTACACACAGACACACGTACACACAGACACACGTACACACAGACACACGTACACACAGACACACGGACACACAGACACACGTACACACAGACACACGGACACACAGACACACAGACACACGTACACACGGACACACAGACACACGGACACACAGACACACAGACACACGTACACACAGACACACGTACACACGTACACACGGACACACGGACACACAGACACACAGACACACGGACACACAGACACACGGACACACAGAAACACGTACACACAGACACACGTACACACAGACACACGTACACACAGAAACACGTACACACAGACACACGTACACACAGACACACGTACACACAGACACACGTACACACAGAAACACGTACACACAGACACACGTACACACAGACACACGTACACACAGACACACGTACACACAGACACACGTACACACAGACACACGTACACACAGACACACGTACACACAGAAACACGTACACACAGACACACGTACACACAGACACACGTACACACAGACACACGTACACACAGACACACGTACACACAGAAACACGTACACACAGAAACACGTACACACAGACACACGTACACACAGACACACGTACACACAGACACACGTACACACAGAAACACGTACACACAGACACACGTACACACAGAAACACGTACACACAGACACACGTACACACAGACACACGTACACACAGACACACGTACACACAGACACACGGACACAAGGACACACGTACACACAGACACACAGACACAAGGACACACGTACACACAGACACAAGGACACACGTACACACAGACACACAGACACAAGGACACACGTACACACAGACACAAGGACACACGTACACACAGACACACAGACACAAGGACACACGTACACACAGACACACAGACACAAGGACACACGTACACACAGACACAAGGACACACGGACACACGGGCACAAGGACACACAGACACACAGACACACGGACACACGTACACACAGACACACAGACACACAGACACAAGGACACACGTACACACAGAAACACGGACACACAGACACACGTACACACAGACACACGGACACACAGACACACAGACACACGGACACACAGACACACAGACACACAGACACACGTACACACAGACACACGTACACACAGACACACGTACACACAGACACACGTACACACAGACACACGTACACACAGACACACAGACACACAGACACAAGGACACACGTACACACAGAAACACGGACACACAGACACACGGACACACGGACACACGGACACACGTACACACAGACACACGGACACACAGACACACAGACACACGTACACACAGACACACGTACACACAGACACACGGACACACAGACACACAGACACAAGGACACACAGACACACGGACACACAGACACACAGACACACGTACACACAGACACACGGACACACAGACACACAGACACACGTACACACAGACACACAGACACACAGACACACGGACACACAGACACACAGACACACGTACACACAGACACACAGACACACAGACACACGGACACACAGACACACAGACACACAGACACACGGACACACAGACACACAGACACACAGACACACGGACACACAGACACACAGACACACAGACACACAGACACACAGACACAAGGACACACGTACACACAGAAACACGGACACACAGACACACAGACACACAGACACAAGGACACACGTACACACAGACACACAGACACACGGACACACAGACACACGTACACACAGAAACACGGACACACAGACACACAGACACAAGGACACACGTACACACAGAAACACGGACACACAGACACACAGACACACAGACACAAGGACACACGTACACACAGACACACAGACACACGGACACACAGACACACGTACACACAGACACACGTACACACAGACACACGTACACACAGACACACGTACACACGGACACACGGACACACAGACACACGTACACACAGACACACGTACACACGGACACACGTACACACAGACACACGTACACACAGACACACGTACACACAGACACACGTACACACAGACACACGTACACACAGACACACGGACACACAGACACACGGACACACGGACACACGTACACACGTACACACGGACACACGGACACACGGACACACGTACACACGGACACACGTACACACAGACACACGGACACACGTACACACAGACACACGTACACACAGAAACACGTACACACAGACACACGTACACACAGACACACGGACACACGTACACACAGACACACGGACACACAGACACACGTACACACGTACACACAGACACACGTACAAACAGACACACGTACACACAGAAACACGTACACACAGACACACGGACACACAGAAACACGTACAAACAGACACACGTACACACAGACACACGTACAAACAGACACACGTACACACAGACACACGTACAAACAGACACACGTACACACAGAAACACGTACAAACAGACACACGTACACACAGACACACGTACACACAGACACACGGACACACAGAAACACGTACAAACAGACACACGTACACACAGACACACGTACAAACAGACACACGTACACACAGAAACACGTACAAACAGACACACGTACACACAGACACACGTACACACAGACACACGGACACACAGAAACACGTACAAACAGACACACGTACACACAGACACACGTACAAACAGACACACGTACACACAGAAACACGTACAAACAGACACACGTACACACAGACACACGTACACACAGACACACGGACACACAGAAACACGTACAAACAGACACACGTACACACAGACACACGTACAAACAGACACACGTACACACAGAAACACGTACAAACAGACACACGTACACACAGACACACGTACACACAGACACACGGACACACAGACACACGTACACACAGACACACGTACACACGGACACACGTACACACAGACACACGTACACACAGACACACGTACACACAGACACACGTACACACAGACACACGGACACACGTACACACGGACACACGTACACACAGACACACGGACACACGTACACACAGACACACGTACACACAGAAACACGTACACACAGACACACGTACACACAGACACACGGACACACGTACACACAGACACACGGACACACAGACACACGTACACACGTACACACAGACACACGTACAAACAGACACACGTACACACAGAAACACGTACACACAGACACACGTACACACAGACACACGGACACACGTACACACAGACACACGGACACACAGACACACAGACACACGTACACACAGACACACGTACACACAGACACACGTACACACAGACACACGTACACACAGACACACGTACACACAGACACACGGACACACAGACACACGGACACACGGACACACGGACACACAGACACACAGACACACAGACACACGGACACACAGACACACGGACACACGTACACACGGACACACGGACACACGGACACACGGACACACGGACACACGGACACACAGACACACAGACACACGGACACACGTACACACGGACACACGGACACACGGACACACAGACACACGGACACACGGACACACGGACACACAGACACACAGACACACAGACACACGGACACACAGACACACAGACACACGGACACACGTACACACAGACACACGTACACACGGACACACGGACACACGGGCACACTACACACAGACACACGTACACACAGACACACGTACACACAGACATACGTACACACAGACACACGGACACACGGACACACGGACACACAGACACACAGACACACGGACACACGTACACACAGACACACGTACACACAGACACACGTACACACAGACACACGTACACACAGACACACGGACACACGGACACACGGACACACAGACACACAGACACACGGACACACGTACACACAGACACACAGACACACGTACACACAGACACACGTACACACAGACACACGTACACACAGACACACAGACACACGGACACACAGACACACGGACACACAGACACACGTACACACAGACACACGTACACACAGACACACGTACACACAGACACACGGACACACAGACACACGGACACACGGACACACAGACACACGTACACACGGACACACGTACACACAGACACACAGACACACGGACACACGTACACACAGACACACGGACACACAGACACACGTACACAGGGGACACACAGACACACAGACACACGGACACACGTACACACAGACACACGGACACACAGACACACGTACACACGGACACACAGACACACGTACACACGGACACACGGACACACGGACACACGTACACACGGACACACGGACACACAGACACACAGACACACGGACACACGTACACACGGACACACGGACACACGTACACACGGACACACGGACACACGTACACACAGACACACGTACACACGTACACACAGACACACGTACACACAGACACACAGACACACGGACACACAGACACACGGACACACAGACACACAGACACACAGACACACGGACACACAGACACACGTACACACAGACACACAGACACACAGACACACAGACACACGGACACACAGACACACAGACACACAGACACACAGACACACAGACACACGTACACACAGACACACGTACACACAGACACACGGACACACAGACACACGACACACAGACACACAGACACACAGACACACGGACACACAGACACAGGGACACACAGACACACGGACACACAGACACACGTACACACAGACACACAGACACACAGACACACGGACACACAGACACACGTACACACAGACACACAGACACACAGACACACGGACACACAGACACACGTACACACAGACACACAGACACACAGACACACGGACACACAGACACACGGACACACAGACACACGGACACACAGACACACGGACACACAGACACACGTACACACAGACACACAGACACACGTACACACAGACACACGTACACACGTACACACAGACACACGGACACACGGACACACGGACACACGTACACACGGACACACAGACACACGTACACACGTACACACGGACACACGTACACACGTACACACGGACACACGGACACACGTACACACGTACACACGGACACACGGACACACGTACACACGGACACACGGACACACGTACACACGTACACACGTACACACGGACACACAGACACACGTACACACGTACACACGTACACACGTACACACGTACACACGTACACACGTACACACGTACACACGGACACACGGACACACGTACACACGTACACACGTACACACGTACACACGTACACACAGACACACGTACACACGTACACACGTACACACGTACACACGTACACACGTACACACGTACACACGTACACACGTACACACGTACACACGTACACACAGACACACGTACACACGTACACACGTACACACGGACACACGGACACACGTACACACGTACACACGTACACACGTACACACGTACACACGGACACACGTACACACGTACACACGTACACACGGACACACGGACACACGTACACACGTACACACGTACACACAGACACACGTACACACGTACACACGTACACACAGACACACGTACACACGTACACACGTACACACGTACACACAGACACACGTACACACGTACACACGTACACACGTACACACGTACACACAGACACACGTACACACGTACACACGTACACACAGACACACGTACACACGTACACACGTACACACGTACACACGTACACACGTACACACGTACACACGTACACACGTACACACAGACACACGTACACACGTACACACGTACACACGGACACACGGACACACGTACACACGTACACACGTACACACGTACACACAGACACACGTACACACGTACACACGTACACACGTACACACGTACACACGTACACACGTACACACAGACACACGTACACACGGACACACGTACACACGTACACACGTACACACGTACACACAGACACACGTACACACGTACACACGTACACACGTACACACGTACACACGTACACACGTACACACAGACACACGTACACACGGACACACGTACACACGTACACACGTACACACGTACACACGTACACACAGACACACGTACACACGGACACACGGACACACGTACACACGTACACACGTACACACAGACACACGTACACACGTACACACGTACACACGTACACACGTACACACGTACACACAGACACACGTACACACGTACACACGTACACACAGACACACGTACACACGTACACACGTACACACGTACACACGTACACACGGACACACGTACACACGTACACACGTACACACGTACACACGTACACACAGACACACGGACACACGTACACACGTACACACGTACACACGGACACACGTACACACAGACACACGTACACACGTACACACGTACACACAGACACACGTACACACGGACACACGTACACACGTACACACGTACACACGGACACACGGACACACGTACACACGTACACACGTACACACAGACACACGTACACACGTACACACGTACACACGTACACACGTACACACAGACACACGTACACACAGACACACGGACACACGTACACACGTACACACGTACACACGGACACACGTACACACAGACACACGTACACACGTACACACGTACACACAGACACACGTACACACGGACACACGTACACACGTACACACGTACACACGGACACACGGACACACGTACACACGTACACACGTACACACAGACACACGTACACACGTACACACGTACACACGTACACACGTACACACGTACACACAGACACACGTACACACGTACACACGTACACACGGACACACGGACACACGTACACACGTACACACGTACACACGTACACACGTACACACGGACACACGTACACACAGACACACGTACACACGTACACACGTACACACGTACACACGTACACACAGACACACGTACACACGTACACACGTACACACGTACACACGTACACACGTACACACAGACACACGTACACACGTACACACGTACACACGTACACACAGACACACGTACACACGTACACACGTACACACGTACACACAGACACACGTACACACGTACACACGTACACACGTACACACGTACACACGTACACACGTACACACGTACACACAGACACACGTACACACGTACACACGTACACACGTACACACGTACACACGTACACACGTACACACGTACACACGTACACACGTACACACGTACACACAGACACACGTACACACGTACACACGTACACACAGACACACGTACACACGTACACACAGACACACGTACACACGTACACACGTACACACGTACACACGTACACACGTACACACGTACACACAGACACACGTACACACGTACACACGTACACACGTACACACAGACACACGTACACACGTACACACGTACACACGTACACACGTACACACGTACACACGTACACACGTACACACGTACACACGTACACACAGACACACGTACACACGTACACACGTACACACGTACACACAGACACACGTACACACGTACACACGTACACACGTACACACAGACACACGTACACACGTACACACGTACACACGTACACACGTACACACGTACACACGTACACACGTACACACGTACACACAGACACACGTACACACGTACACACGTACACACGTACACACAGACACACGTACACACGTACACACGTACACACGTACACACAGACACACGTACACACGTACACACGTACACACGTACACACGTACACACGTACACACAGACACACGTACACACGTACACACGTACACACGTACACACGTACACACGGACACACGTACACACGTACACACGTACACACGGACACACGGACACACGTACACACGTACACACGTACACACGTACACACGTACACACAGACACACGTACACACAGACACACGTACACACGTACACACGTACACACAGACACACGTACACACGTACACACGTACACACGTACACACAGACACACGTACACACGTACACACGTACACACGTACACACAGACACACGTACACACGTACACACGGACACACGGACACACGTACACACGGACACACGGACACACGTACACACGTACACACGTACACACGGACACACAGACACACGTACACACGGACACACGGACACACGGACACACGTACACACAGACACACAGACACACGTACACACGGACACACGGACACACGTACACACAGACACACGTACACACAGACACACAGACACACGTACACACAGACACACAGACACACGTACACACAGACACACGGACACACGTACACACAGACACACAGACACACGTACACACGGACACACGGACACACGTACACACAGACACACGTACACACGTACACACGTACACACGGACACACGGACACACGTACACACGGACACACAGACACACAGACACACGTACACACGGACACACGTACACACGTACACACAGACACACGTACACACGGACACACGTACACACGGACACACGGACACACGGACACACGTACACACAGACACACAGACACACGTACACACAGACACACGTACACACAGACACACGGACACACAGACACACGTACACACAGACACACGTACACACGGACACACGTACACACAGACACACGTACACACAGACACACGGACACACGGACACACGTACACACAGACACACAGACACACGGACACACGGACACACGTACACACAGACACACGTACACACGTACACACAGACACACGTACACACAGACACACGTACACACGGACACACGTACACACAGACACACAGACACACGTACACACAGACACACGTACACACAGACACACGTACACACAGACACACAGACACACGGACACACGGACACACAGACACACGGACACACAGACACACGGACACACAGACACACGGACACACAGACACACGTACACACAGACACACGGACACACAGACACACGTACACACGGACACACGGACACACAGACACACAGACACACGGACACACAGACACACGGACACACAGACACACGGACACATGGATACACAGACACACGGACACACAGACACACGGACACACAGACACACAGACACATGGATACACAGACACATGGATACACAGACACACGGACACACAGACACACAGACACACAGACACACGGACACACAGACACACGTACACACCGACACACGTACACACAGACACACGTACACACAGACACACAGACACAAGGACACACGGACACACGGACACACGGACACACGGACACACAGACACACAGACACACGGACACACAGACACAAGGACACACGGACACACAGACACACAGACACACAGACACACGGACACACAGACACACAGACACACGGACACACGTACACACAGACACACAGACACACGTACACACAGACACACGTACACACAGACACACGTACACACAGACACACAGACACACGTACACACAGACACAAGGACACACGGACACACAGACACAAGGACACACGTACACACGGACACACGGACACACGGACACACGGACACACAGACACACAGACACACGGACACACAGACACACAGACACACAGACACACGGACACACAGACACACAGACACACGGACACACGTACACACAGACACACGTACACACAGACACAAGGACACACGGACACACAGACACACAGACACACGGACACACAGACACACAGACACACAGACACACGGACACACAGACACACAGACACACGTACACACGGACACACAGACACACAGACACACGTACACACGTACACACAGACACACGTACACACAGACACACGTACACACAGACACACGTACACACAGACACACGTACACACGGACACACGTACACACGGACACACAGACACACAGACACACGGACACACAGACACACGTACACACAGACACACGTACACACGGACACACGTACACACGGACACACGTACACACAGACACACGTACACACAGACACACGTACACACAGACACACGTACACACAGACACACGTACACACGGACACACGTACACACGGACACACAGACACACAGACACACGTACACACAGACACACGTACACACGGACACACGTACACACAGACACACGTACACACAGACACACGTACACACAGACACACGTACACACAGACACACGTACACACGGACACACAGACACACAGACACACAGACACACGTACACACAGACACACGTACACACAGACACACGTACACACAGACACACAGACACACGGACACACAGACACACAGACACACAGACACACGTACACACAGACACACGTACACACAGACACACGTACACACAGACACACAGACACACGTACACACAGACACACAGACACACAGACACACGTACACACAGACACACGTACACACAGACACACGTACACACAGACACACGTACACACAGACACACGTACACACGGACACACGTACACACGGACACACGTACACACAGACACACGTACACACAGACACACGTACACACGGACACACGTACACACGGACACACAGACACACGTACACACAGACACACGTACACACAGACACACGTACACACAGACACACGGACACACGGACACACGGACACAAGGACACAAGGACACACGGACACACGGACACACGTACACACAGACACACGTACACACAGACACACGTACACACAGACACACGTACACACGGACACACGTACACACGGACACACAGACACACAGACACACAGACACACGTACACACAGACACACGTACACACAGACACACAGACACACAGACACACGTACACACAGACACACGTACACACAGACACACGTACACACAGACACACGGACACACAGACACACGTACACACAGACACACGTACACACAGACACACGTACACACAGACACACAGACACACAGACACACGTACACACGGACACACGTACACACAGACACACGTACACACAGACACACGTACACACAGACACACGTACACACAGACACACGGACACACAGACACACGTACACACAGACACACGGACACACAGACACACGTACACACAGACACACGTACACACAGACACACGTACACACAGACACACGTACACACAGACACACGGACACACAGACACACGTACACACAGACACACGTACACACGGACACACGTACACACAGACACACGTACACACAGACACACGTACACACAGACACACGTACACACAGACACACAGACACACAGACACACGTACACACAGACACACGGACACACAGACACACGTACACACAGACACACGTACACACAGACACACGTACACACAGACACACAGACACACGGACACACGGACACACGGACACACGGACACACGTACACACAGACACACGTACACACAGACACACAGACACACAGACACACGTACACACAGACACACGTACACACAGACACACGGACACACGGACACACGGACACACAGACACACGTACACACAGACACACGGACACACAGACACACAGACACACGTACACACAGACACACAGACACACGGACACACGGACACACGGACACACGGACACACGTACACACAGACACACGTACACACAGACACACGGACACACGGACACACGTACACACAGACACACGGACACACAGACACACGTACACACAGACACACGTACACACAGACACACAGACACACAGACACACAGACACACAGACACACAGACACACAGACACACGGACACACGTACACACAGACACACGGACACACGGACACACAGACACACAGACACACAGACACACAGACACACGTACACACAGACACACGTACACACAGACACACAGACACACGGACACACGTACACACAGACACACAGACACACAGACACACAGACACACAGACACACAGACACACAGACACACAGACACACAGACACACGGACACACGTACACACAGACACACGTACACACAGACACACAGACACACAGACACACAGACACACAGACACACGTACACACAGACACACGTACACACAGACACACAGACACACGGACACACAGACACACAGACACACAGACACACGGACACACGTACACACAGACACACGGACACACGGACACACGGACACACAGACACACAGACACACAGACACACGTACACACAGACACACGGACACACGGACACACGTACACACAGACACACGTACACACAGACACACAGACACACAGACACACGTACACACAGACACACGTACACACAGACACACGTACACACAGACACACAGACACACGGACACACAGACACACAGACACACAGACACACGTACACACAGACACACGTACACACAGACACACGTACACACAGACACACAGACACACGTACACACAGACACACAGACACACAGACACACGGACACACGGACACACGGACACAAGGACACAAGGACACACGGAAACACGGACACACGGACACACAGACACACGGACACACAGACACACGTACACACAGACACACGGACACACGGACACACGGACACACGGACACACGTACACACAGACACACGTACACACAGACACACGTACACACAGACACACAGACACACGTACACACAGACACACGGACACACGGACACACGTACACACAGACACACGTACACACAGACACACGTACACACAGACACACGTACACACAGACACACGTACACACAGACAGACGTACACACAGACACACAGACACACAGACACACGGACACACAGACACACAGACACACAGACACACGTACACACAGACACACGTACACACAGACACACGGACACACAGACACACAGACACACAGACACACGTACACACAGACACACGTACACACAGACACACGTACACACAGACACACGTACACACAGACACACAGACACACAGACACACGTACACACAGACACACGTACACACAGACACACGTACACACAGACACACGGACACACAGACACACGTACACACAGACACACGTACACACAGACACACGTACACACAGACACACGGACACACGGACACACGGACACACGGACACACGTACACACAGACACACGTACACACAGACACACGTACACACGGACACACGTACACACAGACACACGTACACACGGACACACGTACACACGTACACACAGACACACGTACACACGTACACACGGACACACGTACACACAGACACACGTACACACAGACACACAGACAGACGTACACACAGACACACAGACACACAGACACACGGACACACAGACACACGTACACACAGACAGACGTACACACAGACACACGTACACACAGACACACGGACACACAGACACACAGACACACAGACACACGTACACACAGACACACGTACACACAGACACACGTACACACAGACACACGTACACACAGACACACAGACACACAGACACACGTACACACAGACACACGTACACACGTACACACAGACACACGGACACAAGGACACACGTACACACAGACACACAGACACACGGACACACGGACACACAGACACACGGACACACGGACACACAGACACACGGACACAAGGACACACGTACACACAGACACACGGACACAAGGACACACGTACACACAGACACACGTACACACAGACACACGGACACACGGACACAAGGACACACGGACACAAGGACACACGTACACACAGACACACGTACACACAGACACACAGACACACGGACACACGGACACACAGACACACGGACACACGGACACACAGACACACGGACACAAGGACACACGTACACACAGACACACGGACACAAGGACACACGTACACACAGACACACGTACACACGTACACACAGACACACGGACACAAGGACACACGTACACACAGACACACAGACACACGGACACACAGACACACAGACACACGGACACACGTACACACAGACACACGGACACACGGACACACGGACACACAGACACACAGACACACAGACACACGTACACACAGACACACGTACACACAGACACACGGACACACAGACACACGTACACACAGACACACAGACACACAGACACACAGACACACGTACACACAGACACACGTACACACAGACACACGTACACACAGACACACAGACACACAGACACACGTACACACAGACACACGTACACACAGACACACAGACACACAGACACACGTACACACAGACACACAGACACACGTACACACAGACACACGGACACACAGACACACGTACACACAGACACACGTACACACAGACACACGTACACACAGACACACGTACACACAGACACACGTACACACAGACACACGTACACACGGACACACGTACACACGGACACACAGACACACGTACACACAGACACACGTACACACAGACACACGTACACACAGACACACGTACACACAGACACACGTACACACAGACACACAGACACACGGACACACAGACACACGTACACACGGACACACGTACACACAGACACACAGACACACGGACACACAGACACACAGACACACAGACACACAGACACACGTACACACAGACACACGTACACACAGACACACGTACACACAGACACACGTACACACAGACACACGTACACACAGACACACGTACACACAGACACACAGACACACGTACACACAGACACACGTACACACAGACACACGTACACACAGACACACGTACACACAGACACACGTACACACAGACACACGGACACACAGACACACGTACACACGGACACACGTACACACAGACACACGTACACACAGACACACGGACACACGTACACACAGACACACGTACACACGGACACACGTACACACGGACACACAGACACACGTACACACAGACACACGTACACACAGACACACGTACACACAGACACACGGACACACAGACACACGTACACACAGACACACGTACACACAGACACACGTACACACGGACACACGTACACACAGACACACGTACACACAGACACACGTACACACAGACACACGTACACACAGACACACGTACACACAGACACACAGACACACGGACACACAGACACACGTACACACGGACACACGTACACACAGACACACAGACACACGGACACACAGACACACAGACACACAGACACACAGACACACGTACACACAGACACACGTACACACAGACACACGTACACACAGACACACGTACACACAGACACACGTACACACAGACACACGTACACACAGACACACAGACACACGTACACACAGACACACGTACACACAGACACACGTACACACAGACACACGTACACACAGACACACGTACACACAGACACACGGACACACAGACACACGTACACACGGACACACGTACACACAGACACACGTACACACAGACACACGTACACACAGACACACGTACACACAGACACACGTACACACAGACACACGTACACACGGACACACGTACACACAGACACACGTACACACAGACACACGTACACACAGACACACGTACACACAGACACACAGACACACGTACACACAGACACACGTACACACAGACACACGTACACACAGACACACGTACACACAGACACACGTACACACGGACACACGTACACACAGACACACGTACACACAGACACACGGACACACGGACACACAGACACACAGACACACGTACACACAGACACACGTACACACAGACACACGTACACACAGACACACGTACACACAGACACACAGACACACGTACACACGGACACACGTACACACAGACACACGTACACACGGACACACGTACACACAGACACACGTACACACAGACACACGGACACACGGACACACAGACACACAGACACACGTACACACAGACACACAGACACACGGACACACGTACACACAGACACACGGACACACGGACACACGGACACACGGACACACGTACACACAGACACACGTACACACAGACACACGTACACACAGACACACAGACACACGTACACACAGACACACGGACACACAGACACACGTACACACAGACACACGTACACACAGACACACGGACACACGGACACATGGATACACAGACACACGGACACACAGACACACGGACACACAGACACACAGACACACAGACACACGTACACACAGACACACGGACACACAGACAGACGTACACACAGACAGACGTACACACAGACACACGGACACACAGACACACGTACACACAGACACACGTACACACAGACAGACGTACACACAGACACACGTACACACAGACACACGTACACACAGACACACGTACACACAGACACACGTACACACAGACAGACGTACACACAGACACACGTACACACAGACAGACGTACACACAGACACACGGACACACAGACACGTACACACAGACACACGTACACACAGACACACGTACACACAGACACACGGACACACGGACACACGTACACACAGACACACGTACACACAGACACACGGACACACGGACACACGGACACACAGACACACAGACACACAGACACACGGACACACGGACACACGGACACACAGACACACAGACACACGTACACACAGACACACGTACACACAGACACACGGACACACAGACACACGGACACACAGACACACGTACACACAGACACACGTACACACAGACACACGGACACACAGACACACGGACACACAGACACACGTACACACAGACACACGTACACACAGACACACGGACACACGGACACACAGACACACGGACACACAGACACACGGACACACAGACACACGTACACACAGACACACGTACACACAGACACACGGACACACAGACACACGTACACACAGACACACGTACACACAGACACACGTACACACAGACACACGTACACACAGACACACGTACACACAGACACACGTACACACAGACACACGTACACACGGACACACGTACACACAGACACACGTACACACAGACACACGTACACACAGACACACGTACACACGGACACACGTACACACAGACACACGTACACACGGACACACGTACACACAGACACACGTACACACAGACACACGTACACACAGACACACGTACACACAGACACACGGACACACAGACACACGGACACACAGACACACGTACACACAGACACACGTACACACAGACACACGGACACACGGACACACAGACACACAGACACAAGGACACACAGACACACGGACACACGGACACACGGACACACGGACACACAGACACACAGACACAAGGACACACAGACACACGGACACACGGACACACAGAAACACGGACACACAGACACACGGACACACAGACACACGGACACACGGACACACGGACACACGTACACACGGACACACGGACACACGGACACACAGACACACAGACACAAGGACACACAGACACACGGACACACGGACACACAGAAACACGGACACACAGACACACGGACACACAGACACACAGACACAAGGACACACAGACACACGTACACACGGACACACGGACACACGGACACACAGACACACAGACACAAGGACACACAGACACACGGACACACGGACACACAGAAACACGGACACACAGACACACGGACACACAGACACACGGACACACGGACACACGGACACACGGACACACGGACACACAGACACACGTACACACAGACACACGGACACACGGACACACAGACACACGGACACACGGACACACGGACACACGGACACACAGACACACGTACACACAGACACACGGACACACGGACACAAGGACACACGGACACACGGACACACGGACACACAGACACACAGACACAAGGACACACAGACACACGGACACACGGACACACAGAAACACGGACACACAGACACACAGAAACAAGGACACACGGACACACGGACACACAGACACACAGACACACGTACACACAGACACACGGACACACGGACACACAGACACACGGACACACGGACACACGGACACACAGACACACGGACACACGGACACACGGACACACGGACACACAGACACACGTACACACAGACACACGGACACACGGACACAAGGACACACGGACACACGGACACACGGACACACAGACACACAGACACAAGGACACACAGACACACGGACACACGGACACACAGAAACACGGACACACAGACACACGGACACACGGACACACAGACACACGGACACACAGACACACGGACACACGGACACACGGACACACGTACACACAGACACACGTACACACAGACACAAGGACACACAGACACACAGACACACGGACACACAGACACACGGACACACAGACACACGGACACACAGACACACGGACACACAGACACACGTACACACAGACACACAGACACACAGACACACAGACACACGGACACACAGACACACAGACACACGGACACACAGACACACAGACACACAGACACACGGACACACAGACACACGGACACACAGACACACGTACACACAGACACACAGACACACAGACACACAGACACACAGACACACAGACACACAGACACACGGACACACAGACACACAGACACACAGACACACAGACACACAGACACACAGACACACGGACACACAGACACACGGACACACAGACACACAGACACACAGACACACAGACACACGGACACACAGACACACAGACACACAGACACATGGACACACAGACACACGGACACACAGACACACGTACACACAGACACACAGACACACAGACACACGGACACACAGACACACAGACACACAGACACAAGGACACACAGACACACAGACACACGGACACACAGAAACACGGACACACGGACACACGGACACACGGACACACGGACACACAGACACACAGACACACAGACACACGTACACACAGACACACGGACACACAGACACACGGACACACAGACACACGTACACACAGACACACGGACACACAGACACACGGACACACAGACACACGTACACACAGACACAAGGACACACAGACACACAGACACAAGGACACACAGACACACAGACACACGTACACACAGACACACGGACACACAGACACACAGACACACAGACACACAGACACACAGACACACGTACACACAGACACACGTACACACAGACACACGGACACACAGACACACGTACACACAGACACACAGACACACAGACACACGGACACACAGACACACAGACACACAGACACACAGACACACGGACACACAGACACACAGACACACAGACACAAGGACACACAGACACACGTACACACAGACACACGTACACACAGACACACAGACACACGTACACACAGACACAAGGACACACAGACACACGTACACACAGACACACAGACACACAGACACAAGGACACACAGACACACAGACACACGGACACACGGACACACGTACACACAGACACACAGACACACGTACACACAGACACAAGGACACACAGACACACAGACACACAGACACACGTACACACAGACACACAGACACACAGACACACGTACACACAGACACACGTACACACGGACACAAGGACACACAGACACACAGACACACGGACACACAGACACACAGACACACGGACACACAGACACACAGACACACGGACACACAGACACACAGACACACGTACACACAGACACACGTACACACAGACACACAGACACACAGACACACAGACACACAGACACACGGACACACAGACACACAGACACACAGACACACGGACACACAGACACACAGACACACAGACACACAGACACAAGGACACACAGACACACAGACACACAGACACACGGACACACAGACACACAGACACACAGACACACGGACACACAGACACACAGAAACACGTACACACGGACACACAGACACACAGACACACAGACACAAGGACACACAGACACACAGACACACAGACACACGGACACACAGACACACAGACACACAGACACACGGACACACAGACACACAGACACACAGACACACGGACACACAGACACACAGACACACGTACACACAGACACACGGACACACGGACACACAGACACACGTACACACAGACACACGGACACACAGACACACGGACACACAGACACACAAACACACGGACACACAGACACACGTACACACAGACACACGTACACACAGACACACGGACACACAGACACACAGACACACAGACACAAGGACACACAGACACACGGACACACAGACACACAGACACACAGACACACGGACACACAGACACACAGACACACGTACACACAGACACACGTACACACAGACACACGGACACACGGACACACAGACACACGTACACACAGACACACGGACACACAGACACACGGACACACAGACACACAGACACACGGACACACAGACACACGTACACACAGACACACGTACACACAGACACACGGACACACAGACACACAGACACACAGACACACAGACACAAGGACACACAGACACACAGACACACAGACACACAGACACACGGACACACGGACACACAGACACACAGACACACAGACACACAGACACACAGACACACAGACACACAGACACACGGACACACAGACACACGGACAACACAGACACACAGACACACGGACACACAGACACACGTACACACGGACACAAGGACACACAGACACACAGACACACGGACACACAGACACACAGACACACGGACACACAGACACACGGACACACAGACACACAGACACACAGACACACAGACACACGGACACACAGACACACGGACACAAGGACACACGGACACACGGACACACAGACACACAGACACAAGGACACACAGACACACGGACACACGGACACACAGAAACACGGACACACAGACACACGGACACACAGACACACAGACACAAGGACACACAGACACACGGACACACGGACACACAGACACACGGACACACAGACACACGGACACAAGGACACACAGACACACGGACACACAGACACACAGACACACGGACACACAGACACACGGACACACAGACACACAGACACACAGACACACAGACACACAGACACACGTACACACAGACACACGTACACACAGACACACGTACACACAGACACACGTACACACGGACACACAGACACACAGACACACGGACACACGGACACACGGACACACAGACACACGGACACACGGACACACGGACACACGGACACACAGACACACGGACACACAGACACACGGACACACAGACACACGGACACACAGACACACGGACACACAGACACACGTACACACAGACACACGTACACACAGACACACGGACACACAGACACACAGACACACAGACACACAGACACACAGACACACGGACACACAGACACACAGACACACGGACACACAGACACACGTACACACAGACACACGTACACACAGACACAAGGACACACAGACACACGGACACACGGACACACAGACACACAGACACACGGACACACAGACACACAGACACACAGACACACAGACACACGTACACACAGACACACGGACACACGGACACACAGACACACGGACACACAGACACAAGGACACACAGACACACGTACACACAGACACACAGACACACAGACACACGGACACACAGACACACAGACACACGTACACACAGACACACGTACACACAGACACACGGACACACGGACACACAGACACACGGACACACAGACACACGTACACACAGACACACGTACACACAGACACACGTACACACGGACACAAGGACACACAGACACACAGACACACGGACACACAGACACACAGACACACGGACACACAGACACACGGACACACAGACACACAGACACACAGACACACAGACACACGGACACACAGACACACGGACACACAGACACACGGACACACGTACACACAGACACACGTACACACAGACACAAGGACACACAGACACACAGACACAAGGACACACAGACACACAGACACAAGGACACACAGACACACGGACACACGGACACACAGAAACACGGACACACGGACACACGGACACACGGACACACAGACACACAGACACACGTACACACAGACACACGGACACACGGACACACGGACACACGGACACAGGGACACACAGACACAAGGACACACGGACACACGGACACAAGGACACACGTACACACAGACACACGGACACACAGACACACAGACACACAGACACACAGACACAAGGACACACAGACACACAGACACACGGACACACAGACACACGGACACACAGACACACGGACACACAGACACACGGACACATGGACACACGGACACACAGACACACGGACACACAGACACACAGACACACAGACACACAGACACACAGACACACAGACACACAGACACACAGACACACGGACACACAGACACACGGACACACAGACACACAGACACACAGACACACAGACACAAGGACACACAGACACACAGACACACGGACACACAGACACACGGACACACAGACACACGGACACACAGACACACGGACACATGGACACACGGACACACAGACACACGGACACACAGACACACAGACACATGGACACACTCACACCCGGACACACAGACACACGGACACACGGACACGCTCACACACGGACCTTTTTATGAAAATGCTTTTTTTTGGATATTGGGGACCCTAAAACATATATTTCCGGTGAAATCCCATTATCCAATTTGTGGGTGGAGTGCAATACCTTCTCTATACACTATGTACATAATGCGTATAGCAAAAGTAAAAATGTTAACTCTATGAAAAAATGTATATGGCATAAATTTTGTTTTAGCGAGATCTGTAGTATTTCTTTGGTTAATTTTAACTATCTCTTACGGTTTATTAGTTATGCGAAATATAGAAAACCTCATAGAGAATAAAGAGGTCTTTAGAGGCTATTACTAGAAATTTCAAGATATACATTTTATATATGGTAATTTAATCAAAATCTTTGCAGAAATTTTTTAAAAATTTGGTGTGTTCCATTCACATGATTTTTTCTACATCTCTGCAACAAATTATTTTTAAAAAGCATATGGTTCTATTTACTTCCTGCTAATCGAGAAAAAATTAGCAGAAATAGTCTTATTACTTGCTTCCTTGTAAGTGGAAGCGAAATAAGGGAGTACCAGGGGTTAAAGTGATAGTCGAAAGCTGGTTGCTATGTGATCAAGTTACTTTTTTTGTATGGACACAAGTTCACAAAGTCCTGTATGAGAAAAGTATGTGTTTTATAGCTGAAAACAAAAACAAGGAATACCTCAAAAACAATCAACTCCACGAAAAATATGTATATAACATAAATCGTGTGTTTTAAAGTGCTCTATATTTATTGTAGGGTAGGTTTTTGTCCATGTCTTACGATTTAGCAGTTATGCAAAATTCCGTAAAATTGACCTAGAATAAAGTAGTCTTCAGAGGCTGTTCCCAGAAAATTAAAAATATATATTTTATTTGTCAGGTAAATATCTTTAATATACGAAATTTTAATAAAAATCTTTAGAGCCACTTTTGAGAATATCAAAATTGTTGAAAAAAGTTCCATGTAAAGAGTAGTTGGGAGTGGGATATTTTTCTCAAAATCTTCGTGTCGCATCCCTGGAAGATACTAAACTTAAATACCAAGTTTGGTATTTTACCGACTTTTCGTTTTTGAGTTATCGTGTTCACAGGCACACTGACACACTGACACACGGACACACACACACACACACACACACGCACGTACCTTATACTGTAAATACTTTTTTTGGATACAGGGAACCCTAAAACATATATTTCCGGTGAAATCTCGGTATCGAATTTTTTGGTGGAGTGCAATACCTTCTCTATACACTATGTACATAGTGCGTATAGAGAAAGTAAAAATATAAACATTTTTGAAATTTTTCCATGTAAAGGTATTTGAGGTGGAGAGATGTTGTTGGAAATCTTCGTTTGGCATCTTTGGAAGAAACTAAAAAATTTCAAGCTTGGTATTTTCCGGACACTTCGCTTTTGAGTTATCGTGTTCACAGACACACGGAAACACGCACGGACCTTTTGCTAAAAACCTGATTATTTCATTAATGGCTCAACATATCCGTAATAAACTTTAGTTAGTAAGCTTGTTGCTCTATCCACTTTATGCTAATCGATGTAAATATTAGCAGAAATTTTCCTTTTATTTCGTTCCTTGTAAGTAGAAGGTAAATAAAGGACTACACTAGGCTGGACCAATACTATAATACTTTAAAAGCTGGTTGCCATGTGGATGAAATCAGTTTGTTTGCATTCCCAGGTGTTGAGAAAGTGTCGTATGGGAAAAGATTCAAGTTCGTATTTTAAAATTGGGACAAATAACAAGCGGTATCTCAAAAATGGCCAAATCCACGACAAAAAAATCTGATATGTTCCATTCACGTTACTTTCTCTACATCTCTACAGTAAATTGTTGTTAAAATGCTTTTTCTTATATTTACTTAATAGAAACCGTGAAAAAATGAGCAGAAATGTTGTTATTATTCGCTTCCTTGTAAATAGAAAAAAATTAAAGGAGTATCATAGGTTAAATCTACAGTCAAATGTTTTAAAAGCTGGTTGCTATGTGACTCAATCTCCCTTGTTTGTATGGACAGGAATTGACAAATTCCTGTATGAGAATACCAAATATTCTTACAAAAGTTGATTCTTTTATCTACGTCATGCCAATGGAGACAAAATTAGCAAAAATACTTCCTTGTAAGTAGAGGGGAAATAATGGAATACACTAGGCTAAACCGGTTGCCGATCTTCTTAAACCTGCTTGCCGTGTGAATGCATTTTAAAGGAGAAACCAGTAACAAGAAATATCTCAAAAACAATCAGCTCCACGAAAAAGAATGTATATAACATAAATTGTGTGTTTTAACGAGATCTACATTTATTCCTGCCTCTTACGGCAAGAATAAACAGCTCTTCAGAGACAATTCCCAGAAAATTGAGGTTATAAATTTTATTTGCCATTAAAATCGTTAGAGCCATGTTTTGGAAATGAATATTTACGAAAATGTTTTCATGTAAAGGATAGTTGGGAGCAGGAGGATTTTCTTGAAAATTTCCGTGTCGCATCCTTGTTCTTATTACTTGTTTATATTTAAGAAGAAGAGAAATAAAGGAGTACCACAGGCTAAAGGAATAAACAAATGCTGGTTGCTATGTCCTTGAAGTTCCTTTGCGTGTATGGACAGGAGCTGACACATTCCCTTATGAGAAAAGTATAAGTATTTTAAAGCTAAAATCAATAATAACGAATATCTCAAAACTGGTCAACTCTACAAAAAGTATAACATAAAGTGTGTGTTTTAACGAGATGTACATTTTCTATTAAGTTAAGTTTTTGTCTATCTCTTACTGTTTAATAGTTATGCAAAAGTCCGAAAAATTTATCCAGAGTCAAGTATGTCTTCAGAGGCTATTCCGAGTAAATTCAAAATACAATTTAATATTTCCATGCAAATATCTTTAATATATGACATTTTAATGAAAATCGATAGAGCCAGTTTTGAGAAAATTAAAATTTCCGAGTTTTTTTCCACATAAAGGAGAGTTGGATGTGGAGTAATTTTCTTGAAAATCTTCGTGTCACATCCTTGGAAGATACTAAACTCAAATACCAAGTTTGGTATTTAACGATGTTTTCGTTTTTGAGCTATATTGTCCACAGCAACACTCTGACCTTTTTCTAAAATGCTTTTTTTTTTATTCAGGGGTTTCCAAAACATTCATTTCGGGTGAAATATTGGTATCGGATTTTAGGGTGCAATACAATTCCTTCTCTGTACACTATATATAGTACATGTAAAATTTAATACCCTAAGTAAAATTTAATACCCTAAAAACCACCTTAGATAACGTACTACATTCTTAAGGTTTAGTGTATTATTTGCGATATAAATTTAAAAATATCTGATGTTTTCCATTCACATGACTTTCTCTACTTCTGTGTAACAAACTATTGTTAATAAGCTTATTCTTCTATTTACTTAATGGTAAAAAAATAGCAGAAATAGTCCTATTACTTACTTCCTTGTAAGTAGAAGCGAAATATAGTTTAAAGTGAAGTCAAAAGCTGGTTACTATGTGACTGAAGTTGCTTTGTTTGTATGGCCATGAGTTGACAAATTCTTGTATGAGAAAAGCACAGGTATTTCAAAGCTAAAACCAAAAGCAAGGAATATCTCAAAAACGATCACCTCTTCGAAAAAAATGTAAATTGAGTGTTTTAATGTGCTCTATATTTTTTGTGAGGTAAGTTTTTGTCCATTTCTTACGGTTTAGCACGCATGTAAAATTCATTCAGAATAAAGTAGTCTTCAGAGACTATTCCCAGAAAATTCAAGATATACATATTATCTGTCAGGTAAATATCTTTAATATAGGTATTTTAATCAACATCGTTAGAGCCATTTTTTATAAAATCAAAATTTACGAAATTTTTTCCACGTGAAGGGTAATTTGTGGAGGGGGGATTTTCTTGAAAATCTTCGTGTCGCATCCTTGGAAGATACTGAGCTTAAATACCAAGTTTGGTATTTAACGGTCTTTCCGTTTTTGAGCTATGCTGTCCAAAGACACACACACACACACACACACACAGACAGACAAACAGACAGACACACGGACATTTTTATAAAAATGACTTTTTTGTATTTAGGGTGCCTTAAAACATGTATTTCCGGTGAAATCTCGGTATCGAATTTTTGGGTGCATTGTAATACCTTCTCTATACACTATGTACAGAGTTGTTCATGAATTTATATTCTATATATTTAATCAAAGGGTGCCCAAGTCTGTCAAAAACACTTTTTGTGGAAATAACTACTTCCAATATATTCGTTTTATTGGATTCAAATTTAAAATTCTAGTCTTTGAATTTGTCGTGACTTTCCAATTGGAACTCGCCACCACCTGCCTGGACTCTTAACAGGCTCTTTCATTTAGCTTTTACGTACACCGAAATTCCGCAATAGCTTATATAGAACACGGGTACATTAAATTCCCTGTTGTGTATATATTCTGCAGCCTGAAACTCCGGCCGGGAATGCAAAGATAAATGGTCGTTTTCGCGACCAGGAATAATCCTGGACGCGGACGGACCGGGATGGAAAACACGGTTTTATGTCCTAGGGCATCGACATTTGTGTCTGCAGCAATATGTATTTGTTTATGAATATCGAAAGCGACAACATAAAAAAACACTAAATCAAAACAACAGAGAGAAAAACGTTGGAATAGCCATTGAGTAAAAATCAAACACTACATTTAAAATTAAAAAGAAGAAAGACAAAATATACATCACAGCAGTCACACTGATTACGTAGTTGAAGTTCGCCATGAATATTGTAGTTGATTTTCCGTAGTTTTTTCGTTTAAGGGACATCGGGAGTGAAAGTTACACTGCAATCGGGGAAAAACATTGAAATTGCTTTTACATTGCAAATAGTTATTGGAACCTTTGGACATCCATAGAGAATCTGAATTTGGTATTTAAGTACAGTGTCTTCCAAGGATGCAACAAGAAGATTTTCAAGAAAATACCCACACCCCAAACTACTCTTTACATGGAAAACTTTCGAAAATTTTGATTTTCTGAAAAATGGCTTTCAAGATTTAGATTAAAATCTCTTATATTTAAGATATTTACACGCCAAATAAAATGTATATCTTCAAATTTCTAGGAATAGCCTCTAAAGACCTCTTTATTCTGGATGATTTTTATTGAATTTTGCATAACTCGTAAACCTTAAGCAATAGACAAAAACTTACTGAATAAAAAATGTAGATCTCGTCTAAACACATAATATATGTCCTATACATTTTTTTTGTGGAAATAGCCGTTTCCAAAGTATTCCTTGATATTGGATTCAATTGTTAAGGATTTATACTTTTCTCAGATAGGAGGTGTCCGTTTTTATTTTGTTCTACTCCTGGACAAGCAAAGAAGCAATTTGCAATGACAATCGCATGACGATAGCTTTAAAAACATTTGACTATCACTTTAGGATAGCCCATTTCCTTAGTTCCCTCTTAGTTATAAGCAACTAAGTAATAAGAATTGCTAATGTTTATCTCGATTAGCATTTGTGTAAAGAAGAATAACTTTTTATGAGGAGTTTGTAGAGCAGTTAGAGAAACTCATGTGAGTGTAACACGGCGGATTTTTACTTTCTCTAGCCCCGCAAGTACAATGTATATAGGAATAGAGAAGTATTGTATTCCACCCAAAAATTCGATGCCGAGATTTCACAGGCAATACATGTTTTAGGGCTCCCTGATTCCAAAAAAAGCATTTTCAGAAACAAGCATTTTGTCTGTGTGTATGTCTGTCTGTGGACAGCATAGCTCAAAAACGAAAAGATGGTTAAATACCAAACTTGGTATTTAAGTTTGGTATCTTACAAGGATGGGAGAACGAAGATTTTCAAGAAAATACCCCACCCCTAACTACCTTTTAGTTGGAAAAGTTTTCAAAAATGTTGTTTTTTTAAAAATGGCTCTAACGATTTGGATTAAAATATCACATATTAAAACCATTTCTGTCACAAATTACATTTATATATTGAATTTTCTAGGAATAGCTTCTAAAGAATGTTTATTATGGATGAATTTTGCTTAATTTAGAATAACTAGCAAACCGTAAGGGATAAAAAAAACTTACTCTACAAAAACTGTAGTTCTGATTAAAATATATAAGTTATGTCATATACATTACCGTTTTAGAGGTATTCCTTGTTATTAGTTTCAGATGTGAAGCACTTATACCTTTCACAGACGGGAGTGTTCGTTTTTCTTTTGTTCTACTCCTGGCCAAGCAAAGAAGCAATTCGCAATGACAATCGCATAACGTAAACTTTAAAAACATTTGACTATCACTTTAGGACAAAGCATTCCCTTAGTTATAAGCAACTAAGTAATAACACCTGCTAATGTTTATCTCGATTTGCATTGTGAAGAGAGGGCTAACTTTTTATGAGGAGTTTGTAGAGCAGTTAAAGAAACTCATGTGAGTGTTGTTTCTCTCTCCTTCTACAGAGTCCCCAAGCTTCCATGAAGAAGCGTTCCAAGCTGGAAAATAATGATTAAAAACTATCGTTAGAATAATAAGCTATAATTAAAGAATTGTTTTTTGAGTCAACGTGGCCTGACATGGCTAAAAGTTACGACACAAGAAAGTGCTGCACTCTATTTTAGAATAGGACCAAGAAGTAGATTTCCTATAGAAAATTTAACCAGTTTAATACAAGAATTTACAATTATTATTAATTAAAGAATTGTGCACAGCGAGTCCCTTATTTCTCAGTTCCCTTTATATCGATTGCAGTGAAATTTTCATTACAGGCAAGATAAAGTACTTATTAGCCAAATTCGCATTTCCCCTACCCCATCCGAAATGTGTAAATGCTGTTTTACCAATTCTAAAACAGTCACTTTTCTACACCAACCATGTCAGGTCTTCTTTTCTATCATTTTTGTCTTCTCTTCGCTGATAAGTTAAACAAATCCAAAATTAGGTAATTCACACTTTAACCCTGTACATCCACTGATTTATTTTCAAAAGCAACCGAAATAAGGAAGAAATGGTGGATGTTGGTTCTCACTTAATACTTTCTCTACACTATGTACGTGGTGTATACAGAAGGTATTGAATTGCACAGAAAAATTCCATACCGAGATTTCACCGGAAATATATGTTTTGGTGCTCCTGAATCCAAACAAATCTGATGTTTTCCATTGACAAGACTTTCTCTACATCTCTGTAACAAATTATCGCAAAAACGCTAATGTTATTATTTACTTATGCTAATTGAGAAAAAATTAACAGAAATAGCCTTATTACTTGCTTCCTTGCAAGTAGAAGCGAAATAAGGGAGTACCATAGATTAAAGTAAAAACCAAAAGCTAGTTGATATGTGACTGAAGTTCCTTTGTTTATATGGACACGAGTAGACAAATTCCTGTGTGAAAAAACTAAGTTTTTAAAGCAGAAACAAAAACAAGGAATATCTAAAAAACAATCAACTCCAAGAAAAAAATTATATTACATAAATTGTGTTTTTAATGTGCCCTACATTTTTTGTGCAGTAAGTTTTGGTTCATCTCTTACGGTTTAGTAGTTATGCAATATTCCGTGTAAATCATCCAGCATAAAGTAGTCTTCAGAGATTTTCCCAGATATTTCAAGATATACATTTTATTTGTCAGGTGAATATCTATAATATACGATATTTTAATCGAAATCTTTAGAGCCAACTTCTTTAGAACATCAACATTTTCGTAAAAAGTTCCATGTAAACTTTAGTATGGGAGTGCTTTTTCTCAAAATATTTGTGTCGCATCCCTGGAAGATTATAAACTTAAATACCTAGTTTAGTATTTTACTGACTTTCCGTTTTTGAGTAATTGTCTTTACGGACACACTTTTTTACTTTCTCTACAGGCACTATGTACATAGTGTATAGAGAAGGTATTGTAACATACCCGAAAATTTGATACCGAGATATCACCGGAAATACATGAATCCAAAAAAAGCATTTTTGGAAAAATGTCCGTGTGTGTTTCTGTCCGTCTGTCTGTGTGTATGTGTGTGCGTGTGTGTGTGTCTGTGGTCAGCATAGCTCAAAAACGAAAAAACCAAACTTGGTATTTAACTTTGGTATCTTCCAAGCATGAGAAACGAAGATTTTCAAGAAACTCCTCCCATCCCAAACTACCCTTTACATGGAACTTATTTCGCAGATGTTGATTTTCTAAAAAATTTCTCTAAAGATTTTGATTAAAATCTCGTATATTACAGATATTGACATACCAAATAAAATGTATATCTTGAATTATCTGTGAATAGCCTCTGAATATCTCTTTATTTGTGTCAATTTTGCCGAATTTTGTTTAACTGGTAAACGTTAAGGGATAGACAAACACTTAGTGCATTGAAAATGCAGAACACGTTAAAACACATAATTTATGCCATATACATATTTTTTGGTGGAGTTGAACGATTTTGGCTTATTCATTGTTATATACAGGAATTTCTCAACTGGTGTACATACAAACAAAGAAACTTCAGTCACAAATCAACCAGCTTTTGACTGTTACTTTTACCTATGGTACTCCCTTATTTCGCTTTTGCTTAAAAGGAAGCATGTAATAAGACTATTTCTGCCATTATTTTTCTCGATTAGCATGAAGTGAATAGAATTATAAGCTTTTTAGTCATAATTTGTTGCAGAGATATAAAGAAAATCATGTGAGTGGAACGCATTAGATTTTTTTGTTATAGGAGGACCTTAAAACATATATTTCTGGTGAAATCTCGGTATGGAATTTTTGGGTGCATTACAATACTTTCTCTATACATTATGTACATAGTAAGTGCAGAGAAAGTAAAAATTAGTAAAACATTTATCTGGTTAGGACCAAGTAACCTACTCAGCAATACTACTCTATGGGCACGGAATAGTTATCGTGGGCAGCATCAGCTCTGATGCCAGTATTGTGTGAAAACTTCCCAAACCCTTGTTGATCATTCTAAATCTACTGAATGAATAGGTTCCTACCTATGATGGAGAGGTTGACAATGGAGTTGCGAGTTGGAGAGCTTTTGAAGTCGACTCGACATCGATACGAGCCTCCGTCCGACTCCCGCACGTTTTCGACGGCCAAATGCCACGATTCCTCCAGCTGAAAGAATGCTCGTCCACCCAGCGCCCGTTCGTCAGCCCAGTGCGTCGCTTTGTCCAGGGAACGTCCACGGACATCCAAACTGAAAAACAAAAATAAACATTTGTCATTGCCTTTCTCCAAAAGACTGCTTTGTACAAGTTTATTGTTGTTAACACAAAACATCCATTGTAGAATCTAATAAATATTATCCTAAAGTTAATGTGTTCTATTAACACGATGTTCTTTACATCTCTGTAAAACATTATTGTTAAAAGGCTACTTCTTCTTCCATTTACTTCATACTAATCGAGAAATATTAACAGAAATAATCTTATTACTAGCTTCCTTGTAAGTAGAAGCGAAATAAGGGAATGTACTAGACTAAAGCGACAGTCAACTCTTTTAAAACCTGATTTTTTGTATTGCCAGAAATTGGCAAAATCCCATTTGAGAAAAGTATAAGTATTTCAAAACTAAAACCAATAAGAAGGAATATATAAAAAAATCTAATGTGTTTTAATCACATAATTTCTCTACTTCTCTGCAACAAATTATTGTTAAAAAGCTTATGCTTCTATTTACTTCCTGCTGATCGAGAAGAAATTAGCAGAAATAGACAGTCTAATTACTTGCTTCCTTGTAAGTAGTAACGAAATAAGACAGTACCGTAGGATAGAGTGATAGTCAAAAGCTGGTTGCTATGTGGCTGAAGTTTCTTTGTTTGTATGGACAGGAGTTGACAAATTCCTGTATGAGAGAATGTAAGCTTTTGAAAGGAGAAATAAAAAAAATGAATAACTCAAAAACGATTAAGTCCACAAAAAAATTATACAACATAAATTGGGTTTTAACGTGCTCTACATTTTCTGTGAAGTAAGTTTTTGTGTATCTCTTACCGTTTAGCAGTTAAAAAAATTCGGAAAATTTCATCGAGAATAAAGACGTCTTCAGAGGTTATTCCTAGAAAATTTAAGATATAGATTTTATTTGGCATGTAAATATCAATAATATACGGGATTTTAATCAAAATCGTTGGTGCCATCTTTGAGAAAATCAAAATTTTCGAATTTTTTTCCATGTAAAAGGTAGATTAGGGTGGGGGAATTCTTCTTTGTTTTATATATATATATATATATGTATATAAAGTGTGTGTTTTAACGTGCTCTACATTTTTTGTGTGGTAAGTTATTGTCCATCTCTTATGGTTTAGTAGTTATACAAAATTCCGTAAAATTCATCCAGAATAAAGTAGTCTTCAGAGGCTATTCCTAGAAAATTCAAGATATACATTTTAATCAAAATCGTTAGAGCTATTTTTAAGAAAATCAAAAATTTCGAAAACAGTTCCATGAAAAGGGTAGTTGGGGATGGGGGAATTTTTATGAAAATCTTCGTGTCGCATGCTTAGAAGATACGAAGCTTAAATGCAAAGTTTGGTTTTCAACGGTCTTTTCGTTTTTGAGCTGTGCCGTCCACAGACACACAGATAGACAGACACACACACACACGGACTTTTTTTTAATTTTTTTTTTTTTTTTTTTTTGATTCAGGAGTTCATAAAACATGTATTTCCGGTGAAATCTCGCTATCGAATTTTTGGGTGGAACACAATACTTGCTCTATACACTGTGTACATAGTACGTGTAATACGCCTAGCGCTGTGATTTTGCTAAAAATGTTTGAAGGGGACTCGGGTCTGTCCACCATTTTATTGGTGCTATTTTGGTACAACATACCACGTGAATAAGACATTGCAAAACCGATTGAGCAATTCCCTCACCCTTCACCTCCGCCCGCCAGCCACACGCAACACTCAGAACAGGTTGACTTAAGCCGCGTATTAATTTAGTCCACCTTGTGCGCAAATTACATTGGAATTAGAATTTCAGCATGTATCACAGAGATGAGATCAATGTCTTTTTGTAAGATCCGGTGACAGGGGTGGAGTATTCTTCAAAAACGTATGCCTAACACAAATATCTGATGTGTTCCATTCACATGACTTTCTCTACTTCTCTGCAACGAAGTATTGTTAAAAAGCTTATGCTTCTATTTACTTCATGCTAATCGAGAAAACATCAGCTGAAATAGTCCTATTACTTGTTTCCTTGTAAGTAGAAGCGAAATAAGGGAGTACTATAGGTTAAAATGATAGTCAAAAGTTGGTTGCTACGTGACTGAAGTTCCTTTGTTTGTATGGACTGGAATTGTTAAATTCCTGTTTGAGAAAAGTATGTTTTTTAAAACTGAAACAAAAAACAGGAGTGTCTCAAAGACGATAAACTCCACGTAAAATATGTATATAACATAGATTGTGTGTTTTAAGGTGCTCTACATTTTTGTTGTTTAAAGTTCTTGTCTATCTCTTACGGTTTAGCAGTTATGCAAACTTCCGTAAAATTCAGACAGAATAAAGTAGCCTTCAGAGGATATTCCCACAAAATTAAGATATACATTTTATTTGTCGTTTAAATATCTTTAATATATGGACTTTCAATCAAAATCGTTAGAGCCATTTTGGAGAAAATCAAAATTTTCGAAAAAAGTTCCATGGAAAGGGTAGTTTGGGGTTGGGGATTATTCTCAAAATCTTCTTGTCGCATCCCTGGAAGATACCAAACTTAAATACCAACTTTGGTAATTTACCGACTTTACGTTTTTGAGTTATCGTGTTCACAGACACACGGACACACACAGGGACTTTTTCTGAAAATGATTTTTTTGGATACAGGGGACCCTAATCATATATTTCTGGTGAAATCTCGGTATCAGATTTTTAGGTGGAGTGCAATACCTTCTCTATACACTATGTACATAGTACGTATAGAGGAAATAAAAATGTAAATCTCGTTAAAACCCAAAATATTAAATATACATTTTTCGTGCAGTTGAGCGTTTCCGAGGTATTCCTTGTTCATGCGGGAACTTGTAAACTCCTGGCCATGCAACAAACAGAATTTAAACCACACGGCAACCAGCTTTTAAAAAATGTGACTATCGCTTTAGCCTAGTGTATTCCTTTATTTCCCTTCTACTTACAAGTTAGCAAATAACATTTATCCTAACATTATGAACAACATTTTTAGTATTACAGAGATGTAGAGAAGTTCATATGAATGGAAAATATCCGATTTTTTAACCATAATACGGGATATTCGTTAAGTTAAGAGTAATATTTTCTGTCTAAGTTTCAAATCTGATTTCAATTTGAGTTTTTTAAGCTTACTTTTTCTCCATCTTAAGATACATAGATTTATATGTATTCTTTTCTTGTGTAGCTTAAAGTCCTTGATCCTCATTAGTCATATGGGATGGTGAATGAAATTGGTGAAATGATGCTTAAATGACCTCGTGGTCCAGGGAGCCTAAAGTTACTCGACATTCGTCTTACCAGAGTTCTTACCCCCAAAAAAAAAATATATCAGGGTAACACACCCAAAGCGACCTTTTGAATGTGAGGCAGACACGCTACCGCCGCACTAACCAGGCGGGCTAAATATTCTTCAAATATACAGGATGTTCAAAATCTTCTCGGGCTTCTAACCAGCTAAAAACTTGGCTTGATAGCAACCTTTCCAAACGTTAGTATAAAGCCAAGTTTTTACCTGGTTAGAAGCCCGATGAGATTTTGAATTAATACGTCGCCAGGAAAGCGACGTATTATACAGGATGTTACTGAACTATACCGAAATAATTTGCGAGATTGTGCACGTGACTGATATAAGTAATTTGAGATCGGCGATGCATGGTCTCCGGATAAACATAGCATTAAACGTGTGGGTATCAGGTGCTGACAAGTCGGTGTTAAAGCAGGTTGAAAAAATGCCATAGAATGTCTTTAAAACTGCTGCCCCAGTATAGAAATATCGATTTTTAGCAGCTCCTTACTAGCGTTCTCAAGATTTAATGTCGCAAAAATCTGTAAAATCTCGAACTAATCACTTGACAGTGCGACCCTGAGCATTCATTATATACTTCTTCGGTTATGTAGCCTACTCTGGAGGCGTTTTTCCAAGTGCTCTGGTGGCTTAATGCGTAACGCGGGAACCTAGTATCCCAAAGGTCAGGCGAATCATAAAGTAAATGTTTTTATTATTATTACTTATTCTATACGCACTATGTACATCTGTTTAGAGAAGGTATTGCACTCTACCCAAAAATTCGATACCGAGATTTCACCGAAAATATATGTTTTAGGGTTCCCTTTATCTAAAAAAAGCATTTTCGGAAAAAGGTCCATAGGTGTGTGTGTCCGTTTGTCCGTGTGTCTCTGAACATGGTAACTCAAAAACGAAAAGGAGGTAAAATACCAAACTTGGTATTTAAGTTTAGTATCTTCCAGGGATACGACATGAAGATTTTGAGAGAAAAAATCCACCCCCAACTACCCTTTACATGAACTTTTTTCGAAAATGTTGATTTTCTCAAAACTGGCTCTAACGATTTTGATTAAAGTTTCGTATATTAAAGATATTTACATGACAAATAAAATTTATATCTTGACTTTTCTGGGAATAGCTTCTGAAGACTGCTTTATTCTGGATGAATTTTACGGAATTTTACATAACTGCTAAACCGTAAGAGATGGACAAACACATATCACACAACAAATGTAGAGCATCTTAAAACACACAATTTATGTTATATACATTTTTTTCGAGGAGTTGATTGTTTTGAGATATTCCTTGTTTTATTTTCAGCTATAAGGCGTGAAGATCTTATAGGATCAAACCCACATTCAAAAGGAGAATTTTTTATACTTTTCTCATACAGGACTTTGTGAACTCGTGTCCATACAAACAAAGGAATTTCAGTCGCTGAGCAACCAGCTTTTGACTATCACTTTAACCTATGGTACCCCCTTATTTCGCTTCTACTAACAAGGACGCAAGTAATAAGACTATTTCTGCTAATTTTTGCTGCATTAGATGAAGTAAATAAAATAATTTGTTGCAGTGATGTAGAGAAAGTCGTGTGAATGGAACACATCAGATTTTTTTACTATTATTGTTTTCATCCCAGACGAAGGCCGCGATAAGTGAACGAGACCCGAACTCGGAAACTATCTTTCACTTGAAAGCCAGCATCATAACCACTACGCTAGAGAGGTACGATGTAATATGTCCCTTCGTTTTTCGTGTTATACTCTCGAATGGTTGATAAATTAGCCAGTGGCGTAAAGGCACTTCGGAAACTTATAGCCGTTACTTCGAAATTTCAATAAACAGGCCATAAATCTGCTATCTCAAGTTATTTATTTAAGTGCTTTACATATTCTGTCGAAATATTTAGGTATAGTTCATTAACTTCCTGTTTAAAGATATCGCGCCAAATAGGTATAATGTACACTCAAGGTTTGAGATATTTAAATTAAATTCAGGATATTTATTAAAACAAGTAACCAATCTCATAAAATATCAGTGTTCTATATTTCTTCCAAATGTTAAAAGTATTATGTACATGTCTTTAAAAATTGCCAATAAATATCCGTAAGATCACATATCCGCTTTAGGATTCCTATAATAGTGTGGTTTGATTTGAAGCGTTTTATATGCTAAATCTGAGTACAGCTTATTAAACAGCAGGCTTTGCTATTTTTGAAAGTCATAAAAAATTGTCTGTGCCTCTCTTCCTGAAACTGGCGTCCCGAGTTCAAAGCCAAATCCGTCAGTGTACGAGGCACAGCGAAGAGGAAACGGACAACCTGTGGACTGACAAAAGACAGTTCATTGACCCTTTGCAGCCACTCTAACCACTCCAACTTAGCAATATGCCGTAACGACATTAAATTCCCCAATTGACTGTTTTACTTTCTCTACACGCACTATTTACATAGTGCATAGAGAAGGTATAGGTATTGCATTCCACCCAAAAATTCGATACCAAGATTTCACCGTAAACAAATGTTTTGGGTCCCCCTGAATCCAAAAAAAGCATTTTTAGAGAAAGGTCCGTATGTCTGCCGCGTGTGTGTCTGAGGACAGCACGAAAAGACCGCCGAATACCATGCTTCGTATTTAAGTTTGGTATCTTCCAAGGATGCGACACAAAGATTTTGAGGATAATCCCCCACCCTAAATAACCCTTTACATGGAACTTTTTTAGAAAATTTTGATCTACTTGGAAATGGCTTTAACGATTTTCATTAAAATATCGTATATTAAGATATTTACATGAAAAATAAAATGTATATCTTGAATTTTCTGTGAATATCTTCTGAAGAATACTTTATTCTGGATGAATTTTACGAAATTTTACATAACTGCTAAACCGTAAGCGATAGACAAAAACTTACCACACAAAATTAGAGCTCCTTAAACCACACATTTTATGTCGTGTACTTTCTTTCGTGGAATTTATCGTTTTTGAGATATTCCTTATTTTAGGTTTCATCTTTGAAAAACATACTTTTCTCCTACAGGAATTTGTGAACATCTTTCCATATAAATAAAGGAACTTCAGTAACATAGCAACCAGCTTTTGACTATCACTTTAACCTATAGTACTCCCTTATTTTGCTTCTACTTACAAGGAAACAAGTAATAAGACTATTTCTGCTGATTTTATCACGATTAACATGAAGTAAATAGAAGAGTAATCTTTTTGGCAATAATTTGTTACCGAGATGTAAAGAAAACCATGTGAAAGGGACACATCCGATTTTTATTGTTGGAAGGATTCAAGGAATTACATAACCCCTTTTCTCACTATCCTTTACAGCACAAAAGTTTGCGAGTTGCTTGTTATTTTCAACCTATTTTTGACTCGTTCCTCGCGTTACTCGCTTAGAATTCATTCTCATTCTAACGACCCCCAGGAATATGTTACCTGCGTGACATCCTATTGCATCATCAATTCAAGGGCCCTTAAAGCTACAACGGCTGCCAACAAATTGGTATTAGATGTGTTCCATCACACAACATTCCTCAGCTACTCCAAATACTAACTTTCTTACAAAACATTATTCACTTACACACATCATGATAATTGAGATGAAAATTTACATAATTTTTACTTTCTCTAGCCCCGTATGCACAATGTACATAGGGATACAGAAGTATTGTATTCACCCAAAAATTCGATACCGAGATTTCACCGGAAATACATGTTTTAGGACCCCCTATATCCAAAAAGAGCATTTTGAGAAAAACGTCCGTGTGTGTGTGTGTGTGTCCGTGTGTCTGTGAACACGATAAGTCAAAATCGAAAAGTAGCTAAAATACCAAACTTTGTATTTAAGTTAAGTATCTTCCAGGGATGCGACACGAAGATTTTGAGAAAAATCCTCCCTCCCCAAACTACCCTTTACATGGAACTTTTTTTGAAAATTTTGATTTTCTTAAAAATAGCTCTGACGATTTTGTTTAAAATACCGTATATTAAAGATATCTACCTGACAAATAAAATGTATGTCTTGAATTTTCTGGGAAAAGCTTCTAAATACCTGTTTATTCCGGATGAATTTTGCTTAATCTGGTATAACTAGTAAACCGTAAGAGATAGACAAAAACTTACTGAACAAAAAATGAATGTTTTGTTAAAATACACAACGTACGTGAAATACATTTTTTTCGTGGAGCTTACCATTTTCAAGGTATTCATTATTATTAGTTTCAGTTGTGAAGTACTTATACTTTTCTCAGACGGGAGTGTCCGTTTTTCTTTTGTTATACTCCTGGCCAAGAAAAGAAGTGATTTGTAATGACAATCGCAAAACGACAGCTTTTAAAACATTTGAATATCGGTTTAGCCTAGTGTATTCCCTTATTTTCTTCCTACTTATAAGGAGGTAATTTTATTGTCATTTATTTTTTTAATTAGAAGATATTCTTTATTAGATTTTTTTTATTATCAAATGGGTATATGATTTCTTTTTTTGTGTTTACCTTTGTACTAATGAGTACCTCGATTAGCAAGGTGCAGAAAAAGAATAATGTTATGTAAGAAGTTTGTAGAACAGCTAGAGAAAGTCATGTGAGTGCAACACATGAGAATTTATATATTAATTGCTTACCTTCAAGTAGAAAGGAAATAAAGGAATCCATTAGCCGAAAGCAGTATTCAAATACTTTAAAAGCGCGTCGCTATATGAAATAATTGAAGTTTGGTTTGCTTTGTATAGTCTCGTTTGAGAAAAGTATTTGTATTTTAAAGCTGAAACTAATAAAATGTAATATCACAGCGTATATGAAATACATTATGTGTTTCAACGAAATGTATATTTTTAAATGGTAGGTTTTTGTATACCTTTTACGGTTTACCAGTTCAGCAAAATTCAGAAAAATTCATCCAGAATAAAGAGGTCTTCAGAGGCTATTCCCAGAAAACTCAAGATACATGTATTATTTGTGATGTAAATATGTCTAATATACGATTCTGTAATAAAAATTGTTGGAACCATTTTTGGAAAATCTAAATTTTCGAAAAATTTTGTATGCAAAGGGTAACTGGGTGTGGGGGAGGATTTTTGAGCTATGCTGTCCACAGACACACACAAGGGCATTTTTCCGAACATTTATTTTTTGAATTCAGAGGACCTGAAAACATATATTTCCAGTGAAATATCGACATCGAATTTTTGGGTAGAATACAATATCTTGTCTATCTACTTATGGGCTAGTGAAAGTAAAAATATTTTTCCCATTCCCGAATGGTATAGCTAAATTACACTTACATAAATTTTCAATTTTTACTTCCTCTAATTGTACATGGTACATCATCCAAAATCGTATACCAAGATTTCAGCTCGAATACACGTTTTAGTGAGCTCTGTATCCAAAAGAAGAATTTTTAGTCGATGAAGCACCAAACTTGGCATTTCAAGGATGGGACAGGAATACTTTGAGAAAATTCTCCCACACCGAACTACACTTTATATCCAAAAAATTTGGAAAGCTTTGATTTTCTCAAGAATAGCTTTAACTGCTAACCGTAGAGATAAACAAAAACCTAATACACAAAAATCTGAGGTGTTCCATTCACATGACTTTCTCTATATCTCTGCAACACATTATTGAGACAGATTCTTTGTTCAAAATTTGTATTCATCGTAAAATCGCAAATCACCTTTGAGATGAACTAACAAAATGGCGTACTATAAACAAACTGGGTGACAGATGACGATCAAACTCTGCGTGGGTATAGAGGAAAGTTGTACCAACTTAGCGACAACAATAATTTCGAATGCCCTTTTAAACAGGATTTTTAAATGATCAATTCGCGGTAATTTCTTGACAGAATAAATATTCATATGACACATAAAATGTGTATGATGAATTTTCTGGAAATAGCCTCCGAAGTCTGTTTATTCTAAGTGCTGAATTTTGCGTAAATTGAAAACCTGAGTGACATACAAATGTACTACACAAGAAAAGAACATATAGTTAGAACAAATCATTTCTGTCATATACGTGTTTATTGCACAGTTGACCATTTTCGAGATACTGTTATTGGTTTAAGTTTTACAGTAAGTAATATTTTTTTTAAACGGGACCAGAATTTAAAAGGTTTCACTAACGTTTAACTATAATATATTCTTTTATTTCCCTTCTACTTAACCCTTTGTTGCCTTCGGTACCTATAAGTTTCGGTGGTTTTAAGCGTACCTATACAAATAGTGTTGCACTTTAGGATTAATTTCATATTATACTAACCTTCATCCATAAACAAGTAAAACTACAGTCAAATACAACCCCATTAACTTACAAGCATCACACCAATTATTTTACTTGGGCTCTCCCCGTCCCTTACCACAGCCACTGGGATTTGAATTTGCAACATTTGGCTTTGAATGGATGGCCAGTCCATTAACTAATACCAAACACTCATGGTCATTTGAACCACTTTTTGATAGTGCCTTTGGCAGCATTATGAAAACTGCTTTAGTAGAATTTAAACTTTAAATTGGGAAGAAATAGATTAATAAACGATCTGCATACATTTTCATTTCTATTATCTTTTCTATTATTTTATATAATAGCTTCATTGGTTTATTCCCATATCTCACTTTCTCCATACGCACTATGTACATAGTGTATAGAGAAAGTATTGCACTCCACCAAAAATTCGATACCGAGATTTCACCGGAAATATATGTTTTAGGGTCCCCAATATCCAAAAAAAGCATTTTCACAAAAAGGTCCGTGTTTGTGTGTGTGTGTCTGTGTGTCCGTGTGTCCGTGTGTCTGTGAACACGATAACTCAAAAACGAAAAGTCGGTAAAATACCAAACTTGGTATTTAAGTTTAGTATCCTCCAGGGATGCGACACGAAGATTTTGAGAAAAATTCCCCCACACCCAACTACCCTTTACATGGAACTTTTTTCGAACATTTTGATTTTTTCAAAAATGGCTCTAACGATTTTGATTAAAATTTCGGATATTAAATATATTTACCTGACAAATGAAATGTATTTTCTGGGAATAGGCTATGAAGAGTAGTTTATTCTGGATGAGTTTTACTAAATTTTGAATGACTGCTAAACCGTAAGAGATGGACAAAAATTTACTACACAAAAAATGTAGAGCACTTTAAAACATACAATGTATGTTATATACATTTTTTTCGTGGAGTTCGTCGTTTTTGTGACATTCCTTATTTTTGGTTTCTGCTATGAAAAACGTATACTTTTCTCATACAGGAACTTGTCAACACCTATCCATATAAACAAAGGAACTTCATTGACATAGCAAACAGCTTTTGACTATCACTTTAACCTATGGTACTCCCTTATTTCGCTTCTACTTACAAGGAAGCAAGTAATAAGACTATTTCTGCTCACTTTTTCTAATTAGCATAAAGTAAATAGAAGTATAAGCTTTTTAAAAATAATTTGTTGCAGGGATGTAGAGAAAGTCATGTGAATGGTACACATCAGATTTTTTTTAGATATTACTTGTTACTGGGTTCTGTTTCAATATACTTAAAACATTTTACACATGGGAGCTAACTCTTAACACATTTTAGTCTAATGTATTCACTTGTTTCCCTTCTAATTACAAGGATGTGTTCTGTTAATTTTTTCTCGATTAGCAGAAATTGATAAAATAATTAGCTTCTGTAAGATTAGTTTGTGCAACAGCTAGAGAAAGACATGTGAATGAAACACATGAGATTTTTTTTTTTATATGATTTGCATGATCTGTTTTGGTCAGTGTTACTATAATGGCTCTGCTCAGTTTTTGACGGAGTTAATTTCAACGCCGAGTTTGTCACGCTTCTTCATTTTACTATCAATACATGTACTATGTACATAGTATATAGAGAAGTATTGTATGGCACACAAAAATTCGATACCATGATTTCACTGGAAATAAATGTTTTGGATCCCCCCGAATTCAAAAAGAAGCATTTTCAGAGTAAGGTCCTTGTGTGTCTGGGGAGGGGATGGCTCAAAAACGAAAAGACAGTTAAGTTCTCAAGTACACAAGTTCAGTATGAGATTTAAAAAAAAATCCCCCACCTCCAACTACCCTTTACATGGAAATTGTTTCTAATATTTTTATTTCCTCAAAAATGGCTAATCATTTTCATTAAAATATCTTATATTTCAGATATTTACATTAAAAATAAAATATATATGTTAAATATTCTAGAAATAGCCTCTAAAGGCTACTATATTCTGGATGAAAATTACGAAATTTTGCTAAACCGTAAGAGTTGGACAAAAACCTACCACACAAAAAGTGTAGAGCCCATTAAAACACAAAGTTTATGTTATACACCTTGTTGAATTTGTTTTAGTTCCTGGTTTCTGTTTTAATATGTTTAATATATTATTATAAATTAGTATATACTTATATATACATAAATTTTAATATACTTTCACCTCCCTTATTTCACTTCTACTTACAAGGAAGCGAGTAATAAGACTATTTCTGCTAATTTTTTATGATTAGCATATAGTAAATAGAAGTATAAGCTTTTTAAGAATTATTTGTTGCAGGGGTATGGAGAAAGTCATGTGAGTGGTACACATGAGATTTTTTTAATAGAACTCCAGTTTTAGAGCTAAATTAAAGAAAAAACGGCAAATAAGGGTTAAAGGAAGCGAGTAATAGGACCAATTCTGCTAATGTTTATTTGAAGTAATATGACTTAGATAAAAGAATATTCGTTTTTAATAAAATATTTTTGTCGAACAGTTAGAGAAAGTTGTATGAATTGATCACATCAGATTTTTCAGTTTAGCATGGAGTCGTTTTGTAGATAAATAAAATCAACTTATTAACTATTTATTGTGTATAGTTTAAATAATGTCTGATGTACACAATAACTTAGCATGACAATTAGAAACAGAAACTTTACATTGCAGTATTTTTCGTTTATAAAATAAAACTCAAAGGCATTACTGAAACATATGTATTGAAAACTATGTAATACAGAATCTTGGCTAACAAAAAGTTGCTTAAAGTACAGAAGAACTATAAAATATGAAACATAACAAAAATGGGTAAAGGATAAGTTAAATAATAATGGAGAAGGAGGTAAAATGAAAACAAACCTTCCTATATTGGCAGATCTGAAGGTAAATAAACCTTCGGTGTACATTTTTCGCAAAATAAAATAAATGAAGCGTAAAAAGAAAGAAAAACGTTTGCTGTTTGTTTTTCTTTTCTAGAGCAACATTGTTTGCGTGCAAAGGAGGTATAAAAGGCATTGAAAATACAAGGTTGGCGTTATCCTAATTCCCCCGTATACGTTTTAACCGCAATTCTTGATGTAGCTATAAGTAACGCGCAGTTTTCGAACTTAGATGGAAACCAACAGGGAGCAATATAAGCCTTACTACATTTACAACTAACAAAACAATTCTAATTTTATTACTTTCTCTACACGTACTATGTACATAGAGTATAAAGAAGGTAATGTAAAATGATACCGAGATTTCACCGGAAATATATTTACCCCGAATTCAAAAATATCTGATGTGTTCCATTCACATGACTTTCTCTACATCTGTATAGTAAACTATTCTTAAATCGCTTAAATTTCTATTTTCCTTCATGCAAAACCAGAAAAAATTAGCAGAAATAGTTTTATTACTTGCTTTCTTGTAACTAGAAGGGAAATAAGGGAGTTCCATAGGTTGAAGTGATAGTCAAAGGCTGGTTGCTATGTGACTGAAATTTCTTTGTACGGACAGGGGTTGACAAATTCCTGTATGAGAAAACTATACGTTTTTCAAAGCTGAAACCAAAAATGAGGAATGTCTCAAAAAGATCAACTCCACGAACAAAATTATATAACATAAATTGTGTGTTTTAATGTGCTCTACATTTTTATGTGGTAAGTTTTTGTCTATGTCTTACGCTTTCGCAAAATTCAGTAAAATTCATATAGAGTAAAGCAGTCTTTAGAAGCTATTCCCAGAAAATTTAATTGCCAGGTAAATATCTTTAATGTACGATATTTTAATTAAAATCGTTATAGCCATTTTTGAGAAAATCAACATTTTCGAAAAAAGCTCCATGTAATGGGTAATTATAGTGGGGGATTTTGTTGAAAATATTCGTGTCGCATCCTTGGAAGATACCAAACTTGAATAATTTAACGATCTTTTCATTTCTGAGCTATACTGTCCACACATACATGCATGGACACACAGACCTTTTTCCAGATCTGCTTTTGTATTTCCGGTGAAATCTCGGTATCGAATTTTTGGGTGAAATACCATACCTTCTCTATATACTATGTACATATTACGTGAAGGGAAAGTGAAAAAGCATTTTTCGAATAAAGTCAGTGTGTTTGTGTGTGTATGTCTATAGACAGTATAGCTCAAACACGAAAAGACCGTTGAATACCAAATTTGGTATTCAAGTTTGGTATCCCCCAAGGATGCGACATGAAGATTTTTCAACAAAATCCGTCCTTCAACAACTACTCTTTACATGTAAAAAAATTTTGAAAAGTCTGATTTTCTCAAAAATTACTGTAACAATTTTGGTTAAAATATTTTTATTCAAGATATTTACAACACTAACAAAATTCATGTCTTGAATTTTTTTGGAATAGCCTTAGAAGACTTCTTTATTCTGGATTATTTTTATTGAATTTCGAATAACTGGTAAACCGTAAGGACTAGACAAAAGTGTATTACACAAACTACGTAGATCTCGAAAAATAATTATGTTATACACTCATTTTCGTGGAGTTGGGTCGATTTCGAGATACTCCTTAATATTGATTTCAGTTTTAAAATACTTAAATGTTTCTCATAAGGGTACTCGTTAACTCCTGGCCACGCAAATAAACGAATTTCAATGCCATAGCAACTATATTTTATAACATTTGACTGTCGGTTTAGTCTAGTGTATTCTCTAAGTTTCTTTCTTTATAAAGAACTAAGCAATAAGTCCGTTTCTGCTAATGTTTTAGCATGAAATAGAAGAATATGATTATTAACAACAGTTTGTTACAGGGATGTAGAGAAAGTGTGGTGAGTGGAATACATCTGATTTTTTTTTAAAATTTAAAGTTATCCATAGATAAAAATCTAATGTGTTCAATTCATATTATTTTCTCTACATCTCTGTAACAATTTATTTTTAAAAAGCTTATTCTTCTCTTTAGTATTAATCGAGATAAACGTTAGCAGAAATGGTTTTATTACTTGTTTCCTTGTAAGTAGAAAGTAAATGAGAAAATACACTAGGCTAAAGTGATAGTCAACTTTTTTAAAAGCTGGTTGTCATCAGGTTGGAATTCATTTCTTTGCATTGCCAGGAATTTAAAAATTCACATATAGGAAACTTTTCACCATTTTAATAATGAAAGCAATAATAATGTATATCAAAGCTGTGCTGCAATTCTCGGAAGACATACATAAGTATAATATGGGTAAGTTGTGTGTTTTAATGAGATCTACATTTTTACTTTCACCAGCCCCATATGTACAATGTACATAGCAATAGAGAAGTTATTGTAAAGCACCCAAAACTTCGATACCGAGATTTCACCGAAAATAGATGTTTTGGGGTCCCCTGAGTCCGAAAAAAGAATTTTTAAAAAAAGGTCCGTGTGTGTGTCTGGACAGATTTTCAAAAAAAATCCCCCCACCACAAACTACCCTTTACATGAAAAAAATGTCGAAAATTTTGATTTTCTTAAAAACGGCTCTAAAGATTTTGATTTAAATCCCGTATATTAAAGCTATTTATGTCCGAAATAAAATGTATATCTCGGATTTTTTGGGGATAGCCTCTGAAGACTTCTTTATTCTGGATGTATTTTGCTTAACTGCTAAACCGTAAGAGATAGAAAAAAATGTACCACACAAAAAATGTACCTCGTGACAAAACACCGTAGTTTTGTCCTTTACGTTTTTTGTTGTGGAAGTAACCGTTTCCAAGATATTCCTTGTTATCGGTTTCAATTGTGAAGCACAAACTTTTCTCACACAGGAAGTGTCCGCTTTTCTTTTGTTCTACTCCTGACCGAGCAAAGAAGTGATTTGCAATGACTATCGCACAACAATAGCTTTTAAAACATTTGACAATCACTTTAACATAGTGCATTCCCTTATTCCCTTCTACTTATAAGGAACTAAGTAATAACATTCTGCTAACATTTATCTTGATCAGCATTTTGTACAAAGAAGAATAATCTTTTGTAGGAGTTTTGCAGAGCAGCTAGAGAAAGCCATATGAGTGTAACACATCAGTTTTTTCTGTAGTAAGCTTTTGTCTCTCTTACGGTTTACCAGTTATTTAAAAGTCATTCAGAATGAAGAGATCTTCAGAGGCTATTTCTAGAAAATTTAAGATATACATTTTATTGGTCGTTTCAATATCTTAATATACGGCATTTTAATTAAAATCGTTAAAGTTATTTTTGAGAAAATCAAAATTTTCGACACTTTTTCCAGGTAAAGGGTAGTTTATGGTGAGGTACTTTTCTCAATTTTTGTTGTATACTTTAATTTTACTAAACTTAAATACCAAGTTTGGTATTGCACCGTATTTTCGTTTTTACTTTCGCTATACGTACCATGTACATAGTGTATACAGTAGGTATTGCCCTCCAACCAAAAATTCGATACCGATATTTCACCGGAAATGTATGTTTTAGGGTCCCCTGTATCCAAAAAAAGCAATTAGAGAAAAGGGACCGTTTGTGTGTGTGTCCGTGTGTTTGTGAACACGATAACTCAAAAACGTAAAGTAGGTAAAATACCATACTCGGTATTTAAGTTTAGTATCTTCCAGGGATGCGACACGAAGATATTCAGGAAAATCCGCCCATCCGCAAATACCCTTTACATGAAACTTTTTTCGAATATTTTGATTTTCTAAAAAATGGCCCTGACGATTTTGATAAAAATATCCTAAATTAAAGATATTTACCTAACAAATAAAAATGTATATCTTCAATTTTCTGAGAATAGCATGTAGAGCACGTTAAAATACACAATTTATGTCATATACATTTTTTCGTGGAGTTTATCATTTTTTATCCATTCCTTTTTTTTTTTTTTCTTTTTTTTCAGCTTTAAAACACATACTTTTTTCATACAGGAATTTGTCAACTCCTGTCCACACAGACAAAAGAACTTCAGTCACATAGCAACCAGCTTTTGACTATCATTTTAACCAATGCTACTCCCTTATTTCGCTTCTACTTTCAAGGAAGCTAATAAGAGTATTTCTGCTAATTTGTTCTCGATTAACATGAAGTAAATAGAAGCATAGGCTTTCTAACAATAATTTGTTGCAGATATATAGAGAAAGTCATGTGAATGGAATACATAAGATTTTTGAATTATCGTGTTCTGATATTTTGATTTAGGGTACCCTATAATTATTTCCGGTGAATTCTCAGTATTAAGCTTTCGGGTGGAGTGCAAAACCATCTTTACTATGTAGTATAAACTAAGCAGATAAAATAACATTTACTAAGGAAAATGATTGCCAAATCTATCCCATTTGTGAGGAGAACGAATCGTAAGTTGAACAGCATAGCTTAACATCAGAAAGTTAAATACGTACTGGATATTCAAGTCCAACATCTCACAAAATGATACGCAAATTTTGATTTTCTTAAACATGGCTATAATGAATTTGATTACCACACACTGAAGATATTTACATGACATATAAAATGTTTATCTGAAATTCCCTGAGAATAGCCTCTGAAGTCCACTTTATTCTGGATGAATTGAACAATTAATAAACTGTATGATATGCACAGTAGCTTACTACAAAAAACCTTATGTGTTACATACTCTATATACTATGTACATAGCACGTATAGAGAAAGAAAAAATGTAGAGCTCCTCAAAATATAGAATGTTTGTCCTACACATTTCTTATTGTGGAGCTAATCATTTCTGATACTTTCTATTTTATTGGTTACATTGTAAAATACTTTATACTCTCTCAAAAACATGAAGTCTTCAACAGTCATTCTTTTGTTTTTATCGTGCTTATGCAAAGAGAGCCAATTTCAATTCAAATTGCAAAGCGACAGATTTGGAAAGGTTATTGCTTAAATCAAGTGATCTGCTGAGAATGAAGTAGATGGAGGAATAATATTTCATAGGAATCTTTTGGTTTTATAAGAGGTAATGAAACTCATATTCCCCTCCCTGGTGTAGTGGTTACCATGGTAGCCTCTAAAACCCAAAAATGGCATTTCAAACCTGGCGGAGCGTGATGGATTTTTTCAGATGCAAAATGCTTAGCATGCCTTCCTTCGGAAAGCAAGTAAAGATGATGGTTTCCATTAATGTTTATTTACACGTAAAATAACCCTATACCTTGAAAGAAAAAGGTCATTGGGTCAAATTTTCCACCATTTCGCGTCCGCAAGCCGTATTTTCGTCTTACAGTGCCATCTGTGTGCGTCGAGCCGATCCCTCATCACCATGGCGCAAAACGGGGAATTCACGAACTAGAAATTCAAATCCGATGAAGGAAACATCGTAACGATTCCCTGTGCACCATACTACCACCAGTGAAAGTCATGTGAAATAAACATAAGACGTTTACCGTTTGTTTCGTTTCATAATCGGCTTACCCTCCCTGTAATTGTAGGGCTGACACCCCTCCAAGCCAATGCTTTTGGGAAACCTACGGCACGAAATCACAGAATGGAGAACCTGTTACGAGGGGTCGGCCCATAGCCAGGCATGAATATGATGAAGTGGATGATAAGAAATGCAAGTGAAATTAATGATTGAATAGGTGATGATGAAATTGGTGGAATGAGTGGCGGAGGAAACGGGAGAACCCGGAGAAAACCCGACCGGAAGCTGCTTCGTCCATCAGGAATCCCACATGCGAGAGCTTGGTATCGAACCCGAGCCGCATAGATGGGAGGCAAGCGGGCTAACCACTTAATCACGGCGCCAACTTTTTTTCTATCTCTTACGGTGTACTAGTTATTCTAAATTAAGCAAAATTTATCCAGAATAAACAGGTCTTTAAAAGCTATTCCCAGAAAATTCAAGATATGCATTTTATTTGTGCTAGAAATGGCTGTAATATGTGATACTTTAATCAAAATGGTTAGAGCCATTTTAAGAAAAACAGAATTTTCGAAAACTTTTCGATATAAAGGATTGATAGGGGTGGGGGATTTTCTTGAAAATATTCGTGTTGCATCCTTGGAAGATACCAAATTTACTTAAATACCAAGTTTGGTATTCAACCGTCCTTTTGTTTTTTAGCTATGTTGTCCACAGACAGCAGACACACACGCACACACTCAGGGAGTCCTAAAATATGTATTTCGGTTGAAATCTCAACATCGAATTTTTGGGTGGAACACAATACATCTCTATCTCTATGTATATTATACATGCGGGCAAGAGTTAGTAAAAAAGCGACGAAGCCGTGCCGAACATTCAGTCTTCACTGGGAATGCATCTCATGCAACAGTTGAGACAGGTCGACGGGAATTTCTTAGCAAGCTGCATCGTCGAAACTGCGAACGTCGAAAAGAAAATATAGGCAGAATTGCTACGAAAGACAGTTATGTGTGAGGAAACTCTGATTGTGTGCAGTTTGTGGAAGAACTAAATACTTGTTCTGGGAGAAAAAAAGATATTTTGTTACAATATGCTTGATTTGGCATGCCTCAGATGTGTAATGTACCAAATTGAAATGGTATTACCTGGACGATTAAAAGCTGAGTAAGTTTGTTACTTTCTCTATATCTGCTATGTGTATAGTGCATAGAGAAGGTATTGTATTGCACCCAAAATTCAATACCGAGATTTCACCGGAAATATATGTTATAAGACCCCCTGAATCCAAAAAAATAAAGCATTTTAGAAATATGTCCGTGTGTGTATGTCTGTCTGTCTCTCTGTCTATCTGTATGTGTGTATGTGTGTGTCTGTAGGCAGCATAACTGAAAAACGGAAAGACTGTTAAAAACCAAACTTGGTATTTAAATTTGGTATCTTCCTAGGATGCGACACAATGATTTTTAAGAAAATTCCCCAACCGAGAACTACCTTTTACATGGAACTTTTTTGATTAAAATAGCGTATATTACTGATATTTACATACCAATTAAAATGTATATCTTGAATTTTCTAGAAATAGCCTCTGAAGACCTCTTTATTCTAGATGAATTTTGCATAATTTTGCTTAACTGTTAAACCGTAAGAGATAGACAAAGGCTTACTACACAGAAAATGTAGAGCACGTTAAAACACACAATTTATTTTATATAACTTTGTTTCGTGGAGTTGATAATTTTTGTGTTATTTATTGTTTTTATTTCACCCTTCAAAAACTACTATTTCTGCTATGTTTATTTCAAAAAGCATGAAGTAAATACAAACATAAGCTTTTTAACAATAATAAGTTGCAGAGATATAAAGAAAGTCATCAGAATGGAACATATCAGCTTTTCTTAGTTTCTCTTCTTAGTACGTGGTACACACGTAGAGAAAGTATTACATTCCACCTAAAATTTGATTCTGAGGCTTCATGAAATCCATGTAGCAAAATATAATTAAAAAAAAGTTTTATAAAAACGTCCCTAAACTTTTGAGCAACATAACTCAAAAAAGGAAAAGTCGATTAAATACGAAACTTGATCTTTAACTTCATCTTTTCCTTGCCCAAAACTGCCGTAAATATATGTTTTCGGTCCCCCTGAATAGAAGGGAAAAAAATCTGATGTGCTCCATTCACATGAATTTCTCTACATCTCTACTACAAATTATTGTTAAAAAGTTTATGCTCCTATTTACTACACACTAATCGAGAAAAAACAACAGAAATATTCTTATTACTTGCTTTCATGTAAATAAAAGCGAAATAATCGAGCACCATTGGTTGAGGTGATAGTCAACGACTGGTTGCTGTGTGACTGAAATTCATTTGTTAGTATAGACAGGAGTTGACAAATTCTGTACAAGAAAGGTATAGGTCTTGCAAAGCTGAAACAAATAACAAGGAATATCTCAAAATCAATCAACTCCATGAAAAAATTTTATGACATAAATTGAGTATTTTATCCTGACCTACGTTTTTTGTGTAGGAAGTTCTTGTCTATTTCTTACGATTTACCAGGTATGCAAAATTCAATAAAATCATATAGAATAAAGATATTTTTTTTTCAGGCTATTCTCAGAAAATTCAAGATTTACATTTTATTTGTCAAGTAAATATCTTAAATATACGAGATTTTAATTAAAATCGTTAGGGCCATTTCCTCCCTTATTTCCCATCTACTTACAAGGAAGCAAGTAATAAGACAAGTTTTGCTAATTTTTTCTCGAATAGATTGAAGTAAATAGAAGCATAAGTTTTTTAACAATAATTTGTCGCAGCGATGTAGAGAAAGTCAAATGAATGGAAAACATAAGATTTTTTCACAATTGGATGTTGTTACTCGTTTTTTCTTTTTGCCAATTAAATGAAAAGGTGCAATTTGAAAGCGATGTCTTTGAGATTAGTTCCTGAAGGATTTTAATATCACCTTAAACGTGAAGTAAATCTGAAGGTGAGAAATCCAACTCTTACTTTATCTACCAAGTATTAAAACATATTGTATTCTGTTGAAATATTTTATACCGAGATTTGACTAAAATATCTTTTTAAGTTATAAAAAAACAGCTATATAAAAACTCAGTGTGTCTGTATCTCTGAGAATATAATAAGTGACAACCAAAATGCCAAATAAATACCAAACTTGACATTTAAATTTAATATATTCTGAGGATTCGACACGATATTTTTAAGAAGTCCCCCAACTCTTCACTTTATATATAACATTTTTCGGAATTTGTAACTTCTCAAAAACGACTAACCATTTCCACTAATGCTCAGTATATTAAAGACATTTACATCAGAAATAAAATGTACTTCTTGAATTTTCTGGGAATAACCTCACAAACGTTTTTCATTTTGAATAAATTATGCATAACTTGCAATCCGTATGAGATAGACAAAATGTTACTACAAAAACATCCGATGTCTTCCATTTACACGACTTTCTCTACGTTTCTGTGACAAACTATTGTTACAAATATTATTCTCCTGACTGCCTTATGCTAATGGAGAAAAAATTAACAGAAATGATAATATTACTTGCTTCCTTATAAAGTGAAGGGAAATAAGTGAATACCCTTGGCTAAGCCGATAGTCAAATGTTTTAAATGCTGATTGCTATGTGGCTGATATTTTTGAATGACCAGAAGTTGACAAATTCCAATATGAGAACATTTTTAAGTATTTTAAAACTGGAACAAATAACAAATAAAACTCGTAAACGGTCAACTCCACAGGAACAAATGTATATTACAAAAAAAGTGTGTTTTAATGAAATCTACATTTTTCTTTAGTAAGTTTTGTCCATCTCTTACGGTTTAGCAGCTATGCAAAATTCATCCAAATAAAATTCAAATTATACATTTAATTTTAATTTAAATATTTTTAATATACAGCATTTTAACCAAAATCCTTATTGCCTTTTTCCATGTAAAAGTTAGTTTTCGGGGGGGGGGGGGAAGATCCTTAAAATATCTGTATCGTATATTTGGAAAATAGTTCACCAGTAAATACCAGTTATGTATTTTACTGACTTTTCATTTTTGAGTCACCGTGTTCACACATACCAACACTCAGGGGAGCCCAAAGCATATATTGCCGGTGTAATATCTAGGTACATGTACATTGTATATATATATATATATATATATATATATATATATATATATATATGCTAGGGAAAGAAAAAATGTGGATTTTCTTAAAATATACAAATTTTTTCCAATACATATTCTGTGGAGTTAATCATTCCCACAATATATCCTGTTATTCGTGTAAATATTTCATACTTAAACCTTCTTGCAATGACAATTTGTCACTCATTTTTACTTTCTCTTGCCCCGTATGTACAATGTACATAGGTATGGAGAAGTATTGCATTCCACCCAAAAATTCGATGTCGAGATTTCACCGGAAATACATGTTTTAGGACCCATTGAATCCAAAAGAAACGCATTTCCGTGTGTCTGTGAACACGATAACTCAAAAACGAAAACTACCCTTTACATGGAACTTTTTCGAAAATTTTGATTTTCTTAAAAACGGCTCTAACGATTTTTATTCAAATATCGTATATTAAAGATATCTACCTGACAAATAAAATGTATATCTTGAATTTTCTGGGAATAGCTTCTAAAGACCTGTTTATTCTGGATGAATTTTGCTTAATTTGGTATAACTAATAAATCGTAAGAGATAGACAAAAACTTACTGTACAAAAAATGTAGGTCTTGTTAAAATACACAAGTTATGTTATACATTTTTTTTGTGGAGCTCACCGTTTTCGAGGTACTCATAGTTATTCGTCTCAGTTGTGAAGTACTTATACTTTTTTCAGACGAGAGTGTCCGTTTTTCTTTTGTTCTACTCCTGACCAAGAAAAGAAGCGATTTGTAATGAAAATCGCATAACGACAGCTTTTAAAACATTTGACTATCGATTTAGCCTAGTGCATTCCCTTATTTTCTTCCTACTTATAAGGAACTAAGTAATAAGAACATTGTGCTGAATACCTCGATTAACAAGGTGCAGAAAGAAGAATAATCTTATGTAATAATTACGGTTAGAGAAAGTCATGTGAGTGTAACACATCAGATTTTTATCTTTTCTATTATTGTTTTATTCTTGACTATGCAAATAGTTCCAAATTTCAATTCATCACTTAGCAACTGGTTTTAAGGATTTAACTCTCTGTTTAGGCTTTGGTATTCGCTTATTTCCCTTGTAACTACAAAGAAATAAGTAATAAGATTATTTCTGATATTGGTTATCTTATTGTGACAGAGTAAGCTTTAGTAAGAATAATAAGCGGTAGAGAAACTCATGTGAACGGAACACATTAGGTATTTTATGACGTGAATCCCAAACCATACAGCCGCAAGTACCTATATAAATTGAAACGGATGTTAAATCACCGGTCCAAAGGTGGCTCTTAGTAATTAAATTTGTGCAGAAAATCGATTAATGCTCCAGTTACGTGGCTTGGTTAGCAATAAGCGAAATTGTAAGCCAATTTCGGGATCTGAAGTACCTCCCCTTATCCCTTCTTCAACACAAGGAACATATGCATAACAGTTCCATCTCCTGCATTACGGTAATACAAGGTTCGGCTGATAAAACCCGGGTCTCACACAGATATGGCGCCATTAGGCCAGTTAGACGGTGGCATCGTGTAGTTTAACTCTAGACTAGCTTCTATCCATAGTTACAGGTCAATAGCTTGTTTAGTTTTCGACTGTCAGCATTTTAAACAAAACAACTTCAGAGTTTTCACGAACATGGAGGATTTGGAAAAACGAGCAGTGACTAAATACTTCTATTTGAAAGGCTTAAAGCCTAATGAAATCAAGGAGGAAATGGACAGTACATTGAAAGACTCTGCTCCTTCATATTCAATGATTAAAAGGAGGGTTGCAGAGTTTAAAATGGGACGTACGAGCACTAGTGATGAGCCTCGTTCTGGACGCCTTGTAGAAGTAATAACTCCAGAGATAATTTAAAAAATGTATCGTTTAGTACTGGAAGACCGCAGATTAAAGTTGTTTCAGATAGCAAAGGCTGTAAACATATCAAAATAACGTGCAGGTAATATTTTAGTAATATTACGAACTTTCACAAGGTCTGTACAAGATGGGTGCCGCGTTTGTTGACACCTGGTCAAAAATTGCAAAGAAAAACTGTTTCTGTTAAGAATGTAGAGCTCTACCGTAAATATCCCAGTGAATTTTTGAGACAGCTTCTTACTATGGATGAAACTTGGATGCATCATTACACTCCAGAAAGTGATTCACAGTCAAAACAGTGGCTTGTGCCAGTTGAACCAACTCCAAAAAGAGGCAAAGTCAATTTTGTCAGCTAACAAGGTTATGGCGAGTGTTTTCTGGGATGTACAGGGAACTATTTTTATTGATTACTTGGAAAAGGGTGAAAGTATCACTGTTGAATACTACGCAAACTCACTACAACGTTTGAGTAATGAGGTGAAGAGAAAAATACCTCACTAGGCAAAAAAAAACATTTTTTTTTCATCACGACAATGCTCCGGCCCATCATTCAGTCGTTGCAATGGGAAAAATGTGCGAATTAAAGTTGGAATTGCTTGAACATCCACCCTATTCGCCAGGTCTAGCACCCAGTGACTACTACCTGTTCCCAAACGTCAAAACATTTCTTGAGGACGAAGATTTCACAGAAATCCTAAGATGTCTTTAAATGTGAAATGAGAAATAAGGATGAAAGGGAATTTTATCAATATTTCTATTTAATCCTAATGGGTTATTAGATCCAGTTTGGTGTAGAAATAATAAATGAACTATAACAGTTGCTGCTACAATGAATTTTATATAGTGAAGATTATATAATAGGGGATGTTACGTTAAATCGTTTTATTTTCTTAGTTTTAATATTTGTATTATCAATAATTTTTTAAATTATTAGTCCTAATTTAATTAGAATTTTATTGAGGAGGTCATTGATGCGGTAAACAGCTATTTTGAGGACCTTGATAAATCGCACTACAGAGATGGTTTAATTAAATTAGAATAACGATATAACAAATGTATTAGCCCTTTTGGAGATTATTGTTGAGAAATAAAGGAAAAACAATTAAATGCTGTTATCATTGAGAGGCCCGGGACTTAATAGCCAATTAGTGAAATTTGGAAAATTGACAATATATGACATTTTACTGAAACTTATACTAGTTATTATATACAATAATTCAGGTCTTATTGCAGGTATCAAAATTCTTAGAGTCATTGTTAAAATAATAGTTTTACTGCCTAAACTCATTCTTCTAATAAAATGCTGTTGTGTTCCATTTATATGACTTTCTCTACATATCTGTAATAAAAGTGTTGTTATAAAGTTTATTATTCTATCTACTTCATGATAATCGAGATAAACATTAGCAGAAATTCTCCTTATTACTTGGTTCCTTGTAAGTAGAAGGAAAACATATGATGTGTTCCATTCACATGATGTCCTCTAGCTGTTCGGAAAACAACATTGTATTCAAAAGATTTATATATTGCATACATTATGCGTATCAAGATTAACACAAGCAGAATTAGTGTTATTTCTAGAAGAGAAAGTAGAAAATCACAGGCTAAAGCGATAGTCTAGTCCTTTAAAAGCCGGGCGTTATATGAAACAGTTGAAATTCCAATCTCTTTCTTGCCAGCAATAGACAAACGAGAAACGAAAAAAAAGATGTCCTCCCGTTTGAGAAATGTTTAGGTGGCTAAAATTTAAACCAATAATCGGAAATATCTCGAAAACGGTTAACTCTACAAAAAATGTTTATAACATAAGTTAGTATTTTAATGAGCTCTACATTTTTATGCAGTACATTTTTTATATTTCTTACGGTTTATCAGTTATATAAAAGTCATTTAGAATGAAGAGGTCTTCAGAAGCTATGTCCAGAAAATTCAAGATATACATTTCCTTTGTCATAAATATATCTTATATATAAGGTGTTTAAATCAATATGGTTAGAGCCAGTTTTGAGAAAATCAAATTTTTCAAAGAATGCTCAATGTAAAGGGTAGTTTTGGGTGAAGTGATTTTTTTGAAAATCTTCGTGTCGCATCGTTGTAAGATACTTATCTTAAATACCAAGTTTCGTATTTAGGGATCTTATCATTTTTAAGCTATGCTGTCCACAGACACACATCTTGAATTTTCTGGAAATGGCCTCTGAAGACCTTTTTATTCTGGACGAATATACATTGGCCACTAAACAGATCAATTTCAATCCCATAGCAACCACATATTAAAACATTAGATTGTTGGTTTAGCATAGTGTATTCTTATTTTGCTTCTACTTATAAGCAACTAAGTAATAAGACCGTTTCTGTTTGTGTTTATCTCGATTAGCATGAAGTAGAGAGAAGAACATGCCTGTTAACAATAATTTGTAGCAGAAATGTAAAGTGTATAGAGAAGGTATTGTATTGTACCCAAAACTTCAATACCGAGATTTCACCAGAAATACACGATTTGAGACCCCCTGAATCCAAAAAATTATTTTTAGAAAAATGTCCATGTGTGTATATGTGTGTATGCATTAGTCTATCTATCTTTCAGTCTGTGTGTATGTGTCTGTGGGCAGCATAGCTCAAAAACTAAAAGTCTGTTAATACCAAACTTGGTATTTAAATTTAGTATTGCCCATGGATGCGACACGAAGATTTTAACAAATTCGCCGCACCCCCATCTACCCTTTACGCGGACTTTTTTTTTAAATTTTTTATTTTCTCAAAATGGCTCTAACGATTTTGATTAAAATCTCTTACATTTAAGATATTTACATGACAAATAAAATGTATATCTTCAATTTTTTGGGAATAGCCTTTCAAGACCTTTTTATTCTGAATGAAATTTTATGAATTTTGCATAACTAGTAGATCATAAGAGATACCATAAGGTGTATCTCATTAAAAATATAGTTCTCGTTAAAACGCGCAATTTGTGCCATATACTTTGGCCACTCAAAGAAACGGATTTCAATCTCATAGCAACCACATTTTAAAACGTTTGTTTGTTGGTTTAGCCTAGTGTATTCCCTTATTTTCCTTCTATTTATAAGGAACTAAGTAATAAAACCATCTCTGCTAGTGTTTATCTCGATTAGCATGAAGTAGATAGAAGAATAAGTTTGTAAATAATAATTTGTTTCAGAGACGTAGAGAATATCATGTGAATTATACACCTCAGATTTTTTTAAATTATTTATATAGCCTAAGATAATTCCACGCTTGAAGAGCAGCATTGACTATGTAGGTCATATTTCAATTTGCCTAGCGTTATAACATTAATATAATAATTTAAATCTCATAGTTCTGAAAATACCGGATAGATGAGGTGCGTGTATGTGTGTCGTGAAAGAAGGAGATATTTAGAGAGGGTAAAGTATACAGGTTGTTAATGAATTACACCGAAATAATTTACGAGATTGTGCGACTGAAGTAAGTAATTTGAGATCGGCGATGCATGGTCCCCGGATAAACATAACACAGCTACATAGCGTTAAACGTGTGGGTATCAGGTGCTGATAAGTAAATGTTAAAGCAAAGCAAGTTGAAAAAATGGCTTAGAATGTCTTTAGAACTGCTGCTCGAGTATAGAAATAGTGACTTTTTAGCAGCTGGTTACTAGCGCTCTCAAGATTTAATGTCGCAAGATCTGTAAAATCTCGAACTAATCACTTGACAGTGTGACAGTGCGCATTCATTAACTACGTTCTTGAGTTATGTAGCCCACTCTAGAGGCAATTTTTTCAACTGCTCTGGTGGCTTAATGCGTAACGCGGGAAGCTGCCAGCCCAAAGGTCATGAATTTGTTTCCTATCATAGAGTAAATGTTTTTTATTATTACTTTCTCTATACGAACTATGTACATAGTGTATAGAGAAGGTGTTGCACTCCACCAAAAAATTCGATACCGAGATTTCACCGGAAATATATGTTTTAGGATCACCTATATCTAAAAAAAAGGCTTTTCCGAAAAAGGTCCATGTCTGTGTGTCCGTGTGTCTGTGAACACGGTAATTCAAAAATGAAAAGTCGGCAAAATACCAAACTTGGTATTTAAGTTTAGAATCTTCCAGGGATGCGACATGAATATTTCAAGAAAAATCCCCCCACCCCAAACTACCCTTTACATGGAACTTTTTCGAAAATTTTGATTTTCTGAAAAATTGCTCTAACGATTTTGATTAAAATATCGTATATTAAAGATGTTTACCCGACAAATAAAATGTATATTTTGCATTTACTGGGAACATCCTCTGAAAACTGCTTTATTCTGGATAAATTTTACGGAATTTTAAATAACTGCTAAACCATAAGAGATGGACAAAAACTTACGAGAAGAAAAATGTAGAGAACAATTTATGTTATGTAAATTTTTTTCGTGGAGTTGATCGTTTTTGAGACATTCCTTGTTTTTGTTTCCAGCTATGAAAAGCATACTTTCCTCATACAGACAGGACTTTATGAACTCGTGTCCATACAAACAAAAGAACTTCAGTCACATAGCAACCAGCTTTTGAACAATACTTTAACCTAATGTACTCCCTTATTTCCCTTTTACTTACAAGGAAGCAAATAATAAGGCTATTTCACTTAATTTTTTCTCGATTAGCAGGGAGTAAATAGAAGCATAAGCCTTTTAACAATAATGTTATGCAGAGTTGTAGAGAGAGTCGTGGGAATAGTACACATAGATTTTCTCAATTAGCATGAAGAAGATAGAAGATTAAGTTTATTAATAATAATGTGTTTCACAGACGTAGAGAAAGTCATGTGAATCTAGCACTATAACATTAATAGAGTAATTTAACTACCATAGTTCTGAAAATACCTATAAAACAGGTGTGTGTGTGTGTGTGTGTGTGTGTGTGTGTGTGTGTGTGTGTGTGTGTGTGTGTGTGTGTGTGTGTGGAGAGTGAAGGAGATATATAGAGAGGGTGAAGTATATACAGAGAATGGTGGCTTTGTTTGGAAATTTGCATATCTAGACAGCTTAAGCTTGCAGCTCTGCAGGACATGCTTTCTTTGCAACTATTTTTTAAGCTTTAGAGAATATCTTAAGAGATTTATACGTCAACTAATTTCCATCGCACCAGAAGGAGCTAAGCCCCTCGTAGCTAAGTGCAAAAGAGAAGCCACATATACAGCTTGAAACTCATGGACCAGATCCAAAAACGATTATGCTTGGATTCTGGAACTAATCTGCCTATTTCATTTATAGAAAATCTTTTATCAAGCTGTTCTTGCCTTAGAATATGAGACTGCTGTATTATTTTATAGATATTGAATATCTAATTTAAATAATCTGAGGACTGAGGCATATGCCTCCCTAACTTTTAGAACACTGAAGTTTCTGAGGCGATTTATATTGCATGGGACAAATACTTTGTTTTATTTTTGCTTTAATTTTACAGGATGATCTACATAATTCTTTTTACTTTCTCTATACGTACTATGTACATAGTGTATAGAGAAGATATTGCACTCCACCCAAAAATTCGATACCGAGATTTCACTGGAAATATATGTTTTAAGGTCTCCAATTTCCAAAAAAAGCATTTTCACAAAAAGGTCCGTGTGTCTGTGAGCACGATAACTCAAAAACGAAAAGTCGGTAAAATACCAAACTTGGTATTTAAGATTAGTATCTTCCAGGGATGCAACATGAAGATTCTGAAAAATATCCCCCAGCCCCTAACTACCCTTTACATGGAACTTTTTTTGAAAATGTTGAATTTCTCAATAATGGCTCTAACGATTTTGATTAAAGTATCGTATATTAAAAGATATTTACGCGACAAATAAAATGTATATTTTGAATTTTCTGGGAATAGGCTCTGAAGACTACTTTATTCCTGGTCAATTTTACGGAATGTTGCATAACTGCTAAACCGTAAGAGATGGACAAAAACTTACGATACAACAAATGTAGAGCACTTTAAAACACACAATCTATGTTATACACATATTTTTGATTGTTTTTCAGACATTCCTTGTTTTTGGATTCAGCTATAAAACACATACTTTTCTCATACAGGGCTTTTTGAACTTGTGTCCATACAAACAAAGGAACTTCAGTCACATAGCAATCAGCTTTTGACTAACACTTTAACCTATGGTACTCCCTTATTTCGCTTCTACTTACAAGGAAGCGAGAAATAAGACTATTTCTCCTAATTTTTTCTCGATTAGCAGGAAGTAAATAGAAGCATAAGCTTCTTAAAAATAATTTATTGCAGCGATATAGAGAAAGTCATGTGAATGGAACACATCAGATTTTTTACATACTTCTGTGATACAGTTATCCATAGGATTTATGTCTCATGCACATAACTTTAATCATTCTTGATTTAAAAAGTCTTATGTGTTGCATTCACATGACTTTCTCTACAACACTGCATAACATTATTGTTAAAAGGCTTATGCTTCTATTTACTTCCTGCTAATCGAGAAAAAATTAGCATAAATGGTCTTATTACTTGCTTCCTTGTAAGTAGAAGCGAAATGAAGGAGTACCAAAGGTTAAAGTGATGGTCAAAAGCTGGTTGCTATGTGACTGAATTTGTACGGACACGAGTTCACAAAGTCCTGTATGAGGAAAGTATGTTTTTTATAGCTGAAACCAAAAACAAGGAATATCTCAAAAACAATCAACTCCACGAAAAAATGTATGTAATATAAATGGTGTATTTTAAAGTGCTTTACAATTGTTGCGTGGTAAGTTTTTGTCCATCTCTTATGGTTTAATAGTTATGCAAAATTCCGTAAATTATACCCAGAAAGAAGTAGCCTTAAGAGGCTATTCCCAGAAAATTCAAAATATACATTTTATTTGTCAGGGAAATAGCTTTAATATACGATATTTTAATCAAAATTGTTAGAGCCTTTTTTTAGAAAATCAAAATTTTCGAAAAAATTCCATGTAAAAGGTAGTTTGGGGTAGGGGGATTTTATTCAAAATCTTCGTGTCGCATCCCTGGAAGATACTAATCTTAAATACCAAGTTTGGTATTTTACCAACTTTTCGTTTTTGAGTTATCGTGTTCACAGACACACGGACACACACACACGCGAACCTTTTTCTGAAAATACTTTTTTTGGATACAGGGGACCCTAAAACACATATTTCCGAAGAAATCTCGATATCGAATTTTTTGGTGGGGTGCAATGCCTTCTCTATACAGTATGTACATAGTGCGTATAGAGAAAGTAAAAATAATTAAGTGTTTTATTATGCCAATTAAGCAAAAGTTGTGCACGTTGCATAAATTACTTTTTTGGAAAATCAAAAATATTGGTACATTTGTTTCATGCTAGTAAATAAAATTGGCATATACCATTTTAGTTACTCTTCTGGTTGCTTCAGAAAAAAAATATAAACCTTTAAATATTATTATTTTGCTATAATTTATGTTTATTTTTATATTGATTGTGCAACATATCAGATAATTTTAATTTTTAACCAAAACAATATGCCAGTTCTTTTTATTATAGCTTTCTGAGTCTGTGATGAAAATTTGAAGCATATAGGACCTAAACTGCATCGTATGGAATAATTTGAAGTTTTGAAAACCCTGAAAAATAAAAACACGCGAAAAAGGTTTTAAGGTATAACATCTAGTTTTAAATTGTTTCTTTGTAAGTCATAGAATTTCATATTCTCATGCAGCAATTTTTAAACCATGAATATCTTTCAACTCTCTCGGTCTGTTCACACAAATTCCGATTAATATATTATAAAGCAAATAAGAACTGCAAGTCATTTGGTTCGAGTCAAGCTGCATTCTGCCGCCAAAACAGCCTCTATTTTACGGCTGGAAGATTGCTGTTGGTGAGGTGTGGGGAGGCCCGCCGAGGCCTCTATCTCGCCTATGGCTTAGGATGGGGAGAGCCCAGGTTAAATAATCGGTGGAAGGCATGCCTGGGTGATGGCGGGGCAGTTAGAAGCACCCGGTACTCACTTTTTTAGTTTTTAGTGCATATTATTGTATTTTCAACTTGAAATAGACATATTTAAGGGCAAGTGTTATTGGTCAAAACCAAATTTTGGATTTTTAGTAATTTTTCACCATAGTGGAAACGTTAAAGTACCGTTACCCACTTACAGTTATCCATTTAAGTTTTCAAGTGCTACGGTTTAAAGCGCCGCATGGTAATAAAAACAACACGAAATTGAACTACAAGAATTACATTATTTAATTAAGTAAAACAAATTTTTTTCATTTTTGCGTATTTTGATTAATTTTCATAGATGGGTATCCTTAATTATTTCAAAACGATTATGCTAGCAGCAAAGTTTTATACCTGAAATGTAGAGGAACTTTGGAAGGTTAGTTACCATTATATGAAATGTTGCAAATATTCTCCATCCAGCACAAAAGACAACTTAACACGTCGTTCCATGTTCCATGTTGGAGGACTCCGTTGTCAAATATCTTGTGCAATATTGTGCTTGAGATCGTCTAATATCTGGGGACGTGTAGTGTATACTCTGTCTCTTTAGTAACCCCATCGAAAGAACTCCGGCGTTTTCAAATCTGGAGATCTCGGTGGCCACAGGTTCCTGGAAATTATCCAGTTGTCAAAGAAACCTGCAATTGGTGCCATGAATTCATTTTATATATGAGATGTAGCACCGTCTTGGAAATATCTTTGACTCAGCTTTACATTGTGTAGTTGTTCAGCAAACTCCAAGAAAATCCATTGGTACTCTGCAGTGTTAAATGTGTGTAAAAATGGTTTTTATATTCTTGTATAGATACTCCACCAGCATAGGTGCTCCATGAACAATTCGTGGATATTGACTGGCCCAATGAATGGCTTTGACTTATTTCCTTAAACTCCTGTGAGGCCATAGGGCCAAGAAAAGGTTTCGCCATCTGATTCTGTTGCGTGATATGCGTCTCAACTCTCCCCCATGTATACCCAAGTTCATCGCTTCTTCCTCCACTGATCTTCTCCATGACACCCTAGGTCTTCCTCTTCACTTATGGCCTTGAGGATTCCACTCCATGGCTTGCTTAGCAATACTGTCATCAGGTCTGCGTCTACCCAATCAATTGCTCTTTTTACTTTCTCTATACGTACTATGTACATAGTGTATAGAGGAAGTATTGTATTCCACACAAGAATTCGATACCGAAAGTTCACCGGAAATACATGTTTTAGGACCCCATGAATAAAAAAAAAAAGCATTTTCAGAAAAAGGTCCATGTGTATATGTGTGTATCTGTCTGTGTGTGTGTGTCTATGGACAGCATAGCTCAAAAACGAAAATACCGTTAAATATTAAACTTGGTATATAGGTTTGGTATAGTCCAAAAATTTGTATATTCCAAAAACTGGCTCTAACGATTTTGACTACAATTCCGTATTTTAAACATATTTACATACCAAATAAAATGCATATCTTGAATTTTCTGGGAATAGCCTCTGAAGAGCTCTTTATTCTGGATGAATTTTGCTAAATTTTGCTTAGCTGCTAAACTACTACACAGAAAATGTCTTTTACATTTTTGCTGTGGAGGTAACCGTTTCCGAGATATTTCTTGTTTTAGGTTTCAGTTGTGAGTACTTATACTTTTCTCAGACAGGAAGTGTCCGTTTTTCTTTTGTGCTACTCCTGGCCAAGCAAAGAAGCGGTTTGCAATGACAATCGAATAACCGCAGCGTTTAAAACATTGACTACAATCGGTTTAATCTAGTGTATTCCCTTATTTTCTTTCTACTTGTAAGGAACTAAGTAATAAGAACATTCTGCTATGATTATCTCGATTAGCAAGGTGCAGAAAGAAGAATAATCTTATGTAAGAAGTTTGTAGAAGAGCTAGAGAAAGTCATTTGAGTGTAACACATCAGATTTTTTCTCTTGACCTGAAGGTCAACCAGCAATTGATCTATCCACAGTTGTTCATCTGACATCTGGTCAGTATATCCCTAAGCGTCAAGTATTTAGTCACTTTTCAAGTTTCAAATGCATATAACAACACAGACGACATTAGTATCCGTAATTTTCTTCTTGTACTGAATTCTTTAAACCTCCATATGGTACGGAATGTTGCGAACGCGCTTGGCTTTATTCAAACTTCGAGTAACATTTTCATCTGCCCCTCCAATTTCCATTACGATGATTCCTAGAGCACAAAAACTATTCACTGCCTCTGTGACCTGACCATTGCTGGACCAATAGCGTGAGTTATTTGAGTTCATATAACCGGATAAATGGAACCATGCTTCATCTATGAACCTTGTGATAGACAAAATGGTCGGATTTAACGCCTGAAACCAGACGATAATTCAGCCGTCTGTCCTTATGTAGTTCCTGTAACTGAGGATTTTAGACCTGAAGTATTCGCAGCTCTCTGATACTTTGAGTAGCTGTACCCTGTCTCTGCGACAAACATCATCATGATTTTTGGGTGACTGCTCCAGTCGTGCTCTTACGTCAACAGCAACAACCGTGGGAAGCCTAGATGAACGATGTTTACGTTTTCACTCACCAGAGATTAATATATTTCCAATTTGTTTACTAGTCCCAATACTGTGTTTCTTTTGGAAGGATTCCGAACACCAAATTCTATCTGGTATGCGTTTTGAGCAGTTGTAATTGAATTAGTATTTCAGCATTGCTTCACAAGTAAGAGTTGTTGATTTAATGAGAGATCTCCAAAACTGTTGAAGACATTAAAACTAACAATTAGGAATAAAGCATGAACATCTGCGTATCTAGTAACAGGCAATCGAAACTCCAGAACATTCTGCTTAATTCAGTGCTAAAATTGGGGCATTGAGGAGTTTCCAACCAAGTAATTAATAAAAGAAATGTGTCAGTTTTATATTCATCACTTTGTGTTGATTTAACAACTCATATTGAGACGGAATTGCACGGTAGGCTACCTCGTTTACGTTATGTTATTGACAGTAGACTTTATAAGGATCGTTTCATACTGGGACGGTCACTGATAGAAATACATTAGTTTGAATTGGAGCATTCACTCTGGACACTACACTGTCTCACTGAGTCACTGTGACAGTCACTGATAGAGATACATTAGTTTGAACTGGAGCATTCACTCTGGGACACTACACTGTCTTACTGAGTCACTGTGACAGTCACTGATAGAGATACATTAGTTTGAACTGGAGCATTCACTCTGGGACACTACACTGTCTTACTGAGTCACTGTGACAGTCACTGATAGAGATACATTAGTTTGAATTGGACCATTCACTCTGGGACACTACACTGTCTCACTGTGACAGTCACTGATAGAGATACATTAGTTTGAATTGGACCATTCACTCTGGGACACTACACTGTCTCACTGTGACAGTCACTGATAGAGATATATTAGTTTGAACTGGAGCATTCACTCTGGGACACTACACTGTCTCACTGTGACAGTGTGACAGTCACTGATAGAGATACATTAGTTTGAACTGGACCATTCACTCTGGGACACTACACTGTCTCACTGTGACAGTCACTGATAGAGATACATTAGTTTGAACTGGAGCATTCACTCTGGGACACAACACTGTCTCACTCTGACAGTCACTGATAGAGATACATTAGTTTGAACTGGAGCATTCACTCTGGGACACTACACTGTCTCACTGTGACAGTCACTGATAGAGATATATTAGTTTGAACTGGAGCATTCACTCTGGGACACTACACTGTCTCACTGTGACACTGTGACAGTCACTGATAGAGATATATTAGTTTGAACTGGACCATTCACTCTGGGACACTACACTGTCTCACTGTGACAGTCACTGATAGAGATACATTAGTTTGAACTGGAGCATTCACTCTGGGACAGAACACTGTCTCACTGAGTCACTGTGACAGTCACTGATAGAGATACATTAGTTTGAACTGGAGCATTCACTCTGGGACACTGTAACGGTCACTGATAGAGATACATTAGTTTGAACTGGAGCATTCACTCTGGGACACTGTAACGGTCACTGATAGAGATACATTAGTTTGAACTGGAGCATTCACTCTGGGACACTGTGACGGTCACTGATAGAGATACATTAGATTGAACTGGAGCATTCACTCTGGGACACAACACTGTCTCACTGAGTCACTGTGACAGTCACTGATAGAGATACATTAGTTTGAACTGGAGCATTCACTCTGGGACACAACACTGTCTCACTGAGTCACTGTGACAGTCACTGATAGAGATACATTAGTTTGAATTGGAGAATTCACTCTGGGACACTACACTGTCTCACTGAGTCACTGTGACAGTCACTGATAGAAATACATTAGTTTGAATTGGAGCATTCACTCCGGGACACTACACTGTCTCACTGAGTCACTGTGACAGTCACTGATAGAGATACATTAGTTTGAATTGGAGCATTCACTCCGGGACACTACACTGTCTCACTGAGTCACTGTGACAGTCACTGATAGAGATACATTAGTTTGAATTGGAGCATTCACTCCGGGACACTACACTGTCTCACTGGGACACTGTGACAGACACTGATAGAGATACATTAGTTTGAATTGGAGCATTCACTCTGGGACACTACACTGTCTCACTGAGTCACTGTGACAGTCACTGATAGAAATACATTAGTTTGAATTGGAGCATTCACTCCGGGACACTACACTGTCTCACTGAGTCACTGTGACAGTCACTGATAGAAATACATTAGTTTGAATTGGAGCATTCACTCCGGGACACTACACTGTCTCACTGAGTCACTGTGACAGTCACTGATAGAGATACATTAGTTTGAATTGGAGCATTTACTCTGGGACACTACACTGTCTCACTGAGTCACTGTGACAGTCACTGATAGAGATACATTAGTTTGAATTGGAGCATTCACTCTGGGACACTACACTGTCTCACTGAGTCACTGTGACAGTCACTGATAGAGATACATTAGTTTGAATTGGAGCATTTACTCTGGGACACTACACTGTCTCACTGAGTCACTGTGACAGTCACTGATAGAGATACATTAGTTTGAATTGGAGCATTCACTCTGGGACACTACACTGTCTCACTGAGTCACTGTGACAGTCACTGATAGAAATACATTAGTTTGAATTGGAGCATTCACTCTGTGACACTGCACTGTCTCACTGAGTCACTGTGACAGTCACTGATAGAAATACATTAGTTTGAATTGGAGAATTCACTCTGGGACACTACACTGTCTCACTGAGTCACTGTGACAGTCACTGATAGAAATACATTAGTTTGAATTGGAGCATTCACTCTGGGACACTACACTGTCTCACTGAGTCACTGTGACAGTCACTGATAGAAATACATTAGTTTGAATTGGAGCATTCACTCTGGGACACTACACTGTCTCGCCGAGTCACTGATAGAGATACATTAGTTTGAACTGGAGCATTCACTCTGGGACACTGTAACGGTCACTGATAGAGATACATTAGTTTGAACTGGAGCATTCACTCTGGGACACTGTGACGGTCACTGATAGAGATACATTAGTTTGAACTGGAGCATTCACTCTGGGACACAACACTGTCTCACTGAGTCACTGTGACAGTCACTGATAGAGATACATTAGTTTGAACTGGAGCATTCACTCTGGGACACAACACTGTCTCACTGAGTCACTGTGACAGTCACTGATAGAGATACATTAGTTTGAATTGGAGAATTCACTCTGGGACACTACACTGTCTCACTGAGTCACTGTGACAGTCACTGATAGAAATACATTAGTTTGAATTGGAGCATTCACTCCGGGACACTACACTGTCTCACTGAGTCACTGTGACAGTCACTGATAGAGATACATTAGTTTGAATTGGAGCATTCACTCCGGGACACTACACTGTCTCACTGAGTCACTGTGACAGTCACTGATAGAGATACATTAGTTTGAATTGGAGCATTCACTCCGGGACACTACACTGTCTCACTGGGACACTGTGACAGACACTGATAGAGATACATTAGTTTGAATTGGAGCATTCACTCTGGGACACTACACTGTCTCACTGAGTCACTGTGACAGTCACTGATAGAAATACATTAGTTTGAATTGGAGCATTCACTCCGGGACACTACACTGTCTCACTGAGTCACTGTGACAGTCACTGATAGAAATACATTAGTTTGAATTGGAGCATTCACTCCGGGACACTACACTGTCTCACTGAGTCACTGTGACAGTCACTGATAGAGATACATTAGTTTGAATTGGAGCATTTACTCTGGGACACTACACTGTCTCACTGAGTCACTGTGACAGTCACTGATAGAGATACATTAGTTTGAATTGGAGCATTCACTCTGGGACACTACACTGTCTCACTGAGTCACTGTGACAGTCACTGATAGAGATACATTAGTTTGAATTGGAGCATTTACTCTGGGACACTACACTGTCTCACTGAGTCACTGTGACAGTCACTGATAGAGATACATTAGTTTGAATTGGAGCATTCACTCTGGGACACTACACTGTCTCACTGAGTCACTGTGACAGTCACTGATAGAAATACATTAGTTTGAATTGGAGCATTCACTCTGTGACACTGCACTGTCTCACTGAGTCACTGTGACAGTCACTGATAGAAATACATTAGTTTGAATTGGAGAATTCACTCTGGGACACTACACTGTCTCACTGAGTCACTGTGACAGTCACTGATAGAAATACATTAGTTTGAATTGGAGCATTCACTCTGGGACACTACACTGTCTCACTGAGTCACTGTGACAGTCACTGATAGAAATACATTAGTTTGAATTGGAGCATTCACTCTGGGACACTACACTGTCTCGCCGAGTCACTGATAGAGATACATTAGTTTGAATTGGAGCATTCACTCTGGGACACTACACTGTCTCGCCGAGTCACTGATAGAGATACATTAGTTTGAATTGGAGCATTCACTCTGGGACACTACACTGTCTCACTGAGTCACTGTGACAGTCACTGATAGAGATACATTAGTTTGAATTGGAGCATTCACTCTGGGACACTACACTGTCTCACTGAGTCACTGTGACAGTCACTGATAGAAATACATTAGTTTGAAATGGAGCATTTACTCTGGGACACTACACTGTCTCACTGAGTCACTGTGACAGTCACTGATAGAGATACATTAGTTTGAATTGGAGCATTCACTCTGGGACACTACACTGTCTCACTGAGTCACTGTGACAGTCACTGATAGAGATACATTAGTTTGAACTGGAGCATTCACTCTGGGACACAACACTGTCTCACTGTGACAGTCACTGATAGAGATATATTAGTTTGAACTGGAGCATTCACTCTGGGACACAACACTGTCTCACTCTGACAGTCACTGATAGAGATACATTAGTTTGAACTGGAGCATTCACTCTGGGACACTACACTGTCTCACTGTGACAGTCACTGATAGAGATATATTAGTTTGAACTGGAGCATTCACTCTGGGACACTACACTGTCTCACTGTGACACTGTGACAGTCACTGATAGAGATATATTAGTTTGAACTGGACCATTCACTCTGGGACACTACACTGTCTCACTGTGACAGTCACTGATAGAGATACATTAGTTTGAACTGGAGCATTCACTCTGGGACAGAACACTGTCTCACTGAGTCACTGTGACAGTCACTGATAGAGATACATTAGTTTGAACTGGAGCATTCACTCTGGGACACTGTAACGGTCACTGATAGAGATACATTAGTTTGAACTGGAGCATTCACTCTGGGACACTGTAACGGTCACTGATAGAGATACATTAGTTTGAACTGGAGCATTCACTCTGGGACACTGTGACGGTCACTGATAGAGATACATTAGTTTGAACTGGAGCATTCACTCTGGGACACAACACTGTCTCACTGAGTCACTGTGACAGTCACTGATAGAGATACATTAGTTTGAACTGCAGCATTCACTCTGGGACACAACACTGTCTCACTGAGTCACTGTGACAGTCACTGATAGAGATACATTAGTTTGAATTGGAGAATTCACTCTGGGACACTACACTGTCTCACTGAGTCACTGTGACAGTCACTGATAGAAATACATTAGTTTGAATTGGAGCATTCACTCCGGGACACTACACTGTCTCACTGAGTCACTGTGACAGTCACTGATAGAGATACATTAGTTTGAATTGGAGCATTCACTCCGGGACACTACACTGTCTCACTGAGTCACTGTGACAGTCACTGATAGAGATACATTAGTTTGAATTGGAGCATTCACTCCGGGACACTACACTGTCTCACTGGGACACTGTGACAGACACTGATAGAGATACATTAGTTTGAATTGGAGCATTCACTCTGGGACACTACACTGTCTCACTGAGTCACTGTGACAGTCACTGATAGAAATACATTAGTTTGAATTGGAGCATTCACTCCGGGACACTACACTGTCTCACTGAGTCACTGTGACAGTCACTGATAGAAATACATTAGTTTGAATTGGAGCATTCACTCCGGGACACTACACTGTCTCACTGAGTCACTGTGACAGTCACTGATAGAGATACATTAGTTTGAATTGGAGCATTTACTCTGGGACACTACACTGTCTCACTGAGTCACTGTGACAGTCACTGATAGAGATACATTAGTTTGAATTGGAGCATTCACTCTGGGACACTACACTGTCTCACTGAGTCACTGTGACAGTCACTGATAGAGATACATTAGTTTGAATTGGAGCATTTACTCTGGGACACTACACTGTCTCACTGAGTCACTGTGACAGTCACTGATAGAGATACATTAGTTTGAATTGGAGCATTCACTCTGGGACACTACACTGTCTCACTGAGTCACTGTGACAGTCACTGATAGAAATACATTAGTTTGAATTGGAGCATTCACTCTGTGACACTGCACTGTCTCACTGAGTCACTGTGACAGTCACTGATAGAAATACATTAGTTTGAATTGGAGAATTCACTCTGGGACACTACACTGTCTCACAGAGTCACTGTGACAGTCACTGATAGAAATACATTAGTTTGAATTGGAGCATTCACTCTGGGACACTACACTGTCTCAATGAGTCACTGTGACAGTCACTGATAGAAATACATTAGTTTGAATTGGAGCATTCACTCTGGGACACTACACTGTCTCGCCGAGTCACTGATAGAGATACATTAGTTTGAACTGGAGCATTCACTCTGGGACACTGTAACGGTCACTGATAGAGATACATTAGTTTGAACTGGAGCATTCACTCTGGGACACTGTGACGGTCACTGATAGAGATACATTAGTTTGAACTGGAGCATTCACTCTGGGACACAACACTGTCTCACTGAGTCACTGTGACAGTCACTGATAGAGATACATTAGTTTGAACTGGAGCATTCACTCTGGGACACAACACTGTCTCACTGAGTCACTGTGACAGTCACTGATAGAGATACATTAGTTTGAATTGGAGAATTCACTCTGGGACACTACACTGTCTCACTGAGTCACTGTGACAGTCACTGATAGAAATACATTAGTTTGAATTGGAGCATTCACTCTGGGACACTACACTGTCTCACTGAGTCACTGTGACAGTCACTGATAGAGATACATTAGTTTGAATTGGAGCATTCACTCCGGGACACTACACTGTCTCACTGAGTCACTGTGACAGTCACTGATAGAGATACATTAGTTTGAATTGGAGCATTCACTCCGGGACACTACACTGTCTCACTGGGACACTGTGACAGACACTGATAGAGATACATTAGTTTGAATTGGAGCATTCACTCTGGGACACTACACTGTCTCACTGAGTCACTGTGACAGTCACTGATAGAAATACATTAGTTTGAATTGGAGCATTCACTCCGGGACACTACACTGTCTCACTGAGTCACTGTGACAGTCACTGATAGAAATACATTAGTTTGAATTGGAGCATTCACTCCGGGACACTACACTGTCTCACTGAGTCACTGTGACAGTCACTGATAGAGATACATTAGTTTGAATTGGAGCATTTACTCTGGGACACTACACTGTCTCACTGAGTCACTGTGACAGTCACTGATAGAGATACATTAGTTTGAATTGGAGCATTCACTCTGGGACACTACACTGTCTCACTGAGTCACTGTGACAGTCACTGATAGAGATACATTAGTTTGAATTGGAGCATTTACTCTGGGACACTACACTGTCTCACTGAGTCACTGTGACAGTCACTGATAGAGATACATTAGTTTGAATTGGAGCATTCACTCTGGGACACTACACTGTCTCACTGAGTCACTGTGACAGTCACTGATAGAAATACATTAGTTTGAATTGGAGCATTCACTCTGTGACACTGCACTGTCTCACTGAGTCACTGTGACAGTCACTGATAGAAATACATTAGTTTGAATTGGAGAATTCACTCTGGGACACTACACTGTCTCACTGAGTCACTGTGACAGTCACTGATAGAAATACATTAGTTTGAATTGGAGCATTCACTCTGGGACACTACACTGTCTCACTGAGTCACTGTGACAGTCACTGATAGAAATACATTAGTTTGAATTGGAGCATTCACTCTGGGACACTACACTGTCTCGCCGAGTCACTGATAGAGATACATTAGTTTGAATTGGAGCATTCACTCTGGGACACTACACTGTCTCGCCGAGTCACTGATAGAGATACATTAGTTTGAATTGGAGCATTCACTCTGGGACACTACACTGTCTCACTGAGTCACTGTGACAGTCACTGATAGAGATACATTAGTTTGAATTGGAGCATTCACTCTGGGACACTACACTGTCTCACTGAGTCACTGTGACAGTCACTGATAGAAATACATTAGTTTGAAATGGAGCATTTACTCTGGGACACAACACTGTCTCACTGAGTCACTGTGACAGTCACTGATAGAGATACATTAGTTTGAATTGGAGCATTCACTCTGGGACACTACACTGTCTCACTGAGTCACTGTGACAGTCACTGATAGAGATACATTAGTTTGAATTGGAGCATTTACTCTGGGACACTACACTGTCTCACTGAGTCACTGTGACAGTCACTGATAGAGATACATTAGTTTGAATTGGAGCATTCACTCTGGGACACTACACTGTCTCACTGAGTCACTGTGACAGTCACTGATAGAGATACATTAGTTTGAATTGGAGCATTCACTCTGGGACACTACACTGTCTCACTGAGTCACTGTGACAGTCACTGATAGAGATACATTAGTTTGAATTGGAGCATTTACTCTGGGACACTACACTGTCTCACTGAGTCACTGTGACAGTCACTGATAGAGATACATTAGTTTGAATTGGAGCATTCACTCTGGGACACTACACTGTCTCACTGAGTCACTGTGACAGTCACTGATAGAAATACATTAGTTTGAATTGGAGCATTCACTCTGGGACACTACGCTGTCTCACTGAGTCACTGTGACAGTCACTGATAGAGATACATTAGTTTGAATTGGAGCATTCACTCTGTGACACTACACTGTCTCACTGAGTCACTGTGACAGTCACTGATAGAGATACATTAGTTTGAATTGGAGCATTAACTCTGGGACACTACGCTGTCTCACTGAGTCACTGTGACAGTCACTGATAGAGATACATTAGTTTGAACCGGAGCATTCACTCTGGGACACTACACTGTCTCACTGAGTCACTGTGACAGTCACTGATAGAAATACATTAGTTTGAATTGGAGCATTCACTCTGGGACACTACACTGTCTCACTGAGTCACTGTGACAGTCACTGATAGAGATACCTTAGTTTGAATTGGAGCATTCACTCTGTGACACTGCACTGTCTCACTGAGTCACTGTGACAGTCACTGATAGAAATACATTAGTTTGAATTGGAGAATTCACTCTGGGACACTACACTGTCTCACTGAGTCACTGTGACAGTCACTGATAGAAATACATTAGTTTGAATTGGAGCATTCACTCTGGGACACTACACTGTCTCACTGAGTCACTGTGACAGTCACTGATAGAAATACATTAGTTTGAATTGGAGCATTCACTCTGGGACACTACACTGTCTCGCCGAGTCACTGATAGAGATACATTAGTTTGAACTGGAGCATTCACTCTGGGACACTGTAACGGTCACTGATAGAGATACATTAGTTTGAACTGGAGCATTCACTCTGGGACACTGTGACGGTCACTGATAGAGATACATTAGTTTGAACTGGAGCATTCACTCTGGGACACAACACTGTCTCACTGAGTCACTGTGACAGTCACTGATAGAGATACATTAGTTTGAACTGGAGCATTCACTCTGGGACACAACACTGTCTCACTGAGTCACTGTGACAGTCACTGATAGAGATACATTAGTTTGAATTGGAGAATTCACTCTGGGACACTACACTGTCTCACTGAGTCACTGTGACAGTCACTGATAGAAATACATTAGTTTGAATTGGAGCATTCACTCCGGGACACTACACTGTCTCACTGAGTCACTGTGACAGTCACTGATAGAGATACATTAGTTTGAATTGGAGCATTCACTCCGGGACACTACACTGTCTCACTGAGTCACTGTGACAGTCACTGATAGAGATACATTAGTTTGAATTGGAGCATTCACTCCGGGACACTACACTGTCTCACTGGGACACTGTGACAGACACTGATAGAGATACATTAGTTTGAATTGGAGCATTCACTCTGGGACACTACACTGTCTCACTGAGTCACTGTGACAGTCACTGATAGAAATACATTAGTTTGAATTGGAGCATTCACTCCGGGACACTACACTGTCTCACTGAGTCACTGTGACAGTCACTGATAGAAATACATTAGTTTGAATTGGAGCATTCACTCCGGGACACTACACTGTCTCACTGAGTCACTGTGACAGTCACTGATAGAGATACATTAGTTTGAATTGGAGCATTTACTCTGGGACACTACACTGTCTCACTGAGTCACTGTGACAGTCACTGATAGAGATACATTAGTTTGAATTGGAGCATTCACTCTGGGACACTACACTGTCTCACTGAGTCACTGTGACAGTCACTGATAGAGATACATTAGTTTGAATTGGAGCATTTACTCTGGGACACTACACTGTCTCACTGAGTCACTGTGACAGTCACTGATAGAGATACATTAGTTTGAATTGGAGCATTCACTCTGGGACACTACACTGTCTCACTGAGTCACTGTGACAGTCACTGATAGAAATACATTAGTTTGAATTGGAGCATTCACTCTGTGACACTGCACTGTCTCACTGAGTCACTGTGACAGTCACTGATAGAAATACATTAGTTTGAATTGGAGAATTCACTCTGGGACACTACACTGTCTCACTGAGTCACTGTGACAGTCACTGATAGAAATACATTAGTTTGAATTGGAGCATTCACTCTGGGACACTACACTGTCTCACTGAGTCACTGTGACAGTCACTGATAGAAATACATTAGTTTGAATTGGAGCATTCACTCTGGGACACTACACTGTCTCGCCGAGTCACTGATAGAGATACATTAGTTTGAATTGGAGCATTCACTCTGGGACACTACACTGTCTCGCCGAGTCACTGATAGAGATACATTAGTTTGAATTGGAGCATTCACTCTGGGACACTACACTGTCTCACTGAGTCACTGTGACAGTCACTGATAGAGATACATTAGTTTGAATTGGAGCATTCACTCTGGGACACTACACTGTCTCACTGAGTCACTGTGACAGTCACTGATAGAAATACATTAGTTTGAAATGGAGCATTTACTCTGGGACACTACACTGTCTCACTGAGTCACTGTGACAGTCACTGATAGAGATACATTAGTTTGAATTGGAGCATTCACTCTGGGACACTACACTGTCTCACTGAGTCACTGTGACAGTCACTGATAGAGATACATTAGTTTGAATTGGAGCATTTACTCTGGGACACTACACTGTCTCACTGAGTCACTGTGACAGTCACTGATAGAGATACATTAGTTTGAATTGGAGCATTCACTCTGGGACACTACACTGTCTCACTGAGTCACTGTGACAGTCACTGATAGAGATACATTAGTTTGAATTGGAGCATTCACTCTGGGACACTACACTGTCTCACTGAGTCACTGTGACAGTCACTGATAGAGATACATTAGTTTGAATTGGAGCATTTACTCTGGGACACTACACTGTCTCACTGAGTCACTGTGACAGTCACTGATAGAGATACATTAGTTTGAATTGGAGCATTCACTCTGGGACACTACACTGTCTCACTGAGTCACTGTGACAGTCACTGATAGAAATACATTAGTTTGAATTGGAGCATTCACTCTGGGACACTACGCTGTCTCACTGAGTCACTGTGACAGTCACTGATAGAGATACATTAGTTTGAATTGGAGCATTCACTCTGTGACACTACACTGTCTCACTGAGTCACTGTGACAGTCACTGATAGAGATACATTAGTTTGAATTGGAGCATTAACTCTGGGACACTACGCTGTCTCACTGAGTCACTGTGACAGTCACTGATAGAGATACATTAGTTTGAACCGGAGCATTCACTCTGGGACACTACACTGTCTCACTGAGTCACTGTGACAGTCACTGATAGAAATACATTAGTTTGAATTGGAGCATTCACTCTGGGACACTACACTGTCTCACTGAGTCACTGTGACAGTCACTGATAGAGATACCTTAGTTTGAATTGGAGCATTCACTCTGTGACACTGCATTTTCTCATGAGCCACTGTGACGTAGCAGTGTCTCACCCTCGCCACATGAGACGGACAAGGTCACTGTGCTCAGAGCAGTCATGCTGGACATGCATTAATTTTTTTTTTTGTAGTGTTTAACGTCCGCATACGGCGCTTGGGATCGATCCCGGGCCGTTTAGGTGAGAGGCGAGTGGTGTAAGCTGGAATTGGACATATATATCACAGACGCAATGTAGCAGATTTGCCAATGACAGGCAGTCATTTCTGAGCACAGTGAAACATTCGTTACACGTTATAAATACTGTACACATGCCGGGTGAATATTATAACTGACAACCTACACGCCAAAAAATACTAAGCTTCATATTTAAATTGAGTATCCTCTGAAGATTTTCAAGAAGTCCCCCACACACACTGACCTTTTTCTACAAATGCTGTTTTTCGATCCAAGAGACCCTACATAAAACATATTTCCAGTGAAATATCGGAACCGAATTTGTACATTTTAGGGTCCCCTGTATCCAAAAAGGTTTTTTCAGAAAATAGTCCGTGTGTCTGTAAACACGATAACTCAAAAACAAAAAGTCGGTAAAATACCAAACTTGGTATATAAGTTTAGTATATTCCTGGAATAGACAAGAAGATTTCGAGAAATATCCCCCCACCCCAAACTACCATTTACAAGGAACAAGTTTAAAAAATTTGATTTTCTCAAAAATGGATGTAACGCTTTTGACTAAATTACCGTAAATTACTTTTTTCTGAATAAATTTTTCTGTAAACCGTAAGAGATAGACAAACATCTACTACACAGAAAATGTAGATTACGTTAAAACACACAATTTATTTCATTTACGTTGTTTTTATTTAAATCTACCATTTCAGAGATATTCTATGTTAATTCTTTCAGATTAATTTTTTTTTCCTCGGAAAGTTGTAAACTACTGGTCCTGCATAGAAGTGGATTTAAACCACATGGCAGCCAACTTAAGAGATTTCACTATCATTTTAGCCTATTCCCTTATTTTCGTGTTAAGAAAGCCGGTAATTAAAGACAAGTACTGCTAGTGTTTATCTCGGTTATCATGAAATATGCTTTGTAACAACAATTGGTTCTCGCGATGTAGAGAAAGTCATGTGAATGGAACACATCAGATTTTTTTTGGATACAGGAGACCCAAACGTGTATTTCCGGTCAAATCTCGTAAACGATTTTTTGGGCGGAATGCAATACCGTCTCTATACACTATGTACATATTACGTGTAGAGAAAATAAAAAGAAATCACTTGAGCCCAAATTAGGACTGTAGGATGACCATGAGTTGTCAACGTCACCACTGTGAACTCCAAAAGCTGGATTATTCCTTTGGCTGTATTTGCAGTGGAAATGTCTGGGTGCATTTCCTATTATGTACTTCCTCAAGCTCATGCCTGGCTACGGATAGACCACTCGTTCCAGGTTCTTCATTCTGTGGTTTCGTGCTGCTTGCTCTTCCACAGGCTTCTGACGCTTAGGCATCCGTTTATAACTCCTAGAGTGCTGTCACAACGGGAAGGTAAGCCGAGAATAAAAAATCTGATGTGTTACATCTGACTGTTTCTACAAACTTCTTACAAAAGATTATTTTTCTTTCTACACAATGCTATTCGAGATAACATTAGCAGAATGTTCTTATTACCTATAAGTAGAAGGGAATAAGGGATGGTACTATGCTAAAATGATTGTCAAATGTTTTAAAAGCTATCGTTATGCGATTGTCACTCCAAATCACTTCTTTGCTTGGCCAGGAGTAGAACAAAAGAAAAACGGACTCTTACTGCCTGAGAAAAGTTTATGTACTTCACAATTGAAACCAATAAAAAGGAATATCTCAGAAACGGTTACCTACACAACAAAAACGTAAAGGACATGCATTGTTTGTTTTGACGAGATCTACTTTTTTGGGTAGCAAGATTTTATCTATCTCTTACGGTTTACAGGTTATGCAAAGTTCCGCAAAATTCATCCAGAATAAATATGTCCGCAGAGGCTATTACCAGAAAAGTTAAGATATATATTTTATTTGCCACATAAATATATTAAATATAAGAGACTTCAACCAAAATCATTAGCGCCATTTTTGAGAAAATCAAACTTTTCGAAATTTTTTCCATGTAAAGGCAGTTGGGGGGGGGGTTTCTTGATAATCTTCGTGTCGCTCTCTTGGAAGATACTGAACTTCAATACTAAGTTTGGTATTTAATGGACTTTTCGTTTTTGAGCTATGCTGCACACAGATGCACACACTGACCGACAGACACACACGGACATTATGCTAAAAATGCTTTTTTGGATTCGGTGGGGGGATCTCAGTATATGTATTTCCGGTGAAATCTCGGTATCGAATTTTTGGGTGGATTACAATACTTTCTGTATACACTATGTATATATTACGTATAGAGAAAGTAATAATTAAAGTATTGTTATTATTTTTATTTTTAATTTTTTTCATCACGAATGAGCCCATGAGGGACTATGCAAAGTACTTAGAAACGTCTCTTTGTTTTCCTTTGAGCCCATATTTCTCTCATTCTTTGGCTGTGGGCTTCTTTTCTCTCGTCTGTCCACATTGCTCCAGTTCGGTCTGTGCTGGTGGTCAACTTGCCATTTATGAACTTTGTTTCTGAAGACCTCTCTGTTTAATATATCTTCTTGTGTAATTCCTGCTAATTTTAAATAATTTTTTACATCTCCAATCCATTTCATAGTATCTACATGGGATGTGCTTCTATTTTCATAAAATTCAATGAATTCATTCGTTTGATATGTCCAAAAAATTTTAACCTTTGTTTTCTAATATCACTATGAATATCTGTATATAATTTTATTTTATTATTGCTTCTGAGTCTGTACTGTTCACCTAACACTCGTGGGCCTAAAATTTTCCTTAAAATTTTGCATTCTTTTTTCCTTTCTCTATATGCACTATGTACATAGTGTATAGAGAAAGTATTGCACTACACCAAAAAAATTCGTCACCGAGATTTCACCGAAAAAATATGTTTTAGGGTCCCTTGTATCCAAAAAAAGTATTTTCAGAAAAAGGTTCGAGTGTGTGTGTCCGTGTGTCTGTGAACACTATAGCTCAAAAACGAAAAGTAGGTAAAATACCAAACTTGGTATTTAAGTTTAGTATCTTCCAGGGATGCGACACGATGCTTTTGAGAAAAATTCCCCACCCCAAACTACCATTTACATGGAACTTTTTTCGAAAATTTTGATTTTGTCAAAAATGGCTCTAACGATTTCTATTACAATTTCGTATATTAAAGATACTTACCTGACAGATAAAATGTATATCTTGAATTTTCTGGGAATAGCCTCGAATTTTACTGAATTTTGAATAACTGCTAAACCGTAAGGGATGGACAAAAACTCACCACACAAAATGTAGAGCACATTAAAACACACAATTTATGTTGTATACATTTTTTTCGTGGAGTTGATCGTTTTTGAGACATTCCTTGTTTTTGTTTTCAGGTTTGAAAATCTTAACTTTTCTCATTAAGGAATTTGTCAACTACTGTCCATACAAACAAAGGAACATCAGTCACATAGCAACCAGCTTTTGACTATCACTTTAACCTATGGTAGTCCCTTATTTCGCTTCTGCTTAAAAGAAATCAAGTAATAGGAGTATTTCTGCTAATTTTTTCTGATTAGCATAAAGTAAATAGAAGTATAAGCTTTTTAAGAATAATTTGTTGCAGGGATATAGAGAAAGTCATGTGCATGGTACACATCAGAGTTTTTTATGCTTAGATATGCACTTTTTATTATAAATATTATTACTGTTATTATATTCAAGATGCGCCATGAATGTAAGAAAGGTTGCTATACCAATCCCTTACCAACTTACACAGCTCATTCCAACAGAATGTTTTGCTCCCAAGTCTACCTTTAGGTCTGATTTATGGGCAGGATCGATGACGTCGTAAGTTTTACTTTGACCCAGGCTGTCTAAAGCAGAACTCTGATACAAGGCAGTGCCCATTAGAAGCCGCACTTATCTGTTAAAGTGATGACTTAACTTAAGCGCTTGTTCCAGCTTGTTTGACCAAGTTATCAGTGTGATCAGCGAAACGCTAAATGAATGTGCAGCAGGCGAGTACATAAATCATGCTACGTCAAACTCTGTATTGTTCAATTTATTACAGGTCATTAACCCCTGTGCACACACTTTTGTTGTGTTTACTGAATCCTTCCTCTAGAATATCACCCACTCTACAACGTGACAGACATAACAAGAGAGCACTATAAGTCACTGTTTGTAGTAATATAATTTTGACATTGTTAGATTTTTACTTTCTCTACACGTACTATGTACATAGTGTATAGAGAAGGTATTGCACTCCATCCAAAAATTCGATACCGAGATTTCACCGGAAATATATGCTTTAGGGTCCCCTGTATCCAAGAAAAGCATTTTCAGAAAAAGGAACGTGTGTCTGTGTGTGTATGTTTGTGTGTGTGTCCGTGTGTCCGTGTGTCTGTGAACAATATAGCTCAAAAACGAAAAGTCGGTAAAATACTCAACTTGATATTTTGGTCTAGTATCTTCCACGGATGCGACACGTAGATTTTGAGAAAAATCACATCACTTGAGGTGAGGGGACTTTTCTACCCTTTACATGGAACATTTTTCGAAAATTTTGATTTTTACTTTCTCTATAGGCACTATGTACATAGTGGATAGAGAATGTATTGCACTCCACCAAAAAATTCGATACCAAGATTTCACCGGAAATATATGTTTTAGGGTCTCAATTATCTAAAAAAAAGCATTTTCGGAAAAAGGTCCGTGTGTGTGTGTCCGTGTATCCCTGTGTCCGTGTGTCTGTGAACACGATAACTCAAAAACGAAAAGTAGGTAACATACCAGACTTGGTATTTAAGTTTAGGATCTTCCAGGGATGCGACACGAAGATTTTGAGAAAAATCTCCCCACACCCAACTACCCTTTACATGGAACCTTTTTGAAAATTTTGATTTTCTCAAAAATGGCTCTAACGATTTTGATTAAAATTTCGTATATTAAAGACATTTACCTGACAAATAAAATGTATATATTGAATTTTCTGGGAATAGCCACTGAAGAGTAGTTTATTCTGGTTGAATTTTACTTAATTTTGAATAACTGCTAAACTGTAAGAGATGGACAAAAACTTACTACACAAAAATATAGAGCACGTTTAAACACACAATTTATGTTATATACATTTTTTTCGTGGAGTTCATCGTTTTTGTGACATTCATTATTTTTGGTTTCTGCTATGAAAAACATACATTTCTCATACAGGAATTTGTCAATTGCTGCCCATACAAACAAAGGAACTTCAGTGACATAGCAACCAGCTTTTAATTATCACTTTAACCTATGGTACTGCCTTATTTCACCTCTACTTACAAGGAAGCAAGTAATATGGCTAATTCTGCTAATGTTTTACTGATTAGCATGAAGTTAATAGAAGTATAAGCTTTTTAAGAATAATTTGTTGCAGGGATATAGAGAAAGTCATGTGAATGGTACACATCAGATTTTTTAAAATATAGCTCTAACAATTTTGATTAAAATGTTGTATATTAAAGATATTTACCTGACAAATAAAATGTATATCTTGAATTCTCTGGGAATAGCCTCTGAAGACTACTTTATTCTGGATGAATTTTACAGAAATTTGCATAACTGGCAAACCGTATGCTATAGACATAAACTTACATAAAAGAAAAGGTAGATCACGTTAAAACATACAATTTAGGTTATATACATTTTTTCGTAGAGTGGATTGTTTTTTTAGATATTCGTTGTTTTTTGGTTTCAGCTTTAAAAAACTTATACCTTTCTCATACGGGAATTTGTGAACTCCTGTCCATACAAACAAAGGAACTTCAGTCACATAACAGACATGCTTTGACGCATACTTAAACCTATGCTACACCCTTATTTCGTTTCTACTTGCATGGAAGAGAGTATTAAGACTAATTTTTCTTGATTAGCATGAAGTAAATAAAAGTATAAGATTTTTACAATAAGTTGTTGCAGAGATGTAGAAAAAGTCATATGAATGTAATACATCAGATATTTTTCTACTTGTACCACTGTTTTTCATGTACCAATAAGTATTAGATGTATTACTTTCTCTACACGTACTATGTACATATGTATACCTTGTATTGCTCCCAAACATTCCATACCGAGATTTCGCCAGAAATATAGGTTTTGAGACCCCTGAATCCAAAAAAAGTATTTTTAGAACAATGTCTGTGTGTGTGTCTGTCTGTCTGTCTGTGGCAGCATACCTAAGAAATAAAAAAACCGTTGAACACCAAACTTGATATTTAAGTTTGGTATCCCCCAAGGATGCGAATGAAGATTTTCAAAAAATCCCCCCACCTCAAACTACCCTTTAGATGGAACATTTTTCGAGAATGTTGATTTTCTCAAAAATGGCTCCTAAAGGTATTGATCGAAATCTCGTTTATTAAAGATATTTATTTGACAAATAAGATATATGTCTTCAATTTTTACTTTTTCTATACGCAGTATGTACATAGTGTATAGAGAATGTATTGCACTCCACCAAAAAATTCGATACCAAGATTTCACCGGAAATATATGTTTAAGGGTCTCCTGTATCCAAAGAAAAGTATTTTCAGAAAAAGGTCCGCGTGTGTGTGTGTCTGTGTGACCGTGTTTCCGTGTGTCTATAAGCACGATAGCTCAAAAACGAAATGTCGGTAAAATACCAAACTTGATATTTAAGTTTAGTATCTTCCGGAGATGCGACACGAAGATTTTGAGAAGGATCCCCCCACTCCGAACTACCCTTTACATACAACTTTTTTCGACAATTTTGATTTTCTAAAAATGCCTGTAATATTTTGATTAAAATATCGTATATTAAAGATATTTTCCTGACAAATAAAATGTATATCTTGAATTTTCTGGAAATAGCCTCTGAAGACTACTTTATTATGGATGAACTTTGCATAACTACTAAACCGTAAGAGACGGACAAAAACTTAGCTCACAAAAAATGTAGAGCACGTTAAAACACACAATTTATGTTATATACCGTTTTTTCCTGGAGTTGATCGTTTTTGAGGTATTCATTTTTCTTGGTTTCAGCTTTGAAAAACTTATAATTTTCTCATACAGGAATTTGTCAACTCCTGTCCACACAAACAAAGGAATATCAGTCACATAGCAACCAGCTTTTGGCTTTCAGTTTAACCTATGGTACTCCCTTATTTCGCTTTTACTTACAATAAAGTAAGGAATAAGATTATTTCTGCTAATTTTCCTCGATTAGCATGAAATAAATAAAAGATAAGCCTATTAACAATAATTTGTTACAGAGATATAGAGAAAGTCATGTGAATGGAATACTTCAGATTTTTTGGGAATGGCCTCTGAAGGCATGTTTAAGCTGGATGAATTTTGCATAACTGTTAAACCGTAAGAGAAACACAAAACTTACCACACAAAAATTAGCTCGTCAAAAGACACAATTTATGTTAAATACATTTTTTCCTAGAGTTGACTGTTTTTGAGATATTCCTTGTTATTAGCTTCAGTTTTACAATACTTTTACTTTTCTTATATGTCAACTCCAGTTCATACAAACAAATGAGTTTTAATCACATAGCAACCAGTTTTTAAAAGATTTGACTATCGATTTAGCCTATGCTATTCCCTTATTTCACTTCTACTTTCAATGAACCAAGCACCAAGAACAATTTTTGTTAATGTTTATCTCAATTATCATATAGAAGAATAAGCTTTTTGACAATGTTTTGTTACAGACATGTATAGAAAGTAATGTCATTTTTATCAGATTTTATTTTAATCCCTATGTACAATGTATTCACTTATGTTCAAAATTGACATTACATACTGGATGTACATATGTATATAAGACTTTTAATGCGGTCGCTATAAGAGCTAAGAATTCTGAGACGTAAATTAAACAATAAAAAATGTAATGTGTTCGATTCACATAACTTTCTCTACACATTATTGCTAAAATGCTTAGGCTTCTATTTACTTCATGTTAATCGATAAAAAAATTAGCAGAAATAGTCTTATTACTTGCTTCCTTGTAAGTAGAAGCGAAATAAGGGAGTACCATAAGTTAAAGTAATAGTCGAAAGCTGGTTGCTAAGTGACTGAAGATCCTTTGTTTGTATGGACTGGAGTTGACAAATTCCTGTATGAGAAAAGTTTAAGATTTTTTTTTTTTAGAAAAATATCGGTGTGTGGTATCGGTGTGTATGTGTGTGTTTCTGTGGGCAGCATAGCTCAAAAACGAAAACACCATTAAAAATCAAACTTGGTATTTAGGTTTGGTATCTTCCAGGGATGTGGCACGAAGGTTTTAAAAAAAAATCCCCGCACACCAACTACCCTTTACATGGATTTTTTGGAAAATTTTGATTTTCTTAAAAATGGCTCTCACGATTTTGATTAAAATATCGTATATTAAAGATATTTACCTGTCAAATAAAATGTATATCTTGAATTTTCTGGGAATAGCCTCTGAAGACTACTTTATTCTGGATGAATTTTACGGAATTTTGTATTTTTTTGCTAAACTGTAAGAAATGGACAAAAGCTTACCACACAAAAAAGTGTAGAGCACTTTAAAGCACACAATTAACGCTATATAACTTTTTTTTCGTGAAGTTGACCGTTTTTTAAGTATTCCTTGTTTTTGATATCATATTTAAAAAATATACTTTTCTCATACAGGAATTTGTCAACTCCTATCCATATAAACAAAGGAACTTCAGTGAAATAGCAACCAGCTCTTGACTATCACTTTAACTTATGGTACTTCCTTATTTCGCTTCTACTTATAAGGAAGCAAGTAATAAGACAATTTCCGCTAATTTCTTCTCTATAAGCAAGAAGTAAATAGAAGCATAAGCGTTTTAACAATAATTTGTTGCAGAGATGTAGAGAAAGTCATGTGAATGGAACACATCAGACGTTTATAAGCCAACACGCCATACTTTCACTTGCACGATACGAATCTTCACTTAATACGAGATTATATCATTAAGGGGCAGTGTTATAAACTTTTTTATTTTTTTGTTCATAAAATTGCTATCAGTAAATGAATACAGTATATAAATAATAAATAGGAATTATTTTATTTATAAATTGCTCAGATTCAGTGTATCAATGTGGTACTGCTATATTGGTGACTGCAATAAAACAGTTGACACGCACATATATACGCTTTGGGCTTGATAACCGCCTGTGGGAATGTTTTTTTCGTGTTTACAATGACTATGTTTTAGCTTAAGGGACCTTGCGTATGAAATTTGGAAAACATTTGACTAAAATTCGTAAATTGGTTTCTATAGCGAATACCTTTAGGCGCAAATGCAGAATCAACATAAAACTCTGTCTTCTTGCTTTGGGTCATTTAAGGATTGTATAATGCAATCTCTTTCCTGATATTCTACCTCAAAAAATGGAAATGGTGTGTTATTTATGGATCCTCTTTAACTGCTTTGGTTCTCAGCGTCGCATTCTAAATTGGGCGTCAAGAACCGCTAAATGTTGCTCAGAGGCCTCTTTATCAGGCATGAGGTTCTTTTACGTGCCGTAAATGTACGATACGGGACAAACGACTTTACTTCTCTTCCGAAGTAAGTCATGCTACGGATTTTTACCCCGAAATAATCGATTATCCTTCGCCGGATTTAAACCCGCGACCTTGGATATGAAGTTATACTATCTCATAAAAACAGCGTTTTTGCTCAAAACTATATGATGACGATGCTGATGATGATGACGATGCTGATGATGATGATGATGATGATGGTGATGATGATGGTGATGATGATGGTGATGATGACGATGGTGATGATGATGGTGATGATGACGATGGTGATGGTGATGATGATGACGATGATGATGATGGTGATGATGATGACGATGGTGATGATGATGGTGATGATGATGATGGTGATGATGATGGTGATGATCGTGATGATGACGATGATGATGATGACGTTGATGATGATGACGATGGTGATGATGACGATGGTGAATATGATGATGATGACGATGATGATGATGATGACGATGATGATGATGACGATGATGAAGATGATGACGATGATGATGATGGTGATGATGGTGATGATGACGATGATGACGATGGTGATGATGATGATAGTGATGATGATGGTGATGATGATGGTGATGATGGTGATGATGACGATGATGACGATGGTGATGATGATGATAGTGATGATGATGGTGATGATGATGGTGATGATGATGGTGATGATGACGATGATGACGATGGTGATGATGATGGTGATGATGATGGTGATGATGATGATGATGACGATGATGATGGTGATGATGACGATGGTGATGATGGTGATGATGGTGATAATGACGATGATGATGATGATGGTGATGATGACGATGATGATGGTGATGGTGATGATGACGATGATGATGATGATGATGGTGATGATGGTGATGATGATGATGGTGATGATGATGGTGATGATGACGATGATGATGATGATGGTGATGATGATGATGATGGTGATGATGATGACGGCGATGGTGAAGATGGTGATGACGATGACGATGACGATGATGATGATGATGGTGATGACGATGATGATGACGGCGATGATGATGGTGATGATGATGATGACGATGATGACGATGACGATGAAGATGACGATGAAGATGACGATGATGACGATGATGATTATGGTGACCACCTTGATGATGATGAAGATGACGATGATGGTGATGATGGTGATGATGACGATGGTGATGATGATGAAGATGACAACAATGATGATGATTATGGTGACGACGGTGATGATGATGATGATGATGATTATGGTGATGATTCAGGTTTAAAGGTGCTCAACTGCTAGGTTATTAGTGCCCTTAGAAATAAAATAGGCAGGGCATATCAATAAAACCAATCTAAAACATTAGTAATCAAATAGTTAAAACTATAAAATAGTGTAAAAACAAAAATTAAACCAGACCTGGTAAAATGCTAAGAAGCCAATCTAAAACTAAGGAAAATAGTGTCAGTTAAATTAAAACAGGGCAAAGTTAATTGCGTCTACTGTAAAGAAAAAATTGATGTGTTCCATTTACATGACTTTCTCAACATCTCCGCAACAAATTATTGGTAAAAAACTTATGCTTCTATTTACTTCGCTCTAATCGAGAGAAAATTGGCAGAAATAATCTTATAACTTGCTTCCTTATAAGTAGAAGCGAAATAAGGAAGTACCATAGGTTAAAGTGATAGTTAAAAGCTGGTTGCTGTATGACTCAAGTTCCTTTGTTTGTATGGACAGGAGTTTACAAGTTCCCGAATGAAAAAACAATGTTTCACAAAGCTGAAATCAATAACAAGAAATATCTCAAAAACGATCAACTCCAAGAAAAAAAAGTGTATTACATAAATCATGTGTTTCAACGTGCTCTGCATCTGTTGTGTGGTAAGTTTTAATCCAGCTCTTACGGTTTGCCAGTTATGCAAAACTCCGAAAAATTCATCCGGAATAAAGTAGCCTTCAGAAGCTATTCCCAGAAAATTCAAGATATACATTTCATTTATCAGGTAAATATCTTTAATATACGATATTTAAATCAAAATCGTAGAGCCATTTTCTAGAAAATCAACATTTTTGAAATAAGCTCCATATAAACAGTAGTTGGTGGTGGGGGGATTTTCTTGAAAATATGCATGTCGAATCCTTGGGAGATACCAAACTTAAATACCAAGATTGATATTCAACGGTCTTTGTTTTGAGCTATACTGCCCACAGATACACACACAGACACGGACATCTTTCTAAAAATGCTTCTTTTGGATTCAGGGGGTCTCAAAAGATGTATTTGAGGTGAAAGCTCGGTATCGAATTTTTGGGTGCATTAAAATACCTTCTCTACACACTATGTACACTATGTCCTGGTATTATGGACAGTTGTTATCATTTTAATTGTTTTCTCACAGAAGCCTGCGTAGGAGAGGAGTTGTGTAGGTAGGTCAGTGGCAGAGCACCCGACTAGAGACCGGGAGATCCGTGGTTCAAATCCCGGCTTTGGAATTGAATTTTTCGGTCTGAATCTACCTATCCAACATACAGGTCCTTAATTTCTGAATATACCGATGATTCTTGCATCCTTGGTATAGTTGTAGTAATATTTTATTAAGTTAACAACAACACAATATTTGCGTCACACAGTCGCATGGGTCGGGTGACCGTACTTGCTGTCTAAAATACTTGAGTTTGAAATATTACCTACACATATATTTTATATAACTTGACAACATTGTAAATACACACACACACATGCATAAACACATGCTCGCGCGCTACTACAGTAGAACGACAGAACAATAAAAGAAAGAACACTCTGATATCACAAACACACATGCACACACATACGCTACGACAACAGAACGACAGAACAATAAAAGAAAGAACACTCTGATATCACACACACACACACACACACACACACACACATACGAGACGACAACAGAACGACAGAACAATAAAAGAAAGAACACTCTCATATCACACACACACATACGCTACAACAGAACGACAGAACAATAAAAGAAAGAACACTCTCATATCACAAACACACGCTACGACAACAGTACGACAGAACAATAAAAGAAAGAAAACTCTGATATCACACACACACACACACACATACGCTACGACAACAGAAAGACAGAACAATAAAAGAAAGAACACTCTGATATCACACACACACATATGCTACGACAACAGAACGACAGAACAATAAAAGAAAGAACACTCTGGTATCACACACACACACACACACATATGCTACGACAACAGAAAGACAGAACAATAAAAGAAAGAACACTCTGATATCACACACACACACACATATGCTACGTCAACAGAACAACAGAACAATAAAAGAAAGAACACTCTGATATCACACACACACATATGCTACGACAACAGACCGACAGAACAATAAAAGAAAGAACACTCTCATATCACACACACACACACATATGCTACAACAACAGAACGACAGAACAATAAAAGACAGAACACTCTGATATCACACACACACACACACATACGCTACGCAACAGAACGACAGAACAATAAAAGAAAGAACACTCTCATATCACACAAACACACGCTACGCCAACAGTACGACAGAACAATAAAAGAAAGAAAACTCTCATATCACACAAACACACGCTACGACAACAGTACGACAGAACAATAAAAGAAAGAACACTCTGATATCACATACACACGATACGACAACAGAAAGACAGAACAATAAAAGAAAGAACACTCTGATATCACACACATCCACACACGCTACGACAACAGAACGACAGAACAATAAAAGAAAGAACACTCTGATATCACACACATCCACACACGCTACAACGACAGAACAATAAAAGAAAGAACACTCTGATATCACACACACACACACACGCTACAACGACAGAACAATAAAAGAAAGAACACTCTGATATCACACACATCCACACACGCTACAACGACAGAACAATAAAAGAAAGAACACTCTGATATCACACACACACACACACACACACACAAACATACGCTACGTCAACAGAACGACAGAACAATAAAAGAAAGAACACTCTCATATCACACACACATACGCTACGACAACAGAACGACAGAACAATAAAAGAAAGAACACTCTGATATCACACACACACATACGCTACGACAACAGAACGACAGAAAAATAAAAGAAAGAACACTCTCATATCACACACACACACACACACATACGCTACGACAACAGAACGACAGAACAATAAAAGAAAGAACACTCTCATATCACACACACACACATACGCTACGACAACAGAACGACAGAACAATAAAATAAAGAAAACTCTGATATCACACACACACACAAACACACACATACGCTGAGACAACAGAACGACAGAACAATAAAAGAAAGAACACTCTGACATCACACACACACACACACATACGCTACTTCAACAGAACGACAGAACAATAAAAGAAAGAACACTCTCATATCACACACACACACACACACACATACGCTACGACAACAGAACGACAGAACAATAAAAGAAAGAACACTCTGATATCACACACACACACATATACGCTACGTCAACAGAACGACAGAACAATAAAAGAAAGAACACTCTCATATCACACACACACACATACGCTACGACAACAGAACGACAGAACAATAAAATAAAGAAAACTCTGATATCACACACACACACACAAACACACATACGCTGAGACAACAGAACGACAGAACAATAAAAGAAAGAACACTCTGACATCACACACACACACATACGCTACTTCAACAGAACGACAGAACAATAAAAGAAAGAACACTCTCATATCACACACACACACACACACACACACACACATACGCTACGACAACAGAACGACAGAACAATAAAAGAAAGAACACTCTGATATCACACACACACACATATACGCTACGTCAACAGAACGACAGAACAATAAAAGAAAGAACACTCTCATATCACACACACACATACGCTACGACAACAGAACGACAGAAAAATAAAAGAAAGAACACTCTCATATCACACACACACATACGCTACGACAACAGAACGACAGAACAATAAAAGAAAGAACACTCTGATATCACACACACACACATACGCTACGGCAACAGAACCACAGAACAATAAAAGAAAGAACACTCTCATATCACACACACACACATACGCTACGACAACAGAACGACAGAACAATAAAAGAAACAACACTCTGGTATCACACACACACACATACGCTACGACAACAGAACGACAGAACATTAAAAGAAAGAACACTGTGATATCACACATACGCGCGCGCGCTCGCGCGCTACGACAACAAAACCATACAACAACAAAAGAAAGAACTCTCTGATATCACACACATACACACACACATACGCTACGACAACAGAACGACAGAACAATAAAAGAAAGAACACTCATATCACACACTCTCTCACACACACACACACACGCGCTACGGCAACAGAACCACAGAACAATAAAAGACAGAATCTATCATATCACACACACACACGCACACGCTAATACAACAGAACCATAGAACAATAAAAGAAAGAAGACTCTGATATCACACACACGCGCGCGCGCTCGCGCTCTACGACAACAAAACCATAGAACATTAAAAGAAAGAACACTCTGATATCACACACACACCCACACACACACGCTACGACAACAAAACCATAGAACAATAAAAGAAAGAACTTTTTGATATCACACACACGCGCGCGCTCGCGCGCTACGATAACAGAACCATAGAACAATAAAAGAAAGAACTCTATTTTAGACACACACGCGCGCGCTCGCGCGCTACGACAACAAAACCATAGAACAATAAAAGAAAGAACACTCTGATATCACACATAAACATACACACGCTACGGCAACAAAACCATAGAACAATAAAAGAAAGAACACTCTGATAACACACATACACACACGCTACGGCAACAGAACCATAGAACAATAAAAGAAAGAACTTTCTGATATCACACATACGCGCGCCCGCTCGCGCGCTACGATAACGAACCATAGAACAATAAAAGAAAGAACACTCTGATATCACACATACACACACGCTTGGGCAACAAAACCATAGAACAATAAAAGAAAGAACACTCTGATATCACACATACACACACACGCTACGGCAACAAAACCATAGAACAATAAAAGAGAGAACACTCTGATATCACAGATACACACACACGCCCGCGCTCGCGCGATACGACAGCAAAGACATAGAACAATAAAGGAAAAAACACTCTGATATCACAAATACACACACACGCTACGGCAACAAAACCATAGATCAATAGAAGAAAGAACACTCTGATATTACACATAAACACACACGCTACGACAACAGAACCATAGAACAATAAAAGAAAGAACACTCCGATATAACAGCGCGCGCTCGCGCGCTACGACAACAAAAGAATAGAACAATAAAAGAAAGAACACTCTGATATCACACATACACACACACGCTACGGCAACAAAACCATAGAACAATAAAAGAAAGATAACTCTGATATCACACATACACACACACGCTACGACAACAAAACCATAGAACAATAAAGAACACGCTGATAACACACACACACGCGCGCTACGGCAACAAAACCATAGAACAATAAAAAGCACTCTGATAACACACATACAAACACATACGCTACGGCAACACAACCATTGAACAATAAAGAACACTCTGATAACACACACACACACGCGCTACGGCAACAAAACCATAGAACAATGAAAAGCACTCTGATATCACACATACAAACACATACGCTACGGCAACAAATCCATAGAACAATAAAGAACACTGTGATATCACACACACACACACACGCTACGCCAACAAAACCATATAACAATAAAAGAAAGAACACTCTGATATCACACACACGCGCGCGCGCTTGCGCGCTACGACAACAAAACCATAGAACAATAAAAGAATGAACTCTCTGATATGACACACACGCGCGCGCTCGTGCGCTACGACTACAAAACTATAGAACAATAAAACAAAGAACACTCTGATATCACACATACACACACACGCTACGGCAACCAAACCATAGAACAATAAAAGAAAGAACACTCTGATATCACAGATACACACACACGCGCGCGCTCTCGCGCTACGACAGCAAAACCACAGAACAATAAAAGAAAAAACATTCTGATATCACAAATACACACACACGCTACGGCAACAAAACCATAGACCAATAAAAGAAAGAACAATCTGAAATCACACATAAACACTCACGCTACGACAACAGAACCATAGATCAATAAAAGAAAGAACACTCTGATATCACACATACACACACGCTACGACAACAGAACCATAGAACATTAAAAGAAAGAGCACTCTGATATCACACACGCGCGCGCGCGCTCGCGCGCTACGACAACAAAACAATAGAACAATAAAAGAAAGAACACTCTGATATCACACATACACACACGCTACGGCAACAAAACCATAGAACAATAAAAGAAAGAACATTCTGATATCACACATAAACACACACACGCTACGACAGCAAAACCATAGAACAATAAAAGAAAGAACACTCTGATATCACACATACACACATACGCTACGGCAACAAAACCATAGCACAATAAAGAACACTCTTATATTACACACACACACACACGCGTTACGGCAACAAAACCATAGAACAATAAAAAGCACTCTGATATCACACATACACACACATCCGCTACGGCAACAAAACAATAGAACAATAAAAAACTCTCTGATATCACACACACACACACACACACACACACATACGTTACGGCAACAATTCCGTAGAACAATAAAGAACACTCTGATATCACACACAAACACACACACGCTACGGCAACAAAACCATAGAACAATAAAAGAAAGAACTCTCTGATATCACACACACACACACTCTACGACAACAGAACCACAGAACAATAAAAGAAAGAACACTCTCATATCACACACACACACACACGCTACTACAACAAAACCACAGAACAATAAAAGAAAGAACACTCTCATATCACACACACACACACGCTACTACAACAGAACCACAGAACAATAAAAGAAAGAACACTCTGATATCACACACACATACACGCTACGGCAACAAAACCATAGAAATAAAAAAAGAAAGAGCTCTCTGATATCACACACACACACACACGCGCGCGCTCGCGTGCTACATCAACAAAACCATAGAAGAATAAAAGAAAAAACACTCTGATATCACACATACACATACACGCTACGGCAACAAAACCATAGAACAATAAAAGAAAGAACACTCTGATATCACACATACACACACACGCTACGACAAGAGAACCATAGAACAATAAAAGTAAGAACACTCTGATATCACACACACGCACTCGCACTCGCGCGCTACGACAACAAAACCATAGAACAATAAAAGAAGGAACTCTCTGATATCACACATACACACACACGCTACGGCAACAAAACCGTAGAACAATAAAAGAAAGAACACTCTGATATCACACATACACACAGACGCTACGGCATCAAAACCATAGAACAATAAAGAACACTCTGATATCACACATACACACACATACGCTACGGCAACAAAACCATAGAACAATAAAGAACACTCTGATATCACACACACACACAAACACATACGCTACGGCAACAAAACTATAGAACAATAAAGAACACTCTGATATCACACACACACAAAGCTACGGCAACAAAACCATAGAACAATAAAGAACACTCTGATATCACACATACACACATACGCTACGGCAACAAAACCATAGAACAATAAAGAACACTCTTATATCACACACACACACACACAAGCACATACGCTACGCAAACAAAACCGTAGAACAATAAAAAACACTCTGATATCACACACACACACGCTACGACAACAAAACCATAGCGCAATAAAAGAAAGAACACTCTGATATACATACGCACACATACGCTACGGCAACAAAACCATAGAACAATAAAGAACACTCTGATATCACACACACACACACACACGCTACGACAACAAAACCATAGAGCAATAAAAGAAAGAACACTCTGATATCACACATACACACACATACGCTACGGCAACAAATCCATAGAACAATAAAGAACACTCTGATATCACACACACACACACACACGCTACGACAACAAAACCATAGAACAATAAAAGAAAGAACACTCTGATATCACACACACACTCACACACTCACATGCCACGACAACAAAACCATAGAACAATAAAAGAAAGAACAGTCTGATATCACACACACACACACACGCTACGACAACAAAACCATAGAACAATAAAAGAAAGAACACTCTGATATCACACACACACACGCTACGGCAACAGAACCATAGAACAATAAAGAACACTCTGATATCATATGCACACACACTCACACACACACACACACATGTAGATTACTCAAATATTTTATCTCTTAGTGCACGCACTTCCATTATGTGGGTGCCCAGGCTTGGCCAGTTTTGGCTGTTTAGAATCAAATCCCAGAATGCTATGCTTGTGAATAAAAGTATAGGAGGAAAAAGTCTTTGACTACTGGTACGTGGTAACATCCGAAGCGTTCGTCAGATTGTAATCAGTAACCGTCCTATGTTCAGAAAAATTTAGATTAAACAATAAAACAGTAAATACATTAAAACTTCTCTGGGTTTTTATGCAATAATGGAAGTTCTGTACCGGACATGGAGCGCGTTGGGAATTGTGTACATTTTCCAGTTGTACCCTGAGTGCTCCAAAGTGTATGATTTTTTTTAAATAAAATGAAACGAATATGTCAACAATAAATGTAGCCTTGCATGCATCGTGCTATCTTGAACCAATATTGAATTAGGATGTTGAATACCTGGGTTTAAACAGAATATCACAACTGCTGTGTTTGCTAAATCAGTAATTTGCAATGTAAACATTTTTAGAACAAGAGGATATTTTTGATTTTTAGTTTCTCTACACGTACTATGAACATATGTATAGAGAAGTTATTGTATTGCACCGAAAAATCCGAACAACAAGATTTCACCGGAAATACATAATTTGGGACCCCATGAATTCAAAAAGGCTTTTTTAAAAAAATGTCCGTGTGTGTCTGTGTATGTGTCAGTGTCTTTGTGGGCAGAAGAGCTCAAAAACAAAAAGACACTTAAATACCAAACTTGGTATTTCATTTTTATCTTTCAGGGATATGACACGAACCTTTTTAAAAAAAAATACCCCCAACCCAAACTACCCTTTACATGAAACTTTTTTCGACAAAATTTTTTGTGGTAACTTATTGTCCATCTCTTACAGTTTTGCAGTTATGCAAAATTCCGTAAAATTCATCCAGAATAAAGTAGTCTTCAGAACCTATTCCCAGGAATTTTAAAGTATACGTTTTATTTGATAGATTAATATCCTTAATGCACGATATTTTAATCAATTTAGAGCTATTTTTGATAAGATTAAAATTATTGAAAAAAGTTCCATATAAAGGGTAGTTTGGGAGGAGGGTTTCTCAAAATGTGTATGTCGCATCCCTGGAAGATACTAAATTTAAATACCAAGTTTGGTATTTTACCGATTTTTCGTTTTTGAGTTATCGTGTTCACAGACACACGGACACACTGACACACGGACCTTTCTCCAAAAATGGTTTTTTTTGGGGACCCTAAAACATATATTTCTGGTGAAGTATCGGTACCAAATTTTTGGGTGGAGTGAAATACCTTCGCTATACACTATGTACAGAGTACGTGTAGAGAAAGTGAAAGGTGTATTATCCGGGGTGTTGTGCCGTGGTCGTAGGTTAAAATGCGAACCATAGTTTCGGCGACTTCTATGGTCAGCATCTTCAGTGGCAGTCACTGTAAGAGGTAAATGCGGTGCTGGATAGTTAGTATACCAAGCAAAAATCGTGACCGGGCCTGAACGACTAGACTCTGAATTAAAACATCTGAAGGAGGTATTACAAAACAATGGCTACCTCGTCCAGGACATTAATCGTGTCATTAGACCTCGGCACGTTAATGTAGCGGACACCCAAGGTGTTTCTGCCGCATGTGGATGACGTCACAGTACACTTTGCTCGGGAACTATAGCAGAAGTGTATCAAAAAGTAAGGTAGACAATATGCTTCGTTCAGTAAAGGGATCTACAAAATACCATGTGAGTGTGCCAGGTTCCTAACCGACAAACAATTAGCAGAAATAGACTTTTTACTCGCTTCCTTGTTAGTAGAAGCGAAATAAGGGAGTACGATATGTTAAAATGATAGTCAAAAGCTGGTTGCTATGTGACTGAAGTTCCTTTGTTTGTATGGACACGAGTTCACAAAGCCCTATATGAGAAAAGTACAAGTTTTTCACAACTGAAACCAAAAGCATGGAATGTCTCAAAAACAATCAACTCCACGAAAAAAATGTATATAACATAAATTGTGTGTTTTAAAGTGCTCTACATTTGTTGTGTAGTAAGGTTTTGTCCATCTCTTACGGTTTAGCAGTTACGCAAGATTCCGTAAAATTCACCCACAATAAAGTAGTCTTCAGAGGCTATTCCCAGAACGTTCAAAATATACATTTTATTTGTCAGGTAAATATCTTTAATATACATATTTTAATCAAAATCGTTAAAGCCATTTTTTAGAAAGTCAACATTTTCGAAAAAAGTTCCTTGTAAAGGGTAGTTTGGGGTGGGGGTATTTTTCTCAAAATCTTCGTGTCGCATCCCTGGAAGATACTAAACTTAAATACCAAGTTTGGTATTTTACCGACTTTTCATTTTTGAGTTATCGTGTGCACAGACACACGGACACACGTACACATACACACACGGACCTTTTTCTGAAAATACTCTTTTTTGGATACAGGGGACCCTAAAACATATAGTTCCGGTGAAATCTCGGTATCGAATTTTTTGGTGGAATGCAATACCTTCTCTATACACTACGTAAATAGTACGTATAGAGAAAGTAAAAAGTTTGTAACAGAACATCAACGTCATGTCCGGTCAATGCAGTCTGAATATTCAGCAATTGCGAAGCACGTATTTACAGAGGGCCATGGAATCAAATTGCAAGACACGGAGGTGTTGGCAAAAACAAGAGGATATGTTAATCTTCTAAGGAGAGAAGCTACTGAAATATAACAGCATCTAAATAACATAAACAAAGACGGTGGTTACCGGGTAAGTAAGACCTAGAAACCGGTATTAGTAAACAAACAGCTGACCTTCATTCGCAGGCTGGACACACGAGTACGTAACCTATCTCCCCAGACCAGAGCAATTGGCAGGCTGAGGGCAGCCCGAGGTGTGATAGACATGTCCCTGTTCTCGGAGAGAACTTAACCACGTTCTGACGGGATTGTGGGTTTTTGCAGGATGGCGGGTGATTGTTGGGTTTGTGGAGTGATGGGAGGAGGCAAGTGTTGCCCCTCGACGGTTGCCTATGATGGTGCAACGGCCCTTGTGCACCGCTGGTGAGTGTTTATCAAAATGTTTGTTTTGAGGTTTTAATTTTGAATCCAAGCAACTCTAAGGAGCTTAGCCGTAGCAGCTGTTGGAGGTGCTCCTTCGTTACCGGGCATGCCTGAAGCGGCGGTTTGTGGGATTGTAACCCCCAAGAGACCTAACGAGGGCGCTCCGATGGAATGGTAACCCTTCGTTGAATTTTGTTGTCCGACGCCTAATCTCGTCCTCCAGGTATGGTAGACCAGAGGCTTCGTGCAGGAGTCTCGTTGGAAAGCCACGAGGCACAGAATAGATAGCCCGAAGACATCTATTCTGTACCCGCTGAAGCAACAGCAGACTGGAGTCTGCCACCATGCCCCAGATCTCACAGGCGTAGATTAGCAAGCTCCTAAATGATGAGAATAAATAGCCTGCATTCCTCTCCAGCATCGCATTTACCTCCTACAGTGACTGCCGCTGAAGAAGCTGACCGTAGAAGTCGGCGAAACGACGTCGGCATAACTGCCCGGATAATACAACTTTTAAATGTAACTGAGCATTCGTCACAAGGCAGTTTTCCAAACGAATTGTGTTTGCCTTGCAGTAGCGCTGTAGGTGGCAGTTGTCTGAAACTCTGTTAGCTGCCAACCGTATGTTTTAGAATTTGCGCACATTAACTTCACTGTACAAGAAGAAACACCAAGGATATGGACCACGTGACACTAGTTTCTGATTATCCCCAGTACATATAACAAACTACTTATTAAGACTATTTTAATAATGCTTATCTCGATTAGCATGGCGCAAAAAAAAAATATTTTTGTAAGAAGTGGTTTGTAGAATAGCCAAGGAAAGTCAAGTGAGTGTATCGCATAAGACTTTTTACTTTCTCTACACATACTATATACATAGTGTATAGAGAAAGTATTGTATTGCACACAAAAATTCGATACAGAGATTTCACCGGAAATATATGGTTTCAGACCCTCTGATTCCATAAAAAACATTTGTAGTAACAAGTCGGTCTATGGGCAGCATAGTTTATAAACGAAACATCGGTTAAATTACAAATTTGGTATTTAATTTGAGTATCTTACAAGATTCGACAAGAAGACTTTAAAATAAATCCCCCAGCACAAACTACGCTTTACATGCAACATTTTTGAAAATGTTAATTTTCTCATAAATTGCTCTAAAGATTTGGATCAAAATACCGAATGTTTAAGATATTCTTATGACAAATTGAATGTATATCTTGCATTTCCTTGGAATAGCCTCTAAAGATCTCTTCATTCTCGGATACCTTTGTATAACCGGCAAATCGTAAGATACATACAAAAGCTTTCTGCATAAAACATGTGGATCTCATTAAAACTCACAATTAATGGTATATACATATTTTTTGTAAAGTCAAACATTTTCATGAGATTTCGGATCGTTTGTTTCAATTTTAGCCACTTAAACTTTCTTTCTTCTGGTTTCTCGTTTTTTTTTACTCCTGGAAAGCAGAGAGATCGGAATTTTTATAACGTCACAAAGCAAACGCCTTTTAAAGGACGAGACTATCACTTTAGCCTGTGCCTTTTCTTATTTCCCTTCTAATTACCAGGAGCTAGTAATAAGACCAATTTTGCTTATGTTTATCTTGATTAGCATGATGCAAATGATCGATTAATCTTTTGAATAAAAGCTTTGTTTGCCGAACAGCTAGAGGACATCATTTGAATGGGTCACATTGGATTTTTTCCCCTTCTGTTTGCAAGGAAGCAAGTAATAAGGAAAATGTCTGCTAATGTTTATCTCGACCTTTACTTTCTCTATACGTACTATGTACATAGTGTATAGATAGAGAAGGTGCTATAACGCACCCAAAAATTCGACACCGAGATTTCACCAGAATACATGTTTTGAGACCCCTGATCCCAAAATCGTATTTTTAAAAACATCTCCGTGTGTGTCTGTCAGTCTGTCTGTTGGTCTGCATAGCTCAAAAACCAAAATTCCGTTAAAAACCAAATTTAATATTTAGGTTCGGTATCTTCCATGGATGCGACAAAAAGATTCTCAAGAAAATCCCCCAACCCAACTACTGTTTACGTGGAACTTTTTTCGAAAATTTCGATTTTCACAAAAATGACTAAAGATTTTGATTAAAATATCGCATATTTAAGATATTTACCTAACAAATAAAATGTATATCTTGAATTTTCTCGAATAACCTCTGAAAATTATCTTATTCTGGATGAATTTTACGGAATTTTGCATAACGGCTAAACCGTAAGAGATAGACAAAAACTTATCACAAATGTAGAGCACGTTAAAACACACAATTTATGTTATTTACATTTTTTTCGTGGAGTTGATCTTTTTTTTTTTTATATTCCTTGTTATTGTTTTCAGTTTTGAAAACATACTTTTTTCATACAGGAATTTATCAATTCCTGTCCATACAAACAAAGCAACTTCAGTCACCTAGCAACCAGTTTTGACTATCACTTTAACCTATGGTACTCTCTTATTTCTCTTCTAGTTACAAGAAAGGAAGTAATAAGACTATTTCTGCCAATTTCTTCTCGATTAGCATGAAGTTTTAAATAATCTTTTTTTGCAGAGATGTGCGGAAAGTCATGTGAATGGAACACATTAGATTTTTTAAAGGTTTGTTTCTACTTACCAGCTATTTATGTTTATTTCCAGTGGTTATAGGTTCTTGTGTCGAGATAGGTAGTTATTTGGTTGAATTTTATTGTTTCGGTTCCGTTAACGGCGTTTAAATATCACTTTGTGATTTTTGTCGCTGTTCTTTTTGTCTATCTTGGAGTTGGTATGTATTAGCACCAGTGAAATACTTTATAAATAGGCGTGCACATACCTCTTGAAAGTTCTTTGATGCACCGGCTCTGCTCACCCACGTAGAACACAAGTTTGACTTTCACTGAGCGGGAGAAAGAATGACTGGGGAATGTGACACGGGGTGGACTCAAAAATAGAAGTACTTCACTTTAGATTCCACTGAATTAATGTTTTTGTTCACCTTTGATACTTGTTGAGCCACTAATCCCACGAGCGACTCCCGACAAAGTAATTCTTGAAGATGTAGAAATGTTAATAACTAGTGCTTACTAAGTTCTTGTTTCGACGGTCAGCTGCGTACTTCCCTATTACGCGACGAATCAACTTGTGCGATAACTGCAATGTTTCGCGTAATAAAATCACATACTCAGGCACTCACACAGCCGCGTTCACGTACGTACAACGTACAACCTATAGCGTACAACCAAGTATAACAAGCAGCTCAATAAGAAGAAAAAGAAAAGCCTACTTTCTTCTAAGCGCATCGCGTATATACCTAAAATCCCCAATCTTGAAGCTCATTCTTGATTATTTGAAAAAAATCGCGAAAATAACGTTGTCACGTGATTAATTTTGTAAGTTCTTTGTGTTAGACTCACATGACCGCTCTTTATAATGGAAAAGTCCTGAGCTGCTAAATATTAGGAAAGAGACCTTTCTCTAAAAAATCTTATGTGTACTATTCACATGACTTTCTCTATATCCCTGCAACAAATTATTCTTAAAAAGTTTATGCTTCTAGAAAAATTAGCAGAAATAGTATTTTTACCTTCTTCCTTGTAAGTAGAAAGGAAATAAGGGAGTACCATAGGTTAATCCGATATCCAAAAGCTGGTTACTATGTCACTGAAGTTCCTTTGTTTGTATGGACAAGAGTTGACAAATTTCTGTATGAGAAAAGCTAAGATTTTCGGCCCTGAAAACAAAAACATGGAATATCTCAAAAACGATAATCTCCAAGAAAAACATGTATAGAACATAAATTGTGTGTTTTAATGTGCTCTACAATTTTTGTGCGGTAAGTTTTTGTCTATCTCTTACGGTTTAGCAGTTATGCAAAATTCCGGAAAATTCACTCAGAATAAAGTAGTCTTCAGAAGCTATTCCCAGAAAGTTCAAAATATACATTTCATTTGTCGGGTAAATAAATATCTTTAATATACGATATTTTAATCATAATCGTTAGAGCCATTTTTTAGGAAATAAAAATTTTCGAAAAAAGTTCCATGTAAAGGGAGCTTGGGGTGGGGAGATTTTTCTCATAATCTTCGTTTCGCATCCCTGGAAGATTCTAAACTTAAATCCCAAGTTTGGTATTTTACCGACTTTTCGTTTTTGAGTTATTGTGTTCACAGACACACGGACACACGGACACACTGACACACGGACACACCGATACACACGGACCTTTTTCTGAAAATAATTTGTTTAGATAAAGGGGACCCTAAAATATATGTTTCCGATGAAATCTCAGTATCGATTTTTTTGGTGGAGTGCAATACCTTCTCTATACACTATGTACATAGTACGTATAGAGAAAGTAAAAAAGGAGCCTAATTTCTTATACGCGCATCGCGTATATACCTAAAATCTCCAATCTTGAAGCTCATTCCTGATTATTTTAAAAGAATCTCGAAAATATCGTTGTGACGTGATTAATTTTGTAAGTTCTTTGAGTTAGACTCACATGACCACTCCTTATAATGGAAAAGTCCAGAGCTGCTAAATTTTAGGAAAGAGACCTTTTTATAAAAAATACCCTATTACTTGTGTCTCTAATGTGCTAAAATCTTGCAGAAAGGCTTTTATGCTGCAGTATTAATAAAAAAGGCAATCTTGGAGAATACAATGGCCACTTCTCACCCTAAGGTTTTGTGTTCTGCTATCTGCTCGGTCTTGGCTACTAAAGCAGATATATTTCTTATATTACACATGTGTAAATTATTAATTAAACTAATAAAATATAACGTGTACTAATAAACTGTTGTAAATTTACATGAAGTGTAAATGAAATGATAATAAATATATACAAATCAAAGTTATATTGGAAGATTTGCTGTAACGTGCAATCCATCAAAATGTTCCAGTCCTGAATTCATGGCCGTAGCAAATTGCAAACATTGAGTGTAATTGGAGACCAAATGAGATGGTATCAATGACACCATCCATGAAGAGGTTCAAATTTCCGTCGTGAGCTATTAGACTAATTGAGAGTTAATTTATCTAAACGTGACAACGTAGATATAGAGCTAATGATATGGAATAAGGTGACGCAGATGAGCGTTAATTAACTATACTAATGAAAGCTTAATTGTTTATTTAAATGTCACCTTTCCGTTCACTTCTATACATTTCTGGGTATTATACACATTCCACACACAGTTCTAATTAATTAAAATATGTGTTATTTTCTCTAGAAAGTATGTACATCCTCTGTACATAATACGTAGAGAACATGTAGACATTTCACGGAAAGTACATGTTCTGAGGTCACCTGAGTCCGATTAAGGTGTTTTAACAAAAGGTCCGTGTGTATGTATGTGAGTGTTTGCGGACAGCATTATCCAAACACGAAAAGACCGTCAAAAACCAAAGTTAGGTATCTTCCAAGAATGTGACACGAAGATTTACACAAAAAAAACCACCACCATAAACTACACTTTAGATGAAACTATTTTTGAAAAGTTTGTTTATCTCAAAAATGGCGCTAACAATTTTGATTTAAAAAACGTTTTTTAAAAGTATTTTATCACAAATAAATATTATATTTTGAATTTTCTGGGAATATCCCGCAAGGACCTTTTTCAGGCAGAATTTTGCAGAAGTTCGTATCAGGTTAAACCGTACGAAGTAGACAAAAACATAAAACACAGAAATATAGATCTGAGATGTGCGTTTTTCTTGTGGAGTTGACCGTTTTTGAGATATTCCTTGTTAATGGTATCAGTTTTTATCTACCTCATTTTACTTTCTCTAGCCCCATATGTACAAGGTACATAGGGATAAAGAAGTATTGTATTCCACCCAAAAATTCGATACCGAGATTTCACCGGAAATACATGTTTTAGGGTCCCATTTATCTAAAAAAAGTATTTTCAGAAAAAGGTCCGTGTATGTGTGTCCGCATGTCTGTGAACATGATAACTCAAAAACGAAAAGTAGTAAAATACCAAACTTGGTATTTAAGTTTAGTGTCTTACAGGGATGCGACAGGAAGATTTTCAGAAAAATCCCCCCACCCCAAACTACCCTTTACATGGAACTTTTTTCGAAAATTTTGATTTTGTTAAAGATGGCTCTAATGATTTTGATTAAAATATCATATGTTAAAGATATTTACCTGACAAAAAAAATGTATATCTTGAATTTTCTGGGAATAGTTTTTGAAGACCTGTTTATTCTGAATGAATTTTGCTTAATTTGGTATAACTAGTAAACCGTAAGAGATAGACAAAGGCTTACTATACAAAAAATTTAGGTCTTGTTAAAGAGCACAAGTTATGGCATATACATGTTTCTCGTGGAGCTTACCGTTTTCGAGGTATTCATTGTTATTGGTTTCAGTTGTGAAGTACTTATACTTTTCTCAGACGGGAGTGTCCGTTTTTGTTTTGCTCTACTCCTGGCCAAGAAAAGAAGCGATTTGTAATGACAAACGCATAACGACAACTTTTAAAACATTTGATTATTGGTTTAGCTTAATGTATTCCCTTATTTTCTTCCAACTTATACGGAACTAAATAATAAGAACATTGTACTAATAAGTACCACGATTAGCAAGGTGCAGAAAGAAGAAGAATCTTATGTATGATGATTGTAGAACAGCTAGAGAAAGTCATGGGAGTGTAGCACATCAGATTTTTTCAAACGGGACTATGCAAAGCGAATTGTTTCACGTACCGACCAGCTTTTAAAATATTTGACTGTCACTTTAGCATAATGTATACCCTCATGTTCCTTCTTCTTACAAGGAACCAAGTAATAAGACGGATTTTGCTAATGTTTATCTCGATTATTATGAAGTAGATAAACGAATAATCTTTTTAACAATAATTTGTGACAGAGGTGTGGAGTGACACATTTTAATGAAACAACAGCTTTTTGCTTTCTCTATACGTACTATGTACATAGTGTATAGAGTAGGTATTGCATTGTACCCAAAAATTCGATATCGAAATTTCACCGGAAATACATGTTTAGAGATCACCTGAGTCCAAAAAAAATCATTTTTAGAAAAAAGTCCGTGTTTGTGCCAAAGGGCCGCGCCGTGGCAGAGAAGTTAGACCGCTCGCCTCTCACCTAGACGGCCCGGGTTCGATCCCAAGCGACCGCATGTGAGATTTGTGGTGGACAAAGCGGCGCAGGTTTTCTCCGGTTTCCTCCACCATCACATTCCACCGGTGCCACAAGTAGTTAAAACAGGCGTAAATACTACCAAAAAAAGCTGATGTGTTACACTCACATGACTTTCTCTACCCGTTCTACAAACTTCATACATAAGATTCTTTTTCTTCTTTCTGCACCTTGCTAATCGTGGTACTCATTAGCACAATGTTCTTATTATTTAGTTCCGTATAAGTAGGAAGAAAATAAGGGAATACATTAGGCTAAACCAATAGTCAAATGTTTTAAAAGCTGTCGTTATGCGATTGTCATTACAAATCGCTTCTTTTCTTGGCCAGGAGTAGAACAAAAGAAAAACGGACACTCCCGTCTGAGAAAAGTATAAGTACTTCACAACTGAAACTAATAACAATGAGTACCTCGAAAACGGCAAGCTCCACGAGAAAAATATATATGACATAAGTTGTGTATTTTAAAAAACCCTACATTTATTGTAGAGTAAGGTTTTGTCTATTTCTTACGGTTTAGCAGTTTTCAAAATTCAGTAAAATTCATCCATAATAAACTACTCTTCAGAGGCTAGTCCCAGAAAATTCAAGATATACATTTTATTTGTCAGATAAATATCTTTAATATACGATATTTTAATCAAAATCGTTAGAGGCATTTTTAAGAAAATCAAATTTTTCGAAAAAAGTATTATGTAAAGGGTAGTTTGGGGTGGGGGGATTTTTCTCAAAATCTTCGTGTCGCATCCCTGGAAGATACTGAACTTAAATACCAGGTTTGGTATTTTAGCTACTATTCTTTTGAGTTATCGTGTTCACAGACACACGGACACACGGACACACGCACACACGGACCTTTTCCTGAAAATGCTAAAACATGTATTTCCGATGAAATCTCGGATTCGAATTTTTGGGTGCATTACAATACCTTCTCTATATACTATGTATATAGTACTTGTAGAGAAAGTAAAAATTAAAGGCACCAAAAATATTGGTCTATGTAAACATCTGATGTGTACCATTCACATGACTTTCTCCATATCACTGCAACAAATAATTCTTAAAAAGCTTATACTTCTATTTACTTTATGCTAATCAGAAAAAATTAAGAGAAATAGTCTTATTACTCGCTTCCTTGTAAGTAGAAGCGAAATAAGGGACAACCGTAGGTTAAAGGGATTGTCAAAAGCTGGTTGCTATGTCAATGAAGTTCCTTTGTTTATATGGATAGGAGTTGACAAGTTCCTGTATGAGGAATGTATACGTTTCGCATAGCAGAAGCCAAAAATAAGGAATGTCACAAAAACGAAAAAAATAAATATAACATAAATTGTGTGTTTTAAAGTGCTCTACATTTTTTGTGTGGAAAGCTTTTGTCCATCTCTTTCGATTTAGCAGTCATTCAAAATTTAGTAAAATTCATCCAGAATAAACTACTCTTCAGAGGCTATTCCCTGAAAATTCAAGATGTACATTTCATTTGTCAGGTAAATGTGTTTAATATCCGAAATTTTAATCAAAATCGTTAGAGCCATTTTTCAGAAAATCAAAATTTTCGAAAAAAGTTCCATGTAAAGTGTAGTTGGGGGTGGGGGGATTTTTCTCAAAATCTTCGTGTCGCATCCCTGGAGGATACTAAACTTAAATACCAAGTTTGGTATATTACCGACTTTTCGTTTTTGAGTTATCGTGTTCACAGACATACGGACACACGGACACACACACACACACACACGCACACACACACACACGAACCTTTTGTGAAAAGCTTTTTTTGGATATTGGGAACCCAAAAACATATATTTCCGGTGAAATCTCGGTATCGAATTTTTGGTGGAGTGTATAACACCTTCTTTATACACTATGTACATAGTGCGTATGGAGAAAGTAAAAATATGTATTATAGATTACGATACCACGGAGTACCAAGGTATCGGCAGTATCAATGTGTCATACGGGGTTTTCGGTTACTTGAGCGGTATGTATAGTAGACACGCTATGTCGATCTTGGAGGTTTAATTTAGAAAAGTGCTTGTCATCTATAGGGAGGCTGTATATGATCAAAGGGTTTGACGCGGCCTGGGGGCTTATTTCGTCTCCGACATAAAATGTCAAAGTGCCACACAAGCTACTGAACAAGCTCCACGAGCCCCGTTCAATGCCTGTGTAAAAACGGTAGATAAAAACATTAAATGTATCATTTGAAAACACGATTAAAATGATTTGTTATTTAAATAGCTCTAGAGAAATAAATACGACCATTTGAATCCATTTTAGGATTTATTTTTACTTTCTCTAGCACATATGTACAATCTATAGTGAAGAAAATCCCACAATGATATTTTACTGGAAATGCATATATTTAGAAACCCCCTGAATCCAAAAAAACATCTAGAACCATGTTCTTGTTATGCACAGCGCAAAAACCAATAGTCGATTAAATCCAAAATGTGTGTTTAAGTAACGTTTTCTCACTTAGACCTTTTCGATTGCAAGCATCCGCATGTTACTTTTGTGGTGGACAAAGCGGCGTCGGGGTCAGTTTCCTCCAGGGCTGGGTTATCTGGTTTCCTCCGCCAATACATTCCACCGGAGCTCCAACTTTATGAATCATCAGTGTCATCGTCTGCGGTGCCAAAGCACTAAAAGCGGGCGTTAAACACTATCAAAAAATATGATATGTTCCATTCACATGACTTTCTCTACATCTCTGCAACAAATTATTGTTACAAAGCTTATGCTTCTATTTACTTCATACTAATCGAGAAAAAATCGAGAAAGTAGAAAGAGTCTTATTGCTTGCTTCCTTGTAAGTAGAAACGAAATAAGGGAGTAGCATAGGTTAAAGTGATAGACCAAAGCTGGTTGCTATGTGACTGAAGTTCCTTTGATTGTCAACTCCGATATGGGAAAAGTATAAGTTTTTTAAAGCTGAAACAAAAAACAAGGAATATCTAACAAAAAAAAAAAAACAATCAACTCCACGAATAAAATGTATGTAGCATAAATTGTGTGTTTTAACGTGCTCTACATTCTTTTGATATTAGTTTTTGTCTATCTCTTACGGTTTAGCAGTTATGCAACATTGCGTACATTTTATCTAGAATAAAGTAGTCTTTAGAGGCTATTCTCGGAAAATTCAAGATATTAATTTTATTTTTAGGTAAATATCTTTAATATACGATATTGTAATCAACATCATTAGAGGATACACGGACACACACACATACGCGGACCTTTTTCTCAAAATGGCTTTTTACTTTCTCTATACGCACCATGTACATAGTGTATAGAGAAGGTATTGCACTCCACCCAAAAATTCGATACCGAGATTTCACCGGAAATATATGTTTTAGGGTCCCCAATATCCAAAATAAACATTTTCACAAAAAGGTGCGTGTGTGTGTGTCCATGTGTCCGAGTGTCCGTGTGTCTGTTGGCCAGTATGTCCGTGTGCCCGTGTGTCTGTGAACACGATAACTCGAAAACGAAAGCACGGTAAAATACCAAACTTGGTATTTAAGTTTAGTATTTTCCAGGGATGCGACTCGAAGATTTTGAGAAAAACTCCCCCCACCCCCAACTATCCTTTACCTGGAACATTTTTCAAAAATTTTGATTTTCTCAAAAATCGCTCTAAAGATTTTGATTAAAATTTCTTATATTAAACATATTTACCTGACAAATAAAATGTATATCTTGAATTTCCTAGGAATAGCCTCTGAAGAGTAGTTTAGTCTCGAAGAATTTAACGGAATTTTGCATAACTGCTAAACCGCAAGAGATGGCCAAAAACTTACCAGACAAAAAATGTAGAGCACGTTAAAACACACAATTTATGTTACACACTTTTTTTTGTGGATTTCGTCGGTTTGAGATATTCCTTATTTTTGGTTTCTGCTATGAAAAACATATTTTTCTCATACTGCTTGTCAGCTCCAATCCATATAAACCAAGGAACTTCAAGGACATAGCAACTCTTATTTCGCTTCTACTTACAAGGAAGCAATTAATAAGACTATTTCAGCTATTTTGTTTCTGATTAGCATAAAGTAAATAGAAGCATAAGCTTTTTAAAAATAATTTGTTGCAGGGATATAGAGAAACTCATGTGAATGGTACACATCAGATTTTTTTTTGGTTACAGTGGATCCCAAAAATATATATTTCCGGTGAAATCTCGTTATCGAATTTTTGGGTGAAGTGCAATACCTTCTCTTTACACTATGTACATAGTATGTGTAGAGAAAGTAAAACATTTGGCCTAGTGTGTTATCTTATTTCTCATCACCTTATAAGGAACTAAGTAATAAAACCATCTGTGCTAATATATTCATTGACTAGCATGTGGTAGATAGAAGAATAACAGTGAAAAGTTACATTAGGGAAAATGAGTGGAATACATAATAAATTGGAGGTATTGTAATGCACCCAAAAATTCGAAACTGAAATTTCACCGGAAATATATGTTTTGGGGTCCCCTGAGTTCCAAATTTTTTTTTTAAAAAAGTTTCCTGTGTGTGTGTGTGTGTATTTGTGTGTGTGTGTCTTTGGACTGCATAGTCCCAAAACGGAAAGACTGAAAAGTACCAAACTTGTTATTTAGGTTTAGTATGTTTCAAGGATGCAACTTGAAGATTTTCAAAAAAATCCCCCCACTACAAACTACCCTTTACATGAAAAAAATTCGAGAATTTTGATTTTCTTAAAAATAGCTCTAACAATTTTAATTAAAATACAGTATATTAAAGCTTTTTATATCCAAGTTAAAACGTATATCTCGACTTTTTTGGGAATAGCTTCTGAAGACCTCTTTATTCTTGATGAATTTTGCCGAATGGTGCTTAACTACTAAACCGTAAGAGATAGACAAAACTTACTGCACAACAAATGTACATCACGTGAAAACACAAAATATATGTCCTTTACGTTTTTGTCGTGGAGTTAACCGTTTCCGAGATATTCCTCGTCATGGTTTTAATTGTGAAGTGGCTTTCTCAGAAGTGTCCGTTTTTCTTTGTTCTGCTCCTGGCCAAGCAAAGAAGATATTTGAAATGACAATTGCATACCGATAGTTTTAAAACATTTGACTACCACTTTAGTCTAATGTATTCCCTCAGTTCCCTTTTACTTATAAGAACTAAGTAATAAGAACATTCTGCTAATGTTTATTTCGATTAGCATTGTGTAGAAAGAAGACAAATCTTTTGTAGGAAGTTTGTAGAGTAGCTAGAGAAAGTTATGTGAGAGTAACACATATTTTTAATTTCTCTATACGCACAATGTACATAATGTATAGGGTCTCCAGTATTCAAAAACAGCATTTTCAAAAAAGGTCCGCGTGTCCGTGTGTCCGTGTGTTTGTGAACACGATAACTCAAAAACGAAAAGTGGGTAAAATACCAAACTTGGTATTTAAGTTTATATTCCAGAGATGCGAGACAACGCTTTTGAGTACAACTCCCCCACTCCAAACTACCCTTTACATGAATTTTTTTTCGAAAATGTTGATTTTCTAAACATAGCTCTAGCGATTTTGATTAAAATTTCGTTTATTAAAGATATTTACCTGACAAATAAAATGTATATCTTGAATTTTCTGGGAATAGCCTCTGAAGAGTAGTTTATTCTAGATGAATTTTACGGAATTTTGCATAGCTGTTAAACCGTAAGAGATAGACAAAAACTTACCACACAAAAGATGTAGTGCACGTTAAAACATACAATTTATGTTATACACACTTTTTTCGTGGAGCAGATCGTTTTTGAGATATTCCTTGTTTTTGGTTACAGCTTCGAAAAACTTACTTTTGTCATACAGGAATTAGCCAACTCGTGTCCATACAAACAAACGAACTTCAGTTGCATAGCAACCAGCTTTTGGCTTCCACTTAAACCTATAGTACTCCCTTATTTCGCTTCTACTTGCCATAAAGCAAGAAATAAGATGTAATATATGTTTTCTCGATTAGCATGAAATAAATAAATGAATAAGCTTATTAACCACAATTTGTTACAGAGATATAGAGTAAGTCATGTGAATGGAATTCATAAGATTGTTTTTTACTTTCTGTATACACACTATGTACATACTGTATAGAGAAGGTATTGTATTGTACCCAAAATTTCGATACCGAGATTTCACTGGAAATATATGTTTTGAGACTCCCTGAATCCAAAATACGCATTTTTATAAAAATGTCCGTGTATGTCTGTCTGTCTGTGAGAATTTGTGTGTGTGTCTCTGGGCAGCATAGCTCAAAAACGAATAGCCCGTTGAATACCAAACTTGGTATGTAAGTTTGGTATCTTCCGAGGATTCGACACGAAGAATTTCAAGAAAATATCTGCCCCTACATGGAACTTTTTTTTGAAAATTCTGATTTTCTCAAATATACCTCTAACCTTTTTGATTAAAATATCAGATATTAAAGATATTTACCTGATAAATAAATTCTATATCTTGAATGTTCTGTAAATGGCCTCTACAGACTACTTTATTCTGGCTGAATTTTTAGGAATTTTTCATAACTGCTAAACCGCAAGAGAAGGAGAAAAATTTACTTTACAGAAAATATAGAGCACATTAAAACAAACAATTTATCTTATATACATTTTTTTCGTGGAGTTGATCGTTTTTAAGATATTCCTTGTTTTTGGTTTCAGCTTTGAAAAACATATACCTTTCTCCTAAAGGAATTTGTCTACACGTGTCCATAAAAACAAAGGAACTTCAGTCACATAGCAACCAGCGTTTGACTGTCATTTTAATCTATGGTACTCCCTTATTTCGCTTCTACTTACAGGTAAGTAATAAGATTATTTCTAGTATTCTTTTCTCGATAACCATGAAGTAAATAGAAGCATAAGCTTTTTAACAATAATTTGTTGCAGAGATGAAGAGAAAGTCATGTGAATAGAACACATCAGATTTTTTTTGTAGTGTATAACGCCCATTTTCTGCTCTGGCACCGCAGGCGATGACAGTGATGATACCTGAAGATGGAATCCCGGTGGACTGTGATGGCGAGGGACACCGGAGAACCCGGAGAAAACCCGCCTTGAGCCGTTTTGTCCAGCACAAGTCTCACACGCGGTCGCTTGGGATCGAACCCGGGTCGTCTAGGTCTAACCACTCGGCCAAAGCGCGGCCTTCAGAACTGTCTGTAGTGCTGCTTTCCACTCCAAGGTTGAAAACCAGGTTGTTAACAACCGTGTACTGAAACTTTCCATCTCCTAACACAACGTTTCTTCTTACATGAAGCTCCTTATCAACTGTTGGCGGCTCATTTTTAAAAAAACATCTGAATTGTTCCGTTCACTTGACTTTCTCTACATTCCTGCAAAATAAAAAAATATTATTGAAAAGCTTAGGCTTCTATTTACTTCATTCTAAACGAGAAAAGTTTAGCAGAAATAGTCTTATTACTTGCTTCCTTGTAAGTAGAAGCGAAATAAGGGAGTACCATAGGTTAAAGTAAAAGTCAAAAGCTGGTTGCTATGTGACTGAAGTTCCTTTGTTTGTATGGACTCGAGTTGACAAATTCCTGTATAAGAAAAGCATACGTTTTTACTGTCTCTACACGTACTATGTACATAGTGTATAGAGAAGGTATTGCACTCCACCAACAATTCGATACCGAGATTTTCCCAGAAATATATGTTTTAGAATCCCCTGTATCCAAAAAAAACTATTTTCAGACAAAGGTCCGTGTGTGTACGTGTGTCTGTGAACACGATAACTCATAAACGAAAATTCGGTAAAATACCAAACTTGGTATTTAAGTTTAGCATCTTCCAGGTATGCGACACGAAGATTTTGAGAAAAATCCCCCACCCCAAACTACCCTTTACATGGAATTGTTTTCGAAAATTTTGAGTTTCAAAAAAATGACTAACGATTTTGATTAAAATATCGTTTATTAAAGATATTTACCTGGCAAATAAAATGTATGTTTTGAATTTTCTGGTAATAGCCTCTGAAGACTACTTTATTCTGAGTGAATTTTACGGAATTTCGTATAACTGCTAAACCGTAAGAGTAAGAGGTAGACAAAAACTTACCACACAAATATTGATGAGCACCTTAAAACACACACTTTATGTTGTATACATTTTTTTTTGCTTGAGGTGATCGTTTTTGAGATATTCCTTGTTTGTATTTTCAGGTACGATAAACTCCTGTCAACTCCTGTCCATACCAACAAAGGAACTTCAGTCACATAGCAACCAGCTTTTGACTATCACTTTAACCTATGGTACTTCCTTATTTCGCTTCTACTTACAAGAGAGATGTAGAGAAAGTCTTATGAATGGCACACATCAGATTTTTTAAAGCTGAAACCAAAACACAAGGAATATCTAAAAAAGGATAAATTCCGCGAAAAAATGTATACAACATAAATTGTATCCTTTAACGTGCTCTACAATTCATATGGGCAGAATAAAGTTGTCTCCAGAGGTTATTTCCAGAAAATTGAAGGTATACATATTATTTGTCTTTAATATATGATATTTATTCAAAATCGTTAGAGTCATTTTAGAGAAAATCCAAATTTTCAAAGGGAGTTCCATGTAAATGGTAGCTGAGGGTGGAGGGAATCTCTTGAAAATCTACGTGTCGCATCCTTGCAAGATACCAAACTTAAATACCAAGTTTGGTATTTAACGATGTTTTCGTTTTTGAGCTATGCTGTCCACAGACACACACAAGCACGCCCACACACACACACCCCCATTTCTTGTGGATTTAATTGTTTTTTTAACATTAGCTATGTGTAGGCCAGGAGTTGGATAGGTAGAGCCAGACTAAAAAATTCAGTGCTTTAACTGGGATTGGAACCACTGCTCTCTCGGTCTCTAGCCCTGCTCTAATACTGAGCTAACATGGTAAAATTCCGGCAAGGCCGTAAATTTCTCAACTGACTCGCAGGTTTTCCACAAGGTGATCTCAAATTATTTTAAGGTGACAACCCAAATGGCGGCTTACAATGTTGTAAGTACTTAAGTCCCAAGATTCATAGTAGAGCCAACTATTATGGTAAATTATTGTTAATTTACTTTTTACTTTCTCTAGCGCCGTATGTATAATGTATTGCATTCCACCCAAAAATTCAATGTCGAGATTTCACCGGAAATACATGTTTTAGGACCCCCTGAATCCAAAAAAAAAGCATTTCCCGAAAAAGGTCCGTGTGTATGAATAGCTTAAATACCAAACCTGGTATTTAAGCTCAGTATCTTCCAGGGATGCGACACGAAGATTTTGAGAAAAATCCCCCACCCCAAACTACCCTTTACATGGAACTTTTTTCGAAAATTTTGATTTTCTTAAAAATTGCTGTAACGATTTTGACTAAAATGTCGTATATTAAAGATATTTACCTGATAAATAAAATGTATATCTTGAACTTTCTGGGAATAGCTTCTAAAGACCTGTTTATTCTGGATGAATTTTTCTTAATTTGGCATAAATAATAAACCGTAAAAGATAGACAAAAACTTACTGTACAAAAAATGTAGGCCTTGTTAAAATACACAATTTACGTCATCTATATTTTTTTCGTCAAGCTTACCGTTTTCGAGGTATTCATTGTTATTAGTTTCAGTTGTGAAGTACTTATACTTTTCTCAGACGGGAGTGTCCGTTTTTCTTTTGTTCTACTCCTGGCCAAGAAAAGAAGCGATTTGTAATGACAATCGCATAACGACAGCTTTTAAAACATTTGACTATTGGTTTAGCCTAGTGTATTCCCTTATTTTCTTCCCACTTATACGGAACTAAATAATAAGAACATTGTACTGAATACGGCTAGAGAAAGTCATGTGAGTGTAACACATCAGATTTTTTCTGACACAAGCCGTATGCAGAACAGTAGTTTTATAGGTTTTTTAAATGTTCAGTACGACTCTACCAATCCAAGACCATTTCTGCTTATGTCTGTCTCGATTAGCATGAAGTAGATAGAAGAAAAGTCTGTTGTGAGCATATCTTGGTTGTTGAACAGACAGATAAATCCCTGTGAATGGAACATATCAGATTTTTCCAGCTAGATTCCGATTCGTCTCACCGGTAAATTTACTCCTATCAATAACCAAGTTAGAGAGCTTGGTGAACCATTAAGTGATCCTAACTGGTTTACAAGCACTCAAACAATTTGCATGAACTCCGGTGTCATGGTGTGATTTGTTGGAGAGCATGTTTTGTTTTCCGTTTATATGCGCTTTAAATTTGATCGATGTGCACGTTTAATCCCGTATTTCAAATTAGCTTTCATTAGAGGGAATTTAGGTTTTAATTTCGAGTGAATTGTATGAACCCAGCGGAATCCGAAATATTCATGTTGAAATATCAAAATAAATTGGTAACCATCCAATGTGAAATATTCAAGTTTCTTAATTACTAGATGGTGTATCTTAGGGTTATATTTGGATTTTACAGTTTTCTCCACTATTCATTCCGCCAATTGCTTCATCATTACAAAGAAAGCAAAAAGCTTTTGTGGAAAAACATCTTTATTTCTCTACATAGTTCTCATTTTAGCTCGATATACTTTTCCCAGCGATGTTCAATAGCTTCGATACCTTGTTTATAGTGAGAACTATCGAGGTCTGCAAAATAGCCATAAACTGCAAACTTCATTTCTTCATTGTTGGCAAATCTTCTGCAACCAAGCTATTTCTTCAAGTTTGGATACAGAAAATAATCAGAGGAGGCTAAATATATCGAATAGGCTGCATGGGGAAGCGATTCGAACTTTAACTCATTGATTTTGGCCATGGCGATAATGGACGTTGGACCTGGTGCATTGTCTTGATGAAATAAAGTTTTCTTTTTCTCTAATATGGCCCTGTTTGCTTAATTTGATCATTTAAACGCTATAACAAGCTAACATAATATTTGCCATTTATTACATTTCCTTAGATTTTGAGAAAAATCCTCCACCCCCAACTACCCTTTACATGAAACATTTTTTCAAAAAGTTTGATTTTCTCAAAAATGGCTCTAACGATTTTGATTAAAATTTCGTACATTAAATATATTTACCTGACAAATAAAATGTTTACCTTGAATTTTCTGGGAATAGCCTCTGAAGAGTAGTTTATTCTGGATGAATTTTACTGAATTTTGAATAACTGCTAAACCATAAGAGATGGCAAAAACTTACTATACAAAAAATGTAGAGCACGTTAGAACACACAATTTATGATATATATATATATATATATATTTTTTTTTTGTGGTTCGTCGTTTTTGAGACATTCTTTATTTTTGGTTTCTACTATGAGAGACTTGTACTTTTCTCATATAGGAACTTGTCAACTCCTATCCGTATAAACAAAGGAACATCATTGACATAGAAACCAGCTTTTGACTATCTTTTTAACCTATGGTAGTCCTTTATTTCGCTTCTCTTAAAAGGAAGAAATAATAGGACTATTTCTGCTCATTTTCCTGATTATAAAGTAAATAGAAATATAAGCTTTTTAAGAATAATTTGTTGCAGGGATACAGAGAAAGTCATGTGAATGTTACACATCAGTTTTTTTCTCGATTAGCATGAAGTAAATAGAAGCATAAGCTTTTTAACAATAATTTGTTACAGAGATATACAGAAAGTCATGTGAATGGAACATATCAGATTTTTGAGATAATCAATGAAAATTTTCCTGCGTAGTCCCATAAAACTGACGCCATGACCTTGCCTGCAATTGGAACTGTCTTCGCCTACTTTGGAACCGATTCTCCCCTTCCAATCCAGTGTTTTGATTGTTCCTCCGTCTCAGATGTGAAGTGATGGACCCAGGTTTCATCCATTGTTATGAATCGACGCAGAAACTCAGCTTTATTCTAGCGAAACATTGCCAAACACTCGACTGAAGCTTCCTCGCGACGCTGTTTTTGTTCTATTGTGAGCAAACGCGGCACCCAACTTGACCACAACTTTCTCATATTCAAATTTTCAATCAGTATGTGATGTACAGAACTTTTGGAAATGCCTGCAATGTCTTCTAACTCCCGCACTTTCAGTCGATGATCCTCCAATAACATTTTGTGGTTGTTCTTTACAATTTCTGGACTGATAACCTGATTTGGTCGACCACTGCGACGTTCATCTTGAGAGCTTGTACTGCCACGCTTAAATTCTGCCCCCAATATTTAACTGTTATAAATGAAGGAGCAGACTTCCACAAAGTAGAACCTGGTTCAACTTTAATATTAGTTGGACTAAGCCCTTTCAAATGAAAGTGTTGTATCACATAACGATGACCAGTTTTATACATGTTTACAAATTCGCTGAGAGCATTCACTAATGATGGCTGCCAAACAAATGCTAAACAAACCTCAAACTTAAGCTTTCTAAGGTTGATACTTATTACCAAAGTTGTTTGAAAGTACAACCGCTATCTATACGTCAGGTAGGGTACTTCTGGAATAGCCATTGTATCGTCATCTTTCCTATCATCCATTTCACTTAAATTTCATATCTTACGATCCATGTGGCTCTTGCGCTTCGTCTGGAACTTAGCACTCGTGAGGTCATAGGTTCGATTTCTATAGCCACCCTCTAAACCACGGGTATTTTCGGGTTTTTCTTGGGTGACTAAGAGAATGCTTCATTCCGTCGAACTTCCTTCTCTTTATTAACACATTGAAGCCCAACCCCGAGTTTAGGTCGAGCCTTGTGAAATTTTCATGCGACCCACGCCCGAGAATAGCTCGGGCAGTTATTTCTAACGCTTTTAATGCAATTCCACGCCTTAACTCGGTCTTGGGTTATGCGGCAAAGAACATAGATTAAAATAAGAATTGAAGCTTTCCTGGCGACGTGTTAATTCAAAATCTTCTCGGGCTTCTAGCCAGGTAAAAACTTGGCTTGACACCAACGTTTCGAAGAAGTGCATCTTCCTCGTCTTCAGGGTGAACTGATGGTTTGAGCTTGCGGAGACTGGTATTTATAAGAGCTGGGATGAAGCTAACATCTGATTGGTTCGCGTGATATTATGGCCACGCGAACCAATCAGATGTTAAACATGTCAGATATACATTTTATTTGTCAGATAAATGTCTTTTATTTACTATATTTTAAACAAAATCGTTAGTGCCATTTTTTGAACATGAAAATGTTCGAAAAATGTTCCATGTAAAGGGTAGTTTGGGGTGGTAGTATTTTTCTCAAAATCTTCGTGTCGCAACCCTGGAAAATACTAAACTTAAATACCAAGTTTGGTATTTTACCGACTTTTCGTTTTTGAGTTATCGTGTTCAAAGACACACGGACAAACACACATACGGACATTTTGGAAAATGATTTTTACCTTGTCTACTCGTGCTATGTACATAGTGTATAGGGAAGGTATTGCATTCCATCCAAAAATTCGATACCGAGATTTCACCGGAAATACATCTTTTGAGACCTCCTGAATACAAAATAAGGATTTTTAGAAAAATGTCCGTGTGAGTGTGTCTGTCTGTGTGTGTGTGTGTGTTATGTGCATAGCTCAAAAACGAAAAGACCATTAAATACCAAACTTGGTATTTAAGTTTGGTATTGTACAAGGATGCGACACGAAGATTTTCAAAAGAATCCCCTTACCACAAACTACCCTTTACATGGAACTGTTTTCGAAAGTTTTGATTTTCTAAAAATGGCATTAACGATTTTTCTTAAAATATCATATAAAAAAGATATTTACCTGACAAATAAAATGTATATCTTGAATTTTCTGGGAATAGCCTCCGAAGACCACTTAATTCTGGATAAGTTTTAAGGAATTTTGCATAACTGCTAAATCGTAATAGATGGATGGAAACTTAAAACACAAAAAAAAGAGAGTACATTAAAACACATAATTTATGTTACATAATGTTTTTTCTTGGAGTTGGTAGTTTTTAAGATATTCCTCGTTTTTGGTTTCAGCTTTGAAAAACATACTTTTCTCATACAGGAATTTGTCAACTCCTGTCCATACAAACAAGGGAACTTCAGTCACATAGCAACCAGCTTTTGACTATCACATAACCTATGATACGCCCTTATTTCATTTCTGCTTATAAGGAAAGAAGTAATAAGACTATTTCTGCTAGCTTTTTCTAGATTAGCATGAAGTAAAGATAACCATAAACTTCTTAACAATAATTTGTTGCAGAGATATAAAAAAAGTCATGTGAAGGTACACATCATATTTTTTTGGATACAGGGGACCCTAGAACATATGTTTCCGGTGACATTTGGGTATCGAATTTTTGGGTGCAATAGCTTCTCTATACACTATGTACACAGTATATACAGAGAAAATAAAAATACTCGAACTTCGAGAAGTTCCTTGCACGATGAATGTCATTGTTGCCCGCCTCATTGACCTGTTCTCCGAGTGGTCGACATTGTCTAAATGCACAGTCCTACGTCTAACCAACCAGCAAGTAATTACATTAAGGTCTGGAAAGTTTACAGGAAGTCCAGGCCAAATTTCCTCAAATGAATACAACCCACACGCTTAACAATACTGAGAGTGACAATGGTTCTGACGTGTGTCTGATAAGTCTTGCCAACCTTAATTTAACGGAATTCCACAAAAGTGTATTTTTTAAACCATCAATACAAGGGTTATTACTTTCTCTACACGTTCTATTGTGTATAGAGAAAGTATTGCATTGTACGCAAAAATTCGATACTGAGATTTCACCGGAAATACATTTTTGAGTCCCCCTGAATCCAAAAAGGACATTTCGTCTCTATGTGCATGTGGACTGCACAGCTCAAAATCTGATGTGTGCCATTCACATGACTTTCTCTATATCCCTACAGCAAATTATTCTTAAAAAGCTTATGCTTCTATTTACTTCATGCTAATCTGAAAAACTTAGCAGAAATAGTCTTATTACTTTCTTCCTTGTAATTAGAAAGGAAATAAGGAAGTAGCATAGCTTAAAGCGATAGTCAAAAGCTGGTCACTATGTGACTGAAGTTCCTTTGTTTGTATGGATATGAGTTGACAAATTCCTGTATGAGAAAAGTTAAGATTTTTGACCCTGAAAGCAAAAACAAGGAATATTTAAAAAACGATCAATTCCAAAAGAATAATGTAATACAACATAAATTGTGTGTTTTACTGTGCTCTACATTTTTTGGTGTGGTAAGTTTTTGTCTATGTCTTACGGTTTAGCAGTTACACAACATTCCGGAAAATTCACTCAGAATAAAGTAGTCTTCAGAAGCTATTCCCAGAAAATTCAAAATATACATTTTATTTGTCGGGTAAATATCTTTAATATACGATATTTTAATCAAAATCGTTAGAGCCATTTTTTAGAAAAGAAAAATTTTCGTAAAAAGTTCCATGTAAAGGGTAGTTTAGGGTGGTGGATTTTTCTCAAAATCTTCGTGTCGCATCCCTGGAAGACACTGGAAATGGAAATGGCGTGTTATTTATGGACGCTCTTTAACTGCTATGGTTCTCAGCGTCCCATTCTAAACTGAGCATGAAAGACCGCTTAATTTTGCTCAGAGGCCTCTCTATCAGACTTGAGGTTCTTTTACGTGCGTAAATCTACGACACGGGACCACGGCTTCACGTCCCTTCCGAAGGAAGCCATGCTAAGAATTTTTACGCCCGAAATAATCTATCGTCCTCCGTTTGAACCCGCGACCTTGGGTATATGAAGTTAGCATGATAACCATTACACCACGGAGGGCGACCTGGAAGACACTAAAATCAAATAGCAAGTTTGGTATTTTACCGACTTTTTGTTTTTGAGCTATCGTGTTCACAGGCACACGGACATACAGACACACACACACACGGACACACACTTACACGGATCTTTTTGTGAAAATGCTTTTTTTGGATACAAGTGACCCTAAAACATATATTTCGGGTGAAATCTCGGTATCGAATTTTTGGGTGGAGTGCAATACCTTCTCTATACACTAGGCGTGTAGAGAAATTAAAAATGTTCATCACGACAAAACACACGATTTATGTGTTTTGCGGTTTTGTTGTGGAGGTAAGTTTTTCGAGATATTCCTATTTATTGGTTTTAATTGTGAAGTACTTAAACGTTTCTCAGAGAGGAAGTGTCTGTTTTTCTTTTGTTCTACTCCTGGCCAAGCAAAGAAGTGATTTGCAATGACAATCGCATAACGACAGCTTTTAAAACATTTGACAATCAATATAGCATTGCACATTTCCTTATTCCCTTCTACTAAAAAGGAACTACAGTCTGCTAATATTTATCTCGTTTAGCATTCTGTACAAAGAAGAATAAGAGGTTTGTAGAGCAGCTAGAGATGGCCGCGCCGTGGCCGAGTGGTTCACACCACTCGCCTCTCATCTAGACAGCCGGGGTTCAATCCCAAGCGACCGCATGTGAGATTTGTGGTGGACAAATTGACACTGCGGTGCCACAAGTAGTTAAAGTGGGAGTTAAACACTGCAAACACGCAGCTAGAGAAAGTTATGTGAATGTAGCACACAAATTTTTTCAAGTGCGTGCCCAGGTAGCGGATAGTTAGTGGCTCTTAGATCTAGCTGATAGGTGGGAAGTTAATACCCATCTGGAGCAAAGGGTACAAAAGTGTCAGCAGGGTACAGCAGTGACAATAGATCGATTAGGTATAGAACAACCGAAGTTCAAAATGGCCTCTGATCTTGGGCGCAACCTGATGGATGAGTATGGCGCCTGCGGTACTGCGATGGGGAAAGGAAATGGCAAGACAACCACATTATTTTTCTTCCTTGAAGAAATTCGGTTTCAGCGAATAAACTACTGGCTATTCCTGAACGAAGATATTTCTGAAGTAAAATGTTTCTTCATTGTGACCGCCGCGAAAGACATCGACAGATACTGAAAGAACAAATAACAGAAGAAAAAATCTGATGTGTACCATTCACATGACCCTCTCTCTCTCTCTCTCTCTCTCTCTCTCTCTCTCTCTCTCTCTCTCTCTCTCTCTCTCTCTAAATCTCTACAACAAATTATTCTTAAAAGCTCATACTTCTATTTACTTCATGCTAATCAATAAACAAAGTAGCAGGAATAGCCATATTACTTGTTTCCTTGTAAGTAGAAGGGAAATGAGGGAGTACCATAGGTTAAAGTGATAGTCTAAAGCTGGTTGCTATGTTCTGTACTGAAGTTCCTTTGTTTGTATGGATCCCAGTTGACAACTTCCTGTATGAGAAAAGTATAAGTTTTTCATAGCAGAAACCAAAAATAAGGAATGTCTCAAAACCGAGGAACTCCACGAAAAAATGTGTATAACAAAAATTGTGTGTTTTAGCATGTTCTACATTTTTGTGCAGTAAGTTTTTGTCCATCTCTTGCGGTTTAGCAGTTATTCAAAATTCAGTAAAATTCATCCAGAACTACTCTTGTGAGGCTATTTCCAGAAAATTCAAGATATACATTTTATTTGTCATGTACATATCTTTAATATATGAACTTTTAATCAAAATCGTTAGAATCATTTTTGAGAAAATTTAAATTTTTGAAAAAAGTTCCATGTAAAGGGTAGTTTGGAGTGGGGGATTTTTTCTCAAAATCTTCGTGTCGCATCCCCTATTTTCTAAAAATGCTTTTTTTATATTCAGGTGGCTCAAAACCTGTATTTCCGGTGAAATCTCGGTATCGAATTTTTGGGTGCAATACAATATCTCCTCTATACACTACGGATAGTACGTGTAGAGAAAGTAATTAAGGGCGATGGGTGGCAAAATGGTATTTACTCAACTATTGACTTGAAAACAAAATTGGGCCTATAACTGTTTCTCGACTAATGACGCAACGTACACCAATTTTTTCGCCATTAAGGGGTATTTCGTGAACAATATTAGGTTTTTCAGAGCTCTAATAAGGATTATTTTGTGTTCACACATATATGTTATTAGAATGGTGAAAAATAATAATGTGGTCAATTTCGCCATTGTATACACTATTGAGAGTCCATTCATAAAATATGTTAACACATAAATACACGTTGTGCAATAGAAATCAAATGCTAACCCATAATACACTTTGTGACTAAGTACAGGACAAAATAATAAAGCATACTGGTTATAACTCGACCACTCGGTATCACCATCAGCTCAATACTGCACTTTCAGAGCAGAAAAAAGAACAAGTCAGCACCGTGACATTGTGTACAGAAGCTGTGAGTTATTATGTTTCCGTATGCGTAGTGGAAAAACACTGTATACGAGGGTTGTGGCAAAAGTCATGGCAACTATTTATTTTCTTGAAGATACCAGTCCGTTTGGTAAATGTCACATATACAGATACGAAAGGACAAGATATTAACTACATGTGTGGACAATGAATGTCGTAACATACTAATTTATTACGGTAGTATACAGGGCAATATGTGGTCTTCACGGTGCAAAAGAATGACAACACACTACACATGCAGTTGACATGACAAATAAAACATAACTCCATGGCACGGGGAACCTTGGTCTACCGCCCGGTCTCAGCGTCCCCCATCTCGGTCCATTACAGACGTCATGGATGGGGTGCAGCATTGGAGGGTGAGACGCGGTCAGCGCCTCGAGCCCCCCGGCCGGTTAATGCGGTTCTCAGAACCTGGAGCCACTACTTCTCCATCAAGTAGCTCCTCAATTGGCCCTCCCTAGGGACCTTACGAGGCTGAGTGCACCCCGGGTCAGGTCTCCCAGCAGGGGAAAAATCCCCACGCCGGTACTGGGGATCGAACCCAGGTCTCCCGCTTGGTGAGCAGCTGCGCTACCACCGCGTTAAGGAGTCGACCTTGACATGACAAATCTGGGCCTAAAAACCCTCAAAGAAGTCCCCTGCTACCGTCACCACACACTGTCACGACGGTCCGCACACTGACAGGTCGTCCCGAACCTTGCTCATCACTGGTTGACTCACGTCCTTGCTGAAACGCTATGTACTGTACGCTATGTTAGGGCACTATTCGCAAGGGTTTCGCAGTGACATTTCATCGAATTTCTCCCTCGGAAAACGGTTATTTTAATGTAAGCGCGCTGCTCAACACGGGCTACTTCCATATTGCACGACACTCACCAACTGACTGATTTCACAGCCCTCGCTGCGCTACTACCAGCTATCACAGAGGCATCTGTTGTTCTGCATACACACGATGTCTGCAGAACTTCCACACGACACATACACGGTTGTGATCCGTTCACAAATGTACAAGAAGAAATCTGATGTACTCAATTCACATGACTTTCTCTACATCTCCGTAAAAAATTATTGTTAAGAAGCTTATGCTTTTATTTACTTCATGCTGATCAAGAAAAAAAAAAAAAAAAAACTAGTAGAAATATTCTTATTACATGCTTCCTTGTAAGTAGAAGCGAAATAAGGGAGTACCATACGTTAAAGTGATAGTCAAAAGCTGGTTGCTATGTTGTTTGTATGGACAGGAGTTGACAAATTCCTGTATGAAAAAAGTATAAGTTTTTCACAGCTGAAAACAAAAACAAGCAATATCTCAAAAACAATCAACTCAAAAAAAAAATGTATATAACATAAATTGCGTGTTTTAAAGTGCTCTACATTTGTTGTGTGGTAAGTTTTTGTCCATCTCTTACGGTTTAGCAGTTATTTAAAATTCCGTAAAATTGACACAGAATAAAGCAGTCTTCAGAGGCTTTCAAAATATACATTTTATTTGTCAGGTAAATATATTTAATTTACGAAATTTTAATCAAAATCGTTAGAGACATTTATGAGAAAATCAAACATTTCGAAAAAAGTTCCATGTAAAGGGTAATTCGTGTCGCATCCCTGGAAGATACTAAACTTAAATACCTAGTTTGATATTTTACCGACTTTTCGTTTTTGAGTTATCGTGTTCACAGACACACGGACACACTGACACACGGACACACTGACACACGAACACACACACGGACCTTTTTCTGAAAATACTTTTTTTTGGATACAGGGGACCCTAAAACATATATTTCCGGTGAAATCTCGGTATCGAACTTTTGGGTGGAGTGCAATACCTTCTCTATACACTATGTACATAGTACGTGTAGAGAAAGTAAAAACTAGGTGCCATAACTTTTGCCACAACCTTCGTATTTACATGTTTTTTTAAACACCTAACTACATATAATTCAGAATAGCAATACTATGACAATTACCAACATGTGTATAAAGCCTCAACATTAATTGTTACGAATAATAAGGCACAATAACTATTACTTCCCAATAATGCTACATCAGTTCATCCTCTGTTAATGATTTCTTATTTCAGTATGGCATTTTCCAATGTAGAGTAACCAAAAATAGTGGTTAAAATATGAAACACATAAGCCGAGTATATAAAAGCAACATTATGTGTTTAACAATACTATTGCTTGCGAACAACAATGACCTACACGTGACAGATCTGATATAAAAATCTGACGTGTTCCGTTCCTAGAATTGCTTCTAGCTGTTTCATAAACAAATTTTTCTTACAAGAGATTATACTTTTATCTACCTCATGCTAATCAAGATAAACATTAGCAGAATTCGTCTTATTATTAGCTTCCTTGTTAGTAGGAGGGAAGTAAGGAAATGCATTACCTGGTCGCCTTGTGAAAACAATTGAGGTTCGGTTTTCTTTGCTTGGTCACGTTTGAGGAAGTTTAATTAATTTAAAACTGAAATCATTAACAATGAATATCTCGAAAACGGTCAACTCTTCAAGAAAAACGTATATGACGTAAATTATATGTTTTAACGAGATTTACATTTTTGTGTAGTAACTTTAACCGTTTAACCGTTATGCAAAATTCTGCAAAATTCCAGGAATATAGAGGCTACTCTCAGATAATTCAAGATATACATTTTGGTAGTAACGTGAAAATCTCTAATTTCCGATACCTACTTTAATCAAAATCGTTAGTCATTATAATTTACAAAAAAGGTTCTATGTAAAGGGTAATTGGGGATGGGGAGATTTTATAGAAAATATTTGTGTAGCATACTTGGTAGATACTGAAGTAATATACCAAGTTTGGTATTTAACTGACTTTTCGTTTTTGAGCTATGCAGCCCGCAGACACGCACACACACACACACGCACACTTACAGACATACACACAGTCATTTTTATAAAAAGATTTTTTATTTGTTTTATTTTCAGACGCTCACAAAAGATGTATTTCCAGTGAAATAACGGTATCGCATTTCTGAATGTTTTACATCTTCTCTATACACTTTATTCATTTTTTTTTGTAGTGTTTAACGCCCGCAGACGATGACACTGATGATACATGAAGATGGAGCCCCGGTGGAATGTAATGGCGGGGGAAACCGGAGAACCCGGTAAAAACCCACCCCTGCGCCGCTTTGTCCACCACAAATCTCACATGCGGTTGCTTGGGATGGGACCCGGGACGTCTAGGTGAGAGGCGAGTGGTCCGACCGCTCGGCCACGGCGCGGCCGTACTTTTTTCACTGTACGTGTAAAGAATTTAATAGGCTTTTGAAAGGAACTAGCTGACCCGGCGAACTTTCTTCCGCCTTAGAAGCATTAAATGAGCAGATTTTGGATTGTATTAAGCTCAATTTTTTATTTCGATAATAAATATAAATACAAAAAATCTTATGTGTACCATTCACATGACTTTCTCTATATCGCTGCAGCAAATTATTCTTAAAAATCTTATGCTTCCATTTACTTCATGCTAATCTGAAAAATTAACAGAAATAGTCTTATTACTTTCTTCGTTGTAAGTAGAAAGGAAATAAGGGAGTAGCATAGGTTAAAGCGATGGTCAAAAGCTGGTAACTATGTGAATGAAGTTCCTTCACAGAACCGAAAAGATGGTCGGAGGGTGCCAAGACGGGACTGTAGGGAGGATGTGGAAGAGTTTCCCACCCTAATGCCCTGATCTTCTCCATAGTGGCACGAGCAGTATGCGGACGCGCATTATCCTGTTGAAGGATGATCCTCTTTCCAGGGCGTTTATCACGCAAAGCCCACGGAGCTGCAGAAGTGTCTTGATGTAGGGCAGAATTTATGGTTTGTCCAGGTTCAAGAAAGTCAACCAGAATGCAACCTTGTGCATCCCAAAAGACACTTCCCATAACTTTTCCTGCAGACTGCACTGTCTTTGCTTTCTTCTTCGATGGTGAGTTCAAGTGGTGCCATTCCATACTCTGACGTTTCGTTTCTGGCTCATAGTGATGGAACCAGCTCTCATCTCCAGTCACAATACACGTCAAAAATTCATCACCTTCATTATGAAATCTCTGAAGAAGGTTTTGTGCAATGGTTCTTCTCTGAAGTTTGTGGTCTTCAGTCAATAAACGGGGGACCCAACGGGCACAGACCTTTCGATAACCCAAGCTGTGGATCATTTCTTGCACTGCACTATGTCCTATTCCAAGTTGCGCAGCAATTTCATTCACAGTGAAACGCCTATCTCCTGTAATGAGCTCATCAACTCTTTCCTTGTTGCGTTCTGTAGAGGCAGTTCGAGGACGCCCGCTACGAGGCGCATCTTACAGACTCGTGTTTCCATCTTTGAAATGTTTCACCCATCTTCTAACACTGCTGGCACCCATGCAGACACCTCCATACGCACGTTGAAGTCTGAGATGAATTTCAGGAGCAGATTTTCCTTCTTTCACAAGGAAATCAATGACAGCACGCTGTCGAAACGAAACATCAATGTCAGCCATTTTTCTAACACCGTCGGTGGTTACGAGATAGATGCTAATGACGTCACAATATGTAAACATGTGACTTAAAGTGTGTAGATTACGATCTTGCAATTCGACTTTCAGTATGCCCGTCGCATATACACAAGTGACATTTTCATTATATATTGTTGCTCTTTTCTTACCAAAAGTAAATCTAAGCTGAACGTCTCTAACTGGATTTAAAAGAGGTCAAATTATTATTTAAATAATCTTCAGAATGTAAGTTTTCCTTAAAGTTTTAGCAGTGTACATATACTTCTTGCGCTGACTGTAGATTTTACCTTTTTGGATGCAGTACAATATCGATATGTAGAGTTCATACCTCACGAGCAAAAACGTAATTTTCATTATTGGTATAGGAAATGGAACATTTGGCAAAACATTCTATCAAACTGTTCGATGCGATGGACAAAGACGCCGCAGGACATTATGATATTTTGAGTGAAATGCCGCAACAGTGACATCTGCCGCACAGACGTAAAGTACCCGAAGGAAATTCCCACATTAGCATATGATGAAAACGATGAAATACCTGGGGCCGTTGAAGAGCAACATCTGGTGGGTAGCGCCAATAGACATAGTTAGAAGCGTTTGTTCAAATTAGAAATATTTTCAACATAATTACCAGAATTCTATATAGGATCGTTAAACCAGACAGTGAGTTTATCAGGCATTGATTTCTGTAGAGGACTAGGGAGCAATGAGTAGAAAGGGTGGATATCAACAGTTCTGAGGTCGTCTTAGATTAAATAGGACTTGGATAGTAATTTTCCAATATTTATATTTGGAACATTTTCTCGGCTCGTAAACTCGAAATTGTTGCATTTTATGATAGGTAACTGAAATAATTATACGGTCAAGGTAATGTAGAGGGCTTTAATGATACACTTTCCTCATTACAATAAGCGCATGCTCATACTTTTCACAGCAGTAAATGAAAACTGACCTACACAAAATAATTCAAGAAAACAAAATCATGTGTTTTCAATCCACATGACTTTCTCTATATCGCTGTAAGAAATTATTGTTAAAACCCATATTCCTCTATTTACTTTATTATAATAGAGATAGACATTAGCAAATCATTTCTTAATTGCTTGCTTCCTTGTAAGTAGAAGGAAAATAAGGAAATTCACTAGACTAAAACGATTGTCAAATTTCTTAAAAGCTATGTGCTATGTGGTTGAAATCCATTTCTATGCAGGGCCAGAAGTTTACAACCTTCCGTGTGAGAAAAGTTCGAGTATTTTAAATATGAAAGCTATAACAAGAATTGTCTCAGAAATAGTCAATTCCACGAAAATAACATAGATGACATAAATTGTGTGTTTTAACATGATATACATTTTTGTGTGATAAGTCTTTGTCTATCTCTTACGGTTCACTAGCATAATTCAGCAAAATTCATTCAGAACAAAGAGGTCTTTAGAGGCTTTCCCAGAAAATTCAAGATGTACATTTATTTCATTTGCTATATAACATGTTTTTCATATAGGTAGAGCCATTTTTGAGAAAATAAAAATTTCCAAAAGTTTTTCTATGTAAAGGGTAGTTTGGGTTGGGGGAATTTTTCTCAAAATCTTAGTGTCGCATCCCTGAAAGATATTTAACTAAGTTTGATATTTTACCAACTTTTTGTTTTTGAGCCTATCGTGTTCACAGACACGGACACACACGGACCTTTTTCCAAAAATGCTTTTTTTGGATACAGGTAACCCTGAATCGTGTATTTCCGCTGAAATGTCGGTATAGAATTTTTGGGTGCAATTTAATATCTCCTTTATACATAGCAACTAGAGAAAGTAATGAAACTAAACAGGCACAGAATGTCCTGGTGAAAAATATTCTGCAGCGCCCAGTACATCAATCTATTTAGGAAGTCGGCAAGGTTGACTTCCACACCTTCCCTTTGAGACAAGCGGCTCGCTAAACCAATGACATCATGCGTTTAAATCCAATGGCGCTAATAACCAAATAAATCTGCAGAACCAGTATATTGTTCAGGTATTTTTGTTCAGGATTATCTGTGAAATCATCTTATCTCAGCTATGTCAACGAAAGCTATATATTTTAATGGGAAAGTAGGTACATCTCTTATGGTTTACCAATTATACAGCAGTTATCCAGAATAAAGAAGTCTTTAGGGGATATTCCCAGAAAATTAAAGAAGTACATGTTGTTTACCATGTGAATGTGTTTACTTTACAGGATTTTAACAAAACACTTTAGAGAAATGTTTGACAAAAACAAATTTTTCTGTAATTCTTCGTGTCGCTTACTTGGAACATAATTAATCATATTTACCAATTTAGGTATATTACCAGATTTTCGTTTATAGTTGTGCTGTCCCCCCTAACATACACACACAGACAGAACAACCTGTTTTTATTTTATCTACACGTACTATGTACATAGTGTTTTACATTCCACCCAAAAATTCGATAATCTGATTTAACCGGAAATATATGTTTTAGGGTCCCCTGAATAATAAAAAAAAAAAAATTCGGAAAAGATCCGTGTATGTGTGTCCGTGGATATGTGAAAACGATAACTCAAAAAGGAAAAGTCACTGAAACACCAGAATTGTTATTTATGTGTAATACCTTCCAGGAATGCGACACGAAGATTCTGAGAGAAATTCCCCCACGCAAAACTAACCTTTACACTGAAAAAAATTTCGAAATTTTTCATCTTCTCATAAATGTCTCTTCATTAAAATACCGTATATTAAAGACATTTTCATGGAAAATAAAATGTATATATAGAATTCTCTGGGAATACCCTTTAAGTACCTATTTATTCTGGCTAAATTCTGCATAACTGGTAAACAGTAAGAGAGGCACATAAACTTACTACATGAAACATTTAGATGTCGTTAAAATACGCAATATATGTCATATACGACTTATTCATGGAATTGACCATTTCTGAGATATTTCAATTTATTTGTTTCAGATATAAAAATCAAAACTTTTCTCACACGTAAAATTGTGAACTCCTGACCCTGCATAGAAACGGATTTCAACCACATGGCAACCACCTTTTAAAACATTTGACTATCGGTTTAGCCTAGTGTATTCCCTTATTTTTCTCCTACTTATAAGGAAGCAAGTAATTAACACAATTTCTGCTAATGTTTATGCTTATTACCATGTAATAGATAGAATAACATGCTTTTTAGCAATAATGTGTTATAAAGATATAGAGAAAGCCATGTGAATAGAACACATCAGAGTTTTAAGATGGACCCAAAAGATGTATCTCCGGTTAAATCTCGGTATGAAAATTTTGGGTGCAATGAAATAGCTTCTCTATACACTATGTGCATATTACGTGTAAAGAAAGTAAAAATCTGATGTGTACCATTCACATGACTTTCTCTATATCCCTGCAACAAATTATTCTTAAAAAGCTTATACTTTTATTTACTTTGTGCTAATCAGAACAAATTAGCAGAAATAGTCTTATTACTTGCTTCCTTGTAAGTAGAAGCGAAATAAGTGACTACTATTGGTTAAGGTGATGGTCAAAAGCTGGTTGCTATGTCAATGAAGTTTCTTTGTTTATATAGATCGGAGTTGACAAGTTCCTGTATGAGAAAAATATAGGTTTTTCATAGCAGAAACCAAAAATAAGGAATGTCTCAAAAACGATTAACTCCGGGCAAAAAAAAAAAATATATATAACATAAATTGTGTGCTTTAACGTGCTCTACATTTTTGTCCATCTCTTACGGTTTAGCAGTTATTCAAATTCCGTAAAATTCATACAGAATAAACTACTCTTCAGAGGCTATTCCTAGAAAGCTCAAGATATACATTTTATTTGTCGGGTAAATATGTTTAATATACGAAATTTTAATCAAAATCGTTAGAGCCCTTTTTGAGAAAATCAAAATTTTCGAAAAAAGTTCCATGTAAAAGGTAGTTGGGGGTGGGGGGATTTATCTCAAAATCTTCGTGTCGCATTCCTGGAAGATACCAAAGTTAAATACCAAGTTTGGTATTTTACCGACTTTTCATTCTTGAATTATCGTGTTCACAGACACACGGACACACGGACATACTGACACACGGACACTCGGAAACACACACGGACCTTTTTGTGAAAATGCTTTTTTTGGATATTGGGGGTATTTGGATATCCTCTATACGCACTATTGTACATAGTGTGTATAGAGAAAGTAAAAAAGTAATTAGGAATCTGGTAAAAATAGGTTAAAACCTGCAAATCTGAATACAGGAAAATAATACGGATACTTATTAGATGAACACTTAGAATTTCACATTAGCCGATATTATCGACTTGATTATAAATGGCAGCCGTGCTCGTAGGCTGAGCGTCTCCTTAGCGCGCTGCTGGCCAATCGGGAGACCTGGGTTCGATTCCCAATACTGGCGTGGTGATTTTTCCCCGCTGGGAGACCTGAATCGGGGTGCACTCAGCCTCGTGAAGTCCTGGGGTGTCAATTGAGAAGCAACTTTATAGACAGGTAGCTCTAGGATTGTGAAGATCGTATTAACCATGACGTCTGGTATGTACCGAGATGGGGGACGCAGCGGCCGGGCGGTAGGCAAAGGCTCTTTGTGAGCTGTGCCATGGAGGGCTTGTAGGCCGTAGTCCAAATTATTTAATTACCAACGTTTCGCCGAAACCTGCGTCTGGCATCTTCAGGGAGCATATTTCTTAGTCCAGCTCCGGAGTCCAACAAGACAAGTGGATACTTATTGGTATTTTATTCCTCCTCCTTTAAAAATCAGTTTGGCACTAGCTGTTTCGGTTCTTAAATAAGGTTTCCCGTCTTGTAACAGATTCAAATGCAATCACGTCCCCTGGGAAAGGAAGAATTTATAGGATTGTTACCAATTCAGCTTTCTCCCTCGCTTGCTATTTGTTTAGTTGAGGTAGGCATGGCAGCGTTGTGTTGTGTATTCAAATGCCTATTCAGGGCAAACCTCAAACATTCATCCTCGGCAGCAAAAGTTCGCCACACATTTATATTCCAATATCGCTTCAAAAGTCTGCCATTAAATCGAATGTAAACAGCGCCATCCATATGCAGACCAACATGGGGCAACTCCTCTTTTATGACAAATGACAGATATGTAGCATTTACAGCCAGGTCCTAAACCACAAGCAATAGCTCATATCTGCAGCTTACTTTTATGTACCATTAGAAGTCAGTTGTCACATTTAAAAGCATACATAATCGGATAATTATGACATACATAATGTAATGGTTGCTAAGCAAATGCTATCATCACGTTCAATTTTAAGTATGAATTAGATGTACAAAGATTCCTCTGTCTGCCTCCGTGGTCGAGCGGTCAGCCAGCTGATTTCTCACCCAGAGGTCCTGGGTTCGATTCCCGGGTGGGGCGGAGAATTTTTCTTTAGCAAGAATTAAACGATATCCCCAGAGTCTGGAAGCATGTATGTGAGAGTAAATAAATGTATACCTATGTGTTTAGTAATAAAAATCTGACGTGTTCCATTCAGATGCCTTTCTCTACATCTCTGCGAGAAACTATTGCTAAAGTACTTATGTTTCTATTTACTTCATGCTAATCGAGAAAAAATTAGCAGAAATATTACTTGCTTCCTTGTAAATAAAAGCTAAATAAGGGAGTACCACAAGTTAAAGTGGTAGTGAATTGCTATGTGACTGAAGTTCCTTTAAAAAATGTATACAATATTCGTACGAATATTAGCTAGTTGTCACATTTAAATGATACATAATCAGATAATTATGACATACATAATGGTTGCTAAGTAAACGATATAATTTTTCTTTGTGTAGCTTAACGTCCTTTAACTTAGTTGGTCATATCGGACGATGAATGAAATTGGTGAAATGATGCTTAAATTTACTCGGCATTTGTCTTCTCAGGATAAGGGAAAATCCCGAAAAAAACCTTGTGCGGGCAACTCACCCTAAGCGAGATTCGAACTCACGACTTTTGAATGTGAAGCAGACATGCTATGCTCACACTACCCATGCGCTTTTTATATTTTAAATATGAATTAGATGTGCAAGGTTGGTTTGAAAAGTTCTCGGTCTGATAATGAAAAATCTGATGTGTACCACTCACATGACTTTCTCCATATCCTTACAACAAATAATTCTTAAAAAGCTTATACTTCTATTTACTTTATGCTAATCAGAAAAAAATAGCAGAAATAGTCTTATTACTCGCATCCTTATAAGTAGAAGCGAAATAACGGACAACCGTAGGTTAAAGTGATAGTCAAAAGCTGGTTGCTATGTCAATGAAGTTCCTTTGTTTATATGGATAGGAGTTGACAAGTTCCAGTATGAGAAAAGTATACGTTTTTCATAGCAGAAACCAAAAATAAAGAATGTCACAAAAACGACGAACTCCACGAAAAAATGTATATAACATAAATTGTGTGTTTTAATGTGCTCTACTCTTTCTGTGTAGTACGTTTTTGTCTTACGGTTTAGCAGTTATTCAAAATTCAGTAAAATTCATCCAGAATAAACTACTCTTCAGAGGCTATTCCCAGAAAATTCAAGATATACATTTCATTTGTCAGGTAAATATGTTTAATATCCGAAATTTTAATCAAAATCGTTAGAGCCATTTTTGAGGAAATCAAAATTTTCGAAAAATATTCCATATAAAGGGTAGTTGGGGTTGGGGGGATTTTTCTCAAAATCTTCGTGTCGCATCCCTGGAAGATACTAAACTTAAATACCAAGTTTGGTATTTTACCGACTTTTCGTTTTTGAGTTATCGTGTTCACAGGCACACGGTCACACGGACACACGGACACACACACACACACGGACCTTTTTGTGTAAACGCTTTTTTTGGATATTGGGGACCCGGTGAAATCTCGGTAGTGAATTTTTGGTGGAGTGCAATACTTTCTCTATACACTATGTACATAGTGCGTATGGAGAATGTAAAAATGACACTTCATGCTTTCAAAGTAGTTTTGTTTTTCAACATAATTTCCTCTAATATCAATACATTTTGTCCAGCGGTGTTGGAATGGCATTATTCCCTCCCTGTTGTGTTCCTGGAGAAGTGCTGCCAGCGAGGAATTTCTTCAGTTTTGGAAAAAAGATGGAAGTCCGAAGGAGCCAAATCTGGGGAATAGGGTGGATGTTCCAGCACTTCATAGTGCAGATCTCTCAATTTCCCCATTGCCAAAACACTTTTGTGGGCAGGTGCATTGTCCTGATGGAAAACAATTTTTTTTGGTTAGAAGTTGAGAGTAGTATTCTCCAGTAAGGTTTTTACCTTTTTCGAGATAGTCAATCAACAAAATTCATTTGGCATCCCAAAACACTGACGCCATGATCTTTCCCGCCGATGGCACCATCCTCGCCTTCTTTAGAGCTGAAAAACCAGCTTCTGTCCACTGCCTCGACTGTTGCTTGGATTCGGGAGTGTAGTTGTGAATCCATGTTTCATCCATTGTGACGTATTGGCCCAAAAAGTCACTTCTCTTCTTCTGAAAATGCACCAAGCGCTTTTCAGAAAGTGCGGTGGGAATGTGTTTGTTACCCACAGTGAGGATACGCAGCACCCATCTTGCCCAAAGCTTTTCCACATTTAATTTCTGATGCAAGATGTGTCCAATACGTTCCTTTGAAATTCCAAGAGCATTAGCAATTTCACGCACCTTTGTACGCGATCTTCCAAAATCATGTCATGCAACTTTTTCAATGATTTCCGATGTGGTTACAGGTTTTGGACATCATTCGAGTGGATCGTGTTGGACGGTTTCACGACCAAGTTTTAAATCGGCCGCCCACTTCTTCACAGTGGAAGCTAAAGGAGAACAGTCACCATATACCTTTACAATTCGTAACTGAATTTATAAAGGTGTTAAACCTTCTTTTACGAAGAGTTTTATCACAACACGATACTCAAATTTCTCCAGTTCTTAAAGCAATGTACACTTTCACTGCTTCAAACAACTGCCTACAGTCAACTATTGCCTGGAGTGACTTGTAATTTTACATAGGGCCCATTAGCAAGTGTAACAGCGTAAGGAAAAAAATCTGATGTGTACCATTCACATGACTTTCTCTATATCCCTACAACAAATTATTCTTAAAAAGCTTATACTACTATTTACTTTATGCTAATCATAAAAAATTAGCAGAAATAATCTTATTACTTGCCTCCTTGTAAGTAGAAGCGAAATAAGGGACTAACATTGGTTAAAGTGATAGTCAAAAGCTGGTTGCTATGTCAATGAAGTTCCTTTGTTTATATGGATCGGAGTTGACAAGTTCCTGTATGAGAAAAATATAGGTTTTTCATAGCAGAAATCAAAAATAAGGAATTTTCAAAAAAACGACTAACTCCGGGAAAAAAAATTAGATAACATAAATTGTATGCTTTAACGTGCTCTATATTTTTTGTGTTGTAAGTTTTTGTCCATCTCTTACGGTATAGCAGTTATTCAAAATTTAGTAAACTTCATCCAGAATAAAGTACTCTTCAGAGGCTATTCCCAGAAAATTCAAGAAATACATTTTATTTTTCAGGTAAATATGTTTAATATACGACATTTTAATCAAAACCGTTAGAGCCATTTTTGAGAAAATCAAAATTTTCGAAAAATGTTCTATGTAAAGGGTAGTTGGAGGTGGGGGGATTTTTCTCAAAATCTTCGTGTCCCATCCCTGGAAGATGCTGAACTTAAACACCAAGCTTGGTATTTTACCGACTTTTCGTTTTTGAGTTATCGTGTTCACAGACACACGGACACACTGACACACGGACACACGGGCACACGGACACACACATACGGACCCGTTTGTGGAAATGCTTTTTTTGGATATTGGGGACCCTAAAACATATATTTCCGGTGAAATCTCGGTATGGAATTTTTGGGTGGAGTGCAATACCTTCTCTATACACTATGTACATAGTGCGTATGGAGAAAGTAAAAAAATTATGGAAGGAGTGCCGCGATCTCTGGGTGAGGCTGAGAACTATTCAGACAACCTAGGTACATCCTTCCACTGGCTCCATTACCGAGTGGTCAGCCAACTGATTTCTCACCCATTGGTCCTGGCCTCGATTCCCGGCTGGAGCGGGGAATTTTTCTTTAGCCAGATTTTTTCGATATCCCCCACAGAGTCTGGAAGTATGTATGTGAGAGTAAATGTGTGTGTGTTTAGTAATAAAACTCTGATGTATGAATCTATCTACATCTCTGTAAAAAATTATTGTTAAAAACTTATGCTTCTATTTACTTCATACTAATCGAGAAAAAATAGCAGAAATAGTCTTATTACTTGCTTCCTTGTAAGTAGAAGCGAAATAAGAGAGTAGCATAGGTTAAAGTGATAGTCAAAAGCTGGTTGCTAAGCGACTAAAGTTCCTTTGTTTGTTCGACAGAAGCTGTCAAATTCTTGTATCAGAAAAGTATGTTCTTCAAAGCTGAAACCAATAACAAGGAATATCTCAAAAACGATCAACTCCAAGAAAAATGTTATATAACATTGTGTGTTATAACGTGCTCTACATTTTTTTGTGTGGTAAGGTTTTGTCCATATCTTACGGTTTAGCAATTATGCTAATTTCGTAAAATTCATCCAGAATTAAGTAATTTTCAGAGGCAAATCCCAGAAAATTCAAAAGATCTATTTTATCTGTTAGGTAAATAGCTTTAATATAGACTACAAAATCTTTAGAGTCACTTTTGAAAAACTCAACATTTCTTAAAAAAGTTCCAAGTAAAGGGTAGTTGCGGGAAGTAGTTTCTTGAAAATCTTCTTGTTGCATCCTTGGAAGATACCAAACTTAAATACCAAGTTTGGTAATTAAGGTCTTTTCGTTGTTGAGCTATACTGCCCACAGACACACACGCACACACACACACGTACCTTTTACCAAAAATGCTTTCTTTGGATACAGGGGGACACAAAACATGTATTTCCTGTGAAATCTCGGTATCGAATTTTTGGGTGCATTTCAATACCTGCCTTATATACCATGTATAGTACGTATAAAGAAAGTAAAAACTGATTAAACTAATGTTTTGAAGCTTTATAGTTTCACAAGTTAAAACCCATGATATGCACATTGCACTTAAATAATCCCCTCACCCCAAACTACCCTTTACATGGGAAACATTTTTGGAAATATTAATTTTATCTTAAATGGCTCCAACAATTTTGATTAAAATCTCTCAAATTAAAGATATTTACACGACAAATAAAATATGTATCTTGAATTTTCTGGAAATATTCTCTGAAGACTGCTGTATTCAGAATGAATTTTGCGGAATTTTACATAACTGGCAAACTGTAAGAGATAGACAAAAACTTACTACACAAAAATGTAGAGTACGATAAAAAACACACAATTTATGTGATATACATTTTTTTTCGTGAAGTTGGTCGTTTTTGAGATATCCGTTGTTTTTGTTTTCAGCTTTGCAAAACTTATACGTTTCTCATACAGGAATTTGTCAACTCCTGTCCGTAGAAACAAAGAAGCTTCAGTCACATAGCAACCAGCTTTTGTTATCACTTTAACCTTTGGTACTCCCTTATTTCTCTTCTGCTTACAAGGAAGCAAGTAATAAGACTATTTCTGCTAGTTTTTTCTCGATTACCATGAAATAAATAGAAGCATAAGCTTTTAAAGAATAATTTGGTGCAGAGATGCAAAGAAAGTCATGTGAATGGAACACATTAGATTGTTACTTTCTCTACACGTACTATGTATATCGTGTACATAGAAGGTATTGTATTTCAGCCAAAAATTCGATACCAAGATTTCACTGGAAATAAATGTTTTTGGGTCTCTCCTGAATCCAAAAAGAGCAGTTTTGGAAATAGGTCTGTAAGTGTGTACCTATGGACAGCATAGCTCAAAAACGAAAAGACTTTTAAACACCAAACTTAAGCTTTCAATGTGTTATTTTCCAAGGATGTAACATGAAGATTTTCAAGACAATCCCTCACCCCAAACTACCCTTTAGATGGAAAAAACTTTCCAAAGTTTTGATTTTTTCGAAAGTGCTTATAACGGTTTTGATTTAAATACGTATATTAAAGTTATTTACATGACAAATAAAATGTATATCTTGAATTTTCAGTGAATAACCTCTGAAGACATGGATACATTTTGCGAAATTTTGCATAACTAGTAAACCTTAAGAGATAGATGAAAAGTTGTCGAATAGAAAATATAGAGTAGTTAAAACATTCAATTTACGCTATATATTTTTTTTTCGTGGAGTTGATCGGTTTTGAGATATTCCTTGTTATTGGTTTCAGCTTTAAGAAACTTATACTTTTCTCATACAGGAATTTGTCAACTCCTGTCCATACAAACACAGGAACTTCAGTCACATAGCAACCAGCTTTTGACTATCACTTTAACCTATGGTACTCTTTTATTTCGCTTCTGCTTACAAGGAAGCAAGTATTAAGATTATTTCTTGTAATTTTTTCTCGATTAGCTTGAAGTAAATAGAAGAATAATCTTTCTAACAATAATTTGTTGCAGAGATGTGGAGAAATTGATGTGAATGAAGCACATGAGATTTTTTATATGTTTAAAAGGCGAAGACAGTGCGAAAGGAAGAACATTTTATATTGTTTTCTTTCTATCAGGGAGATCTGCTACCCAGTATGCCATTCCTATGCTAATGTGCCCAAAACGCACCTCCCAACGATTCCATTCAGCCTCTATTCCTTTCCGTCAATAACCCATCATATTTTGTGCGATATTTGTTCATTCGCAGCACGCGCTGTTTCGAAGAGCCTCTGTTATTTTTCTTTTTTTTTACTTCTCCAGCCTCGCCGTGGAATGTTTTATTCTGTCTACGGTTCGTATTACTCCTTTTGTGCTATAAAGTACGTCGACCTTATTGTTTCCTATAAAGAGAATAAAAACAGGACGGCATGTCCCTCTCCTACGGGCATTTCAAGCGGGTATACTCCCAGAGTTAATGCAGTATCCAGTCCGGTATTTTATATTCTTTCCAACAATGGAAACAGACAATGAGCGTACTTAAATTAAAAGCATACCGCCATTTTACTGTAAAAAATCTACTGTGTTCCATTTACATGACTTTCTCTACTTCTGTGTAACAAATTATTGATAATAAGCTCATTCCTTTATTTACTTCGAGAAAAAAATGGCAGAAATAGTCTTATTACTTGCTTCCTTGTAAGTAGAAGCGAAACATGGGAGTATCATAGCTTAAAGTGAAGTCAAAAGCTGGTTACTAGGTGACTGAAGTTCCTTTGTTTGTATGGACACGAGTTGACAAATTCCTGTATGAGAAAAGTACAATTTTTTCAAAGCTGAAACCAAAAACAAGGAATATGTCAAAAGCGAAAAAAATTGTGTAATATAAATTATGTATTTTTATGTGCTCTACATTTTATGTGTGGTAATCTTTTTTCCATATCTTACGGTTTAGCAGCTATGCAAAATTTCTTAAAATTCATCCAGAATAAAGTAGTCTCCAGAGGCTATTCCCAGAAAATTCAAGATATACATATTATTTGTCAGGTAAATATCTTTAATATACGATATTTTAATTAAAATCGTTAGAGCTATTTTTGAGAAAATAAAAATTTTAGAAAAAAGATCCATGTAAAGGGTAGTTGGGGGTTGAGGATTTTCATGAAAATCTTCGTGTCGCAGCCTTGGAAGATACCAAACTTAAATAACAAGTTTGGTATTTAACGGTCTTTTCGTTTTTGAGCTATGCTGTCCACAGGAAAACACACACACGCACACACTCGGACCTTTTTTCCAAAAATGCTTCTTTTTTTGGATTTAGGAGGAGCCAAAACATGTATTTCCGGTGAAATCTCGGTATTAAAATTTTGGGTGCAATACAATACCTTCTCTATACTCTAAGTATATACTACGTGTAGAGAAAGTAAAACTATGGCATAACCTGCAACAGAAACAAATAAAACATAAACTGCACTTATTTGTTCATTTTATTGATTTATTTATCCTTCCATTCTACCAGGCAACATAGTAATCAAAAAAGGAATAAAGAACAAAGTACAATTCTATACAACTTAATAAAAACATATACGTATACAAAGTGGTTTAATGCAACCCGATGATTACAGTCTAACCTGAAAACATGAATCCCGAGACCCATATTCTGGTCTTTGGCGCTGTAAGTTATAGCTAAACAGTCGCTTATTTGGGTAACGCGCTGTAGGATTTCCAAAATTGCCCCTTTAGGTTTGAATCTTACCAAAACGCTGGCAACTTTTTCACCCGCTTTTTTACTTACTCTAGCCCCATATGTACAATGTACATAGAGACAGAGAAGATATTGTAATGCACCCAAAAATTCGATACCGAGATTTCACCGGAAATATATGTTTTGGGGTCCCCTGCTTCCGAAAAGAACATTTTTAAAAATAGGTCCGTGTTTAAGTGTCTGTGGACAGCATGGCCCCAAAACAAAAAGACCGTTAAATACCAAACTTGGTATTTAGGTTAAGTATCTTCCAAGGATGCAACACGAATATTTTCAAAAAAAAATCCCCCCCACCACAAACTACCCTTTACATGGAAAAAGTTTCGAAAATTTTATTTTCTTAAAAATGGCTCTAACGATTTTGGTTAAAATTTCGTATATTAAAGATATTTATTGGACGAATAAAATGTATATCTTAAATTTTCTGAGAATAGCCTCTGAAGAATACTTTATTCTGGATTAATTTTACGGAATTTTGCATAACTGCTAAACCGTAAGAGGTGGACAAAATCTTACAACACAAAAAATGTAGAGCACCTTAAAACACACAATTTATGTTATATACTTTTTTCCGTGGATTTGATCATTTTTGAGTTACCACCTGTTTTTTGGTTTCAGCTTTAAAAACATACTTTTCTCAGACAAGTTGTCCATACAAACAAAGAAACTTCAGTCACATAGCAACCAACTTTTGATAATTACTTTAACCAACAGTACTCCCTTATTTCGCTTCTACTTACTAGGAAGCAAGTAATAAGACTATTTCTGCTAATTTTTTCTCGATTAGCATGAAGTAAATAGAAGCATAAGATTTTTAACAATAATTTGTTTCAGAGATATAGAGAAAGTCATGTGAATGGAACACATCAAATTTTTTGGAAGTAGGTCCATGAGTGAGTGTGTCTATGTACAGCATATGTAAATCACGAAAAGGTAGTTTGTTTTTAAACTAAGAGTATCCTTAATGGATGAGACACTAACAGTTGTGGTAAAATGTCCCCCCGAATACTCCTTACAAAGACATTTTTCAAAAATATTGATTTTGCTCAAAATTGTTGCTTATTACTTTGATTAAAATACTCTATGCTTAAGATATATTCAACATATGAAGAGTTTATCTTGAATGTTTTTGTGGAATATGATTAGAACACGTCATTATTATGGAAGGCTTTTGCATAAGTGTAAAACGTTAGAGCTCAAAAGCTTACTACATAGAAAATATAGATCTCATTATGGTACACAATTTATGTTACATACATTTATGTCAATACGGTGTCTTGGCCAAGAGGTTAGACCGCTCGCCACCCATCTAGTGACCTGGATTTGATCCCAAACGCCCGCATGTGGGATTTGTGGTGGACAAAGCGGCGTCTGGGCGGATCCACCGGTTTCCCCCGCCACTCATTCCCCCAATTGCTCCATTATCACATTTCCAATCATCAATTTCGTTTTAATTTCCTATCATCCACTTCCGCCTGGTTACGGGCTCGCCCCTCGTAACATGTTCTCCATTCTAAAGTTTTGACAGGCTTCTGGCCCTTAGGCATTGGCTTGTAAGACCTACAAACACGGGAAGGGTAAGCCGATTACGAAACGTAAAGAAACACTTATGTAATTTCCGAGATATTTCATGTTGTTGGTTTAAATTTTAAAATACCTACTTATACTTTTCTAAAATGGGAACTATTTATTCGCTTCATATCTATTTTGTGTTGCTCTTGGCCATGCAAAGAGAACCGTGTTTCAATTTCATTGCATAGCTACGGTGTTTATATGTTTTGACTATCGGTTTAGCCTAGTGTATTCCCTTATGTAAGTAGATAATAGTACCATTTCTACTAATATTTATCTGCAATAGTATGATGCAGGTAGAAGAATAACCTTTGTAGGTAATACTAGTTTGTTTACAGAACAGATAAAAAAAGTTATGTGAAAGGAATGGTTTTGCAAAATTGTCTTCGGTCTAAACCATTCACCATTATTGAATGCGAGAAGGTAAACAGCATAGCACCTCAGGGGAGGGTGAAATATGTTATCTAGTGTGCGAGTCTATATTTATGAGCTGCCATGCTAAGTCTCCATCCTGACGTATAAATCTATGATTCATTGTTGTGGTGTGCAAGTTGTATGTTACATTTTCAGAGATGCAAGATTTGTCTGAGTTTATACTTTCCAACCACGACATTCATTTGCTTGCAGTAGTTCAGTCAAGATCAAATATAACGCATTCAAAAAAGAATATAATTCAGTGTAGTTTTCCTATACGTACCATGCATATAGTGTACAGAGAAGATATTGCACTTCACCCAAAAATTCGATACCGATATTTCACCCGAATATATGTTTTAGGGTTCACTGTATCCAAAAAAAGTATTTTCATAAAAAGGTCCGTGTGTGTCAATGTCCGTGTGTCTGTGAACACGATAACTCAAAAATGAAAAGTCGGTAAAATACCAAACTTGGTATTTAAGTTAAGTATTTTACAGGGATACAACACGAAGATTTTGAGAAAAATCCCCCCATCTACAACTACCCTTTACATGGATTTTTTTTTTAAAATGTTGATTTTCTGAAAAAAGGCTCTAACGATTTGAACCCCCCCTAAGTCAAATATACTTTACATGGAACATTTCTTGAAGTTTTTTATGAAGAGGTCTTTAGAAGCTAAGCCCAGAAAATACATCACAGTTTATTACTTTCTCTACATGTACTATGTACATAGTATATACAGAAGGTATTGCATTGCACCCAAAAATTCGATTCCGAGATTTCGCCGAAAGTACACGATTTGTGTCCCCCTGAATCCAAAAAAGAAGCATCTTCAGAAAAAGGTACGTGTGTGTGTCTCTGTGTGCCTCTGGACAGCATGACCCAAAAACAAAAAGTCAGTAAAATACCAAACTCGGTATTTAAGTTTAGAATCTTCCAAGGATGCGACACGAAGATTTTTAAGAAAATCCCTCCACTCCCAACTACCCTTTACATGGAATTTTTTTTCGAAAATTTTTATTTTCTAAAAAATGGTTCTAACGATTTTGATTAAAATATCATATATTAAAAATATTTACCTGACAAATAAAACGTATATCTTGAATTTTATTGTGAATAGCCTCTGAAGATTACTTTATTCTGGATGAATTTTACGGAATTTTGCACTACTGGTAAACCGTAAAAGATGGACAAACACTTACCATACTAAAATTGTAGAGCACGTTAAAACATACACTTTATGTTACATACAGTTTTTCGTGAGGTTGATCGCTTTTAGATATTCCTTGCTTTTAATTTCAGCTTCAAAAAAGCATACTTTTCTCATACAGAAATTTGTCAACTCGTGTCCATAGTAACAAAGATACTTCAGGCACATAGCAACCAGCTTTTACTATCACTTTAACCTATGGTATTCCCATATTTCGGTTCTACTTACAAGGAAGCAGGTAATAAGTCTATTTCTGTTAATTCTTTCTCGATTAGCATGGAGTAAATAAAAGCACAACCTTTTAAACAATAATTTGTTGCAGAGATGTAGAGAAAGTCATGTGAATGGAACGCATCGGATTTTTACTTTCTCTAGCTTGTATGTATAATTTTACACAGAAATTTGATACCGGTATTTCATCAGAAATATATGTTTTGTGGTTCCCTGTGTCCAAAAAAAAAGCATTTTTAAAAAAAGGTCCGCGCGCATTGCTCAAAAACGAAAAGTCGGTAAAATACGAAACTTGATTTTTAAGTTCAGTATCTTCCAAGTATGCGACACGAAGGTTTTCAAGAAAATCCGCCCCAGACTCAAGTCAAGTATCCTTTACATGGAAAATTTCTCGAAACTTATTATGAAGAGGTCTTTAGAAGCTATGACCAGAAAATACATCACAATTTAATTTTCATGTATTTATGTTTAATGTAGGCATCTTATTCAAAATCGATTTTTGTGAAAATCAAAATTTTCGAACATTTTTCCATTCGAAGGGTGATTTGGAGTGAAAGGTTTTCTTGAAAGTGTAATAAAGAAGTGTGATATTTAATGAATGTATTAGATACATAAACAGCATGGATGAGAGAAGGAAACTGAAACAGATAGTAAGGTAGAAGAGGGAGAGGACGGCCAAGAATAGACTGGAGCGATTAATGTAGAGCAAATAGTGAATAAGAAGGGAAAATATCTTGACGGATGTTAAGCAACTATGAGGAATAGGGAAACATATAAAGTATCTGATGTGTTCCATTCACATGACCTTCTCTACATCATTGAAACAAATTATTGTTAAAAACTTATGGTTTTATTTATTCCATACTAATTGAGAAACAATTAGCAGAAATAGTCTTATTACTTGCTTCCTTGTAAGTAGAAGCGAAATAAGGTAGTACATTAGGTTAAAGTGATAGTCAAAAGCTGGTTGCTATGTGACTGATGTTCCTTTGTTTGTATAGACAGGAGTAGACAAATTCCTGTATGAGATAAGTATGTTTTTCAAGGCTGAAAACAAAAACAAGGAATATCTAAAAACGTTCAACTCCACGTAAAAAATGTATATATAACATAAATTATGTGTTTTAACTTGCTATACATTTTGGTGTGGTAAGTTTTTGTCCATCTCTAGCAGTTATACAAAACTCCGCAAAATTGATCCAGAATAAAGAGGCTTCTCCAAGAAAATTCAAGATATACATTTTATTTTTCAGGTAAATATCTTGAATGTACTATATTTTAATCAAAAGTGTTAGAAATAGCATGAAGTAAATAGAAGCGTAAGCTTTTTAACAATAATTTGTTACAGAGATGTAGAGGAAGTCATTTGAATGGAACAGATTAGATTGCTTTTTGGATACAGGGAACCCTTAAGGTCTATTTCAGGCAAAAGCTCGGTATCAAGGATGTACAGTAGAGACAGAATAACAAAATCTTATCCAATAAGATTGGAATTAAATAATTATGCAATAAATGATGAAAGTTTAGTATAGGAAACATTGGAGAGAGCATGTGCACGGATGTAGGAAGCTCGCATTACGAAAATGACCTTGAAATATCTTCCTTGAGGGAGATGTGAGCTAGCACGACCGAGATGAGACTGCAATGAGAATGTAACAGGCCGGGGGGCCTAATACTTGCAAGGAGGGTGAAGATGAGGCAGAAGAAGATATCAAAAATGTGTAGCAAAACTCCTACCAGTGAGACTGTTATGTAGAGTATTCGCGACTGTGGGACGTTCAAGTTGTTTCTTCTGCGTGGGTGTCTTAAAGCGGAGAGAAACAGATGTGAATGTATTTATTCTCCAGACGACTGTAAATGCTGCAGTTTACCCACTAAACAACAACTAAACTTGGTAGCGGAGAATATGGCCGCGATAAGCAAGTAAATACTTGGATATATCTGAGATTATCTTATAAATGTAAAGAGTGTATACAGGATGTTTCAAAACGACAGCAAACAAAGATATGGACCTTGTTGGTCATACCGTACGTGATACATGAATACAATTTTCAGCTCTAAATTCTGCACATACAAAACCTGCCATAAAATCACCATGGATTAGGCAGACGTACATAACCAGATGGCACGTGCCTGGCCACTACAAGAGAGATGCCGGTTGGTAGGGAAGGATGCCGATCACGGTGGCCGCGCTCGCTAAAGTGACTCGCTTTGGCGCTTCGTGGTGCACAGGATCGTGGGTTCGAGTCCCGTCTTGGGCATGGGTGTTTCTGTGTTTGTAAATGTGTCTATGTTTGTGTACGTAAAAGGAAAACGTTAAGAATAATAAGGTCTACTAAGGAAATATAGGAAACTAGAGAAAAAAGGAATACAGCGCCGGAGTCCTGACAAGCCTCCAGAACTGTATTTCTGTTAAAAAATAAGGTCCGAGTCCCGTGGTGTAGGCGTGGTTTGATAGAAACGCCGGCGCGGCACATGTCTCTTAGTAATGGAAAATGTAGCATGTGGGTGTGGCGTATGACAACTGTTGTTCCTTTGCTGCCTAATCACAAATATGTGCGATTTTTAAACACACATATAACTTTAAATATAAGAGTTTGAAAGTTGCGACATCAAGTTTTGGACAAGTCAAAGTATAAGCTAATCGACTGCTATCTTCGTTTGGTGTCGTTTTGAAAGAACCTGCATACCTAAAAAGAGATTTCTACACTAACACATATACAAATGTATCCTGGGAAATCTGTTTAAAACTCAGATGCTTTACAATCACATGACTTTCTAGACATCACTGTAACAAATTACTATTAAACAGCTTATTCTTCTATCTAATTTATGAGAATCGATATAAACATTACCAGAAATTGTCTTAATTTCTTACTTCCTTGCAAATAGAAGGAAAATAAGACTAAAACGATGGTCAAATCTCTTAAAAGCATGTTGCCATGTGTTTGAAATCCATTTCTATGCGTTTTCGCGTGATAACATTTAAGTATTTTAAATTTTAAAACAATAACAAGGAATATCTCAGAAATGATCAATTCTAGGAAACAAACGTATATGACATAAATTGTTTGTTTCAGCGTGTTCTACATTTTTTGTATAATAAGTTTTAGTTTATGTCTTACAGTTTACCAGTTATGAAAAATTCAGCAAAAATCATTCAAAATAAAGAGGTCTTTAGAGGCCGTTCGCAGAAGATTCAAGATATAAATTTTATTTGTCATATAGATATCCTTAATATATCGTATTTTAATCAAAATCGTTTGAGCCATTTTTGAGAATATAAAATGTTTCGAAATTTTTAAGTGTCATATCCCTGCAGGATACAAAACTTAATTATCATATTTCGTATTTTACCAACTTTTTATTTTTGAGTTGTCGTGTTTAGAAACACACTGACACATATTAAACGGACCTTTTTCTGGGCGAAAAAATCCTTAGCCTGACTTCCTCAAGAAGGGAAATAAAGCCGTGGGTCCCGTGTCGTAGATTTACGGCACGTAAAAGAAACTCAAGCCTGATAGAGAGGTCTCTGTGCAATATTAAGCAGTCTTTCACACCCAGTATAGAATGGGACGCTGAAAACCACAGCAGATAAAGAAATAAATAAAACCCCATTTCACATCCAAGCGATTATTAGAAATGATCACTCTGTGGGAGAAATGATCACTAGAAAACAAATCTGATATGTTCCATTCAACATTTTGGTATCTTCCAAGAATGCGACATGAAGCTTTTCAAGAAAATCTCCCACCTGCAACTACCCTTTACATACAACTTTTTTCAAAATGTTTGATTTTCTCAAAAATGGTTCTAACGGTTTTGATTAAAATATAGTATATTAAAGATATTTACCTCGGAAATAAAATGTATATTTTGAATTTTCTGGGAATAGCATCTGAAGACTACTTTATTCTGGATGAATTTTACGGAATTTTGCATAGTTGCTAAACTGTAAGAGATGGTCAAAAGCTTACCACACAAAACATATAGAGCACGTTAAAACACAGAATTTATGTTATATACATTTTTTTCACGGAGTTGATCGATTTTGAGATATTCCTTGTTTTAGGTTTCTGCTTTTAAAAATGTATACTTTTCTCATGCAGGAATTTGTCAACTCCTGTTCGTTCAAACAAAGCAAACAGCTTTTGTCTATCACCTTAACCTATGGTTCCCCCTTATTTCGCTTCTATTTATATGCATTCAAATAATAAGTCTATTTATGCCAATGTGTTTTTTCTTGATTTTTATGAAGTAATTAAAAGAAAAAGCTTTTTAATAATAATTTGTTGCCGGGATGTAGAGAAGGTCATGTAAATGGAACACATTAATTTTTTTTTTTTTTCTGTAGGATTGTTTTTAAAATTTTGCAACGTATGTTGCCTTATATACAGCGACCGGATATGGTATTAAATGTTTATTGAATGAAATCTTTTGTGCTGGAAAGCGGGGGATGAATCATAAACTTTCGAACAATCCCGTTAATGACGCTTTGCGTGAAACATTGCAATTAGTAATATATGTAGAACTACAGACAGTATATTTTTGTGTAACAAAGGTGCCGCATTCATGTTTGCTGTAATAAGTATAGGTCTGTCTTTTAATATTTCCTTAAAATACAAAATTATGAAAAATATCAATCAAAAGGAGTTTTTATCAGCCATGAAAATAAAGATTCACGTACTTTTCTTATCATGTCAATACATTAAACATCCGTCATAATAATTAAAATCATTGGAGCTGTTTAAAATATCGTATGTGTTCCATTCATATGAATTTCTCTACATCTCTGCAAAAATTATTGGTAAAACGCTTATGCTTCTATTTACTTCATGCTAATCGAGAACAAATTACCAGAAATAGACTTATTACTTGCTTCCTTGTACGTAGAAGCGAAATAAGAGAGTACCATAGGTTAAAGTGATAGTCAAAACCTGGTTGCTATGTGATCGAAGTTCTTTTGTTTGTATGGACAACAGTTGACAAATTCCTGCATGAGAAAAGTATAAGCGTTTCAAAGCTGAAACCCAAAACAAGGAATATCTAAAAAACGATCAACACTAGGAAAAAAATATGTGTTTTAACGTGCCCTACATTTTTCTACAGGTAAGCTTGTTTATTTGTTATGAAAAATTCCTTAAAATTCATCCAGAATAAAGTAATCTTCAGAGACTATTCCCAGAAAATTGAAGCTATACATTTTGTTTGTTATGGATATATTCTTAATATACGATATTTTAAACAAAAATAATTAAAGCCATTTTTAAGAAAATCAAAATTTTCGAAAAAAGTTCTATGTAAAGGGTGGGAGGGCAGATTTTCTTGCATCCTTGGAAGGTACCAATCTTAAATACTAAGTTTGGTGTTTAACAGTCTTTTCGTTTTTTAGCTATGCTGTCCACAGACACACACACGTACACAAAAACGAACCTTTTTCCAAAACTGATTTTTTTGGATTCAGGGGAACATGTATATCCGGTGAAATCTAGGTATCGAATTTTGGCAATAATGCAATACCTTTTCTATACATTATGTATATAGTACGTTTAGAGAAAGTAATATCAGTAAATAGGAGTCTTCATGAGCCATAAGAATAGACAAACATACGTTTTTTCTCATGTCAGTACATTATGTCACGATAATCAAAATCATCAGAGTTGTTTATGAAAATATCTTTTGTGTTCCATTCAAGCGGCTTTTCTCTGCATCCCTGTAACAGTTTTTTTTAAAGCGCTTAATCTTATATTTATTTCATGCTCATCGAAATACAAATTAGTGAAGATGGTCTTATTACTTGCTTCCTTGTAAGTATAAGGGAAATAAGGAATAGACACATCATTTCAAAGCCGGTTGCTATTCAATTTAAATTCGTTCTCTTTGCGTAACCAGGAGTTTACAAATGCCCATTTAACCAAAGTTTGTTTTATAACAGAGACCAATAATAAAGAATCTAGAAACGTTAAACTCAACAAAGTATCTATGACATAAATTATTTGTTTTAACGATATCTATACTTATTTTAAACTTTTGTCTATCTCTTGCGGTTTACCTCTTGGAATGAGGGGGACCTAGGGTGTTTTCAGAAAATTCAGCACATACATATGTTTTGTTATTGTCTTAAAACTATGTTAAATATATGACAATTCAATCTAAATTATTAAAGCCATTTTGAGAAAGTCAAATTGTTCAAAAAACTTCCATGTAGAGCAGAAGAGATTTGGGGGATATATCCGAAAGTCGTCGTTTCGCAACCTAAAAGGTCATGAACTTAAACAACAAGTTCGGGTTTTAACAATTTTTCACTTTTACTTTCTCTAACGTACTATGTTCATTGTATATACAGAAGGTATTGTAATGCATCCAAAAATTCGATACCGAGATTTAACCGGAAATTCATGTTTTGGGTCCCACTGAATCCACAGAAAGGATTTTTAGAAAAATGTCCGTGTGTGTCTGCTTGTGTGTATGTGTGTGTGTGTGGCAGCATTGCTCAAAAACGAAGAGACCGTTAAAAGCAAACTTGATATTTAAGTATGAAATCTTCCAAGGATATGACACGAAGATTTTCAACAAAATCCCCCGACCCCAACTACCGCTTACATGGAACTTTTTTCGAAAATTTGGATTTTCTGAAAAAAGGCTCTAACGATTTTGATAAAAATGTCATAAATTAAAGATATTTACACTGCAAATGAAATTTATATCTTGAATTTTCTAGGAATAGCATCTGAAGACCACTTTATTCTGGATGAATTTTACAGAATTTTGCATAAATGCTTAACCTTAAGAGATGGGCAAGAACTTTCAACACAAAAACATGTAGAGCACTTTAAAGCACACAATTTATGTTACATACATTTTTTTTTGAAGATGATTGTTTCTGAGATATTCTTTGTTTATGGTTTCAACTTTGAAAAACTTTTACTTTTCTCATACAGGAATTTGTCAACTCGTGTCCATACAAACAAAGGAGCTTCAGTCACATAGCAACCAGCTTTTGACCGTCACTTTAACGTATGCTACTCCCTTATTTCGCTTTTACTTACAAGGAAGCAAGTAATAAGACTATTTCTGCTATTTGTTTCTAGGTTAGCATGAAGTAAATTGAAGCACAAACTTTTTAACAATAATTTGTTGCAGAGATGTATAGAAAGTCAGGTGAATGAAACACAAAAGCTTTTTAAGTTATGATGTTCACAGGCACACATACACACACACAAACACAAACACAGACAGGCACACGTAACGGAACTTCACTAAAAAATCTGATGTGTACCATTCATACAACTTTCTCTATATCTCTGCAACAAATAATTCTTAAAAAGGTTATACTTCTACTTACTTTATGCTAATCAGAAAAAATTAGCAGAAATAGTCTTATTACTTGCTTCCTGTAAGTAGAAGCAAAATAAGGGAGTATCATAGGTTAAAATGATAGCCAAAAGCTTGTTGCTATGTCAATGAAGTTCCTTTGTTTATATGGATAGGAGTTGACAAGTTCATGTATGAGAAAATTATACGTTTTTCATAGCAGAAACCAAAAATAAGGAATGTGTCAAAAACGACGAACTCCGTGATAAAAGTGTATATAACATAAATGGTGTGTTTTAACGTGTTCTGCATTTTTGTATATTAAGCTTTTTTCCATCTGTTACGGTTTAGCAGTTATTCAAAATTCAGTAAAATTCATCCAGAATAAACTAAACTACTCTTTAGAGGCTATTCTCAGAAAATTCAAAATATACATTTTATTTGTCAGGTAAATATCTGTAATATACGAAATTTTAATCAAAATCGTTAGAGCCATTTTTGAGAAAATCAAAATTTTCGAAAACAGTTCCATGTAAAGGGTAGTTTGGGGTGGGGGGATTTTTCTCAAAATCTTCGTGTCGCATCCCTGGAAGTTACTAAACTTAAATACCAAGTTTGGTATTTTACCGACTCTTCACTTTTGAGTTATCGTGTTCACAGATACACCGACACACGGACACAGGGACACACACACACGGACCTTTTTCTGAAATACCTTTTTTGGATACAGGGGACCCTAAAACATATATTTCCGGTGAAATCTCGGTATCGAATTTCTTGTTAGAGTGCAATACATCCTCTAGACACTATGTACATAGTGCCTATAGAGAAAGTAAAAAATCTGATGTGTTACACTCACATGAGTTTCTCTATATCTCTGTCAATTATTATTGTTAATAAGCTTATCTTTTATTTGTTTCATGCTAATCGAGAAAAATTAGCAGAAATTATCTTATTTCTTGCTTTATTGTAAGTAGAACCGAAATAAGGGAGTACGATAGGTTAAAGTGAAAGCCAAAAGCTGGTTGCTATGTGACTGATGTTCCTTTGTTTGTATGGACAGGAGTTGACAAATTCCTGTATGAGAAAAGTGTGTTTTTCAAAGCTGACACCAATAAAATCGAATATCTCAAAAACGATCAACTCCACGAAAAAATGTATATAACATAAATTGTGTGTTTTAACGTGCTCTACATTTGTTATGGGTTAAGTGTTCGTCCATCTCTTACGGTTTAGTAGTTATGAAAAATTCATCCCGAATAAAGTAGTCTTCAGAGGCTATTCTCAGAAATTTCAGAATATACATTTTATTTGTAAGGTAAATAACTTTAATATACGATATTTTAATCAAAATCGTTAGAGTCATTTTTTAGAAAATCAAAATTTTCGAAAAAAGTTCCATGTAAAGGGTAGTTTGGGGTGGGGTGATTTTTCTCAAAATCTTCGTGTCGCATCCCTGGAAGTTACTAAACTTAAATACCAAGTTTGGTATTTTACCGACTCTTCGTTTTTGAGTTATCGTGTTCACAGTCACACGGACACACACACACGGACCTTTTTCTGAAATACTTTTTTTGGATACAGGGGACCCTAAAACATATATTTCCGGTGAAATCTGGGTATCAAATTTCTGGGTGTAGTGCAATACATTCTCTATACACTATGTACATAGTGAGTATAGAGAAAGTAAAAAGTGAACATATGTGTGTGTGGTGTGCTCTGGTCTACACAGGTATACATTTAGGTTTTACCTGACATTTAGGCATTATCTTAACATGTGTGTCGGACCCATTATAAAATGCTTTAACTGTAGACATTATTAAATGAATGTATGTTGTTGGGAGATGATGACTGTATAATGACTCAAAATCTTGCAGTTCCCTTATTGATATTTTGCATTTTACACTTTGAAATTACTTTATAACTGTGTGTTAATTTATTCACTGGCTGAATCCAAAGCATCTATAATTACAGAGAGAGGCCATCCAATTAAAACATAAAGAGAATAAGGAAAACAAAATATTACAGGATCTCTTAACGTCATAGGAAGAACTGGTGATTATCCAGTAATGAACCATGCTTCAGAGGCATTGTTGCGTAATCATGGATTACATGTTAATGATCTGAATATTTAAATGGAAATACGTTAAAATTATATAACAGTGCCGGTGGTCGTCTTAGCACGGTGGTAGCATGCTTGCTCACTAAGCTACGGACCTGGGTTCGATTCCCGGTACCGGCGTAGGTTAAAACACACGCTTTATGTTACATACATGTTTTACTTTCTGTAGCCCCACATGTACAATGTACATAGGGATAGAAAAGTATTGTATTCCACCCAAAAATTCGATACCGAGATTTTACCGCAAATACATGTTTTAGGAGCCCCTGTATAAAAAAAAAAGCATTTTCAGAAAAAGGTCCGTATGTGTGTCCGTGTGTCTGTGAACGCGATAACTCAAAAACGAAAAGTAGCTAAGATACCAAACTTGGTATTTAAATTTAGTATCTTCCAGGGATGCGACACGAGATTCTGAGAAAAATCCACCCACACCAAACTACCCTTCACATGGAACTTTTTTCGAAAATTTTGATTTTCTTAAAAATGGCTAAAGCGATTGTGATTAAAACATCATATATTAAAGATATTTACCTAGCAAATAAAATGTATATCTTGACTTTTCCCAGAATAGCTTCTAAAGACCTGTTTATTCTGGATGAATTTTGCTTAATTTGGCATAACTAATAAACCGTAAGACATAGACAAAAACTTACTGTACTAAAAATGTAGGCCTTGTTAAAATACACAATATACGTCATATACATTTTTTTCGAGGAGCTTATCGTTTTCGAGGTATTCATTGTTATTAGTTTCAGTTGTGAAACACAGGCTTCTCAGACGGGAGTGTCCATTTTTCTTTTGTTCCACTCCTGGCCAAGAAAAGAAACCATTTGTAATGACAATCGCTTAACGACAGCTTTTAAAGCATTTGACTATTGGTTTAGCCTAGTTTATTCCCTTATTTTCCTCCTACTTATAAGGAACTAAGTAATAAGAACATTGTGCTAATGAGTACCTCGATTAGCAAGGCGCAGAAAGAAGAATAATCTTATGTATGAAGTTTGTAGAACAGCTAGAGAAATTCATGTGAGTGTAACACATCAGCTTTTTTCTTGAAGTTATTGTTTTTGAGATATTCCTTGTTGTAGGTTTCAGCTTTAAAATACTTATACTTTTCTCATATAGGAATTCGTCAACTCCTGTCCATACAAACAAAGGAACTTCAGTCACACAGCAACCGGCTTTGACTATCACTTTAACTTACGTTACTCTTTTATTTCGCTTCTATTTTCAAGGAAGCAAGTAATAAGACTATTTCTGCTAGTTTTTTTTTTTTTTTTTCGATTAGCATGAAGTAAATAGAAGCATAAGCTTTTTAACCATAATTTTTGCAGAGATGTAGAGAAAGTCATGTGAATGGAACACATCAGATTTTTAAAAGATTTGACATGGCTTTAGCCTATTTTACTCCCTTATTACCGTTCTACTTACATGGAAGCAGGTAATAAGAGACTTTCTATCAATTTTTTCTTGATTAGCATTAGGTAAATAGAAGAATACACTTTTTAATAATAATTCAACCGATATGTTGAGAAAGTCATGTGGGTGAAACTCATCAGATTTTTTGGATACTGGGAAGCATAAAACATCTGATTCCGTTGAACTCTCGGTATCGAATTTTTGGGTGGAATGCAGTACTTTCTCTATACACTATGCACATAGTACAGGTAGAAGAAATAAAAATACCTTTCTTACAATAATTTATTGCCGAAATGTAGAGAAAGTAACGTGAATGGAACACATTACATTTTTAGAAAAATATCCGTATGTTTCTAAGTGTCTGTGGGCAGCATAGCTAAAAATGTCCACAAAATACTAAACTTGGTATTTAAATTTAGTAGCTTCCAAGGTTGCGACACAAAGATTTTTAAAAAATTCACCCCAACTCAACCTACCTTTTACATGGAAAAAATGTTTGAAAGTTTTGATTCACTGAAAAATGGCTCTAAAGATTTTGATTAAAATACCGTATATTAAATATATTTACATACCTAATAAAATATATAGGTATCTACTTTGAATTTTCTTTATTCTAAATAACTGTTACATAACTGATAAACCTTAACAGAAAGACAGAGCTTGCTCCACAAAAAGTGTAGATCTCGTCAAAACATACAATTTATGTCATATACATGTTTTTTTCGTGGAGTTGGCCGATTCCGAAATATTCCTTGTTAATGGTTTCAATTTCAAAATACTTAAACTTTTCTCTTATGGGAGTTTTTTAATAATATATCTACCAGCTTTTAAAATAATTAACTATCGGTTTAGCCTAGTGGATTCCCTTATTTACCTTCTACTTACAAGGAAGCAGGTAGTAAGGCTTTTTCTGAAACTTTTATCTAGATTAGCATAACGTAGAATACGTTTTATAACAATAACTTTACACAGATACAGAGAAAGTCATATGAATGTAACACATCAGGTTGTTTTCTGAAAAACCAAAACACCAATAGAAATCGCTTTCCAACATTTGTTATTTAGTATTTCTTAGCATCATATAGATATAGGGCCGCGCCGTGGCCGAGTGGTTAGACCGCCTCCCATCTAGGTGGTCCGGATTCGAAACCAAGCGCTCGCGGCGTTTTTTCTGGGTCCTCCGGTTTCTCCCGCCATCCATTCCAGCAATTACTACACTATCACCTTTCCTATCACTTATTTCGCTTATATTTCATATCATCCACTTCCTCAGGGTCATGGGTGGCTATAAGCCGACCACTCGTTCCAGGTTCTTCATTGTGTGGTTTCGTGCCGTTGGCTTCCCGAAAGGTTTCTGACCCCTAGGCATCCGCTTGTAAGTCCTAGCGAGAGTCAGTACTAAGTACGGGGAGGGTAGGCCTACTGTGAAACGAAATGAATTATCTAGGTATTTATATTTCAATTTATCATTAGTTGATCATTTTTGTCTAGAAATAAAATAACCAATGACCTAAAAACGCCCTTGATATTGCAATGGAAATGTGTAGGTATGCATGCTTAAGATTTAGTGTTTATTTGCGGTATAAATTTAAGAGACATCATATGCCTCCCATGTAGACGGCCCAGGTTCGATCCCGAGTGCCCGCATATGGTGGGCTGCCTGTGGGGGGCTTTTCACCGGGTCATCCGGTTTCCCCCACCATTCTCTTCACCAATTAGTCCATTATCACCTTTCCTATAATTTATTTCGCTTACATTTCATTTGATCCACTTCCTCATGCTCATGCCTGGCTAGAGTGCTGACCCCTCAAAACAGGTTCTCCATTCTGTGATTTCGTGCTGCTGGCTCTCCGACAGGCTTCTGACTCCTAGACATTGGTTTATAAGTCCTAGGGGAGTGTCAGTTCTAGAAACACGGGGAGAGTAAGCCGAAAATCAAAACGAAACGAATTATCTAGATTTTTATATTTTAATTTATCATTCTTTGATTACTTTTGTTTAGAATTAAAAAAATCTGATGTGTACCATTCACATTACTTTATATCCCTGCAACAAATTATTCTTAAAAAGCTTATACTTCTATTTACTTTATGCTAATCAGAAAAAATTAGCGGAAATAGTCTTATTACTTGCTTCCTTGTGAGTAGAAGCGAAATAACGGACAACCATAGGTTAAAGTGATAGTCAAAAGCTGGTTGCTATGTCAATGAAGTTCATTTGTTTATATGGATAGGAGTTGACAAGTTCCAGTATGAGAAAAGTATACGTTTTTCATAGCAGAAACAAATAATAAGGAATGTCACAAAAACGACGAACTCCACGAAAAAATGTATATAACATAAATTGTGTGTTTTAATGTGCTCTACATTGTTTGTGTAGTAAATTTTTGTCCATCCCTTACGGTTTAGCAGTTATTCAAAATTTAGTAAAATTCATCCAGAATAAACTACTCTTCAGAGCCTATTCCCAGAAAATTCAAGATATACATTTCATTTGTCAGGTAAATATGTTTAATATCCGAAATTTTAATCAAAATCGTTACAGCCATTTTTGAGGAAATTCAAATTTTGGAAAACAATTCCATGTAAAGGGTAGTTGGTGGTGGGGGGATTTTTCTCAAAATCTTCGTGTTGCATCCCTGGAAGATACCAAACTTAAACACCAAGTTTGGTATTTTACCGACTTTTCGTTTTTGAGTTATCGTGTTCACAGACACACACACAGACACACAAACGGACTTTTTTGTGAAAATGCTTTTTCTGGATATTGGGGACCCTAAAACATATATTTCTGGTGAAATCTCGGTATAGAATTTTCGGGTGGAGTGCAATACCTTCTTTATACACTATGTACATAGTAGTGTAGAGAAAGTAATAACCAATTACAATTAAATGACTTAAAACGCTCTTGATATTACAATGGAAATATGTATAAGATTTAGTGTTTACTTGCGGTACAAATTTAAAAGCCACGTGGTTGAGTAGTTATTCCGTTCGCCTCCCACCTAGGCGCCCGGTTTCGATTCCAAGCGCCCGCATGTGGGCGAGTTTTCTCCAGGTCCTCTGGTTTCCCCCGCCACTAATTCCACCAATTGATCCATCATCACCTTTCTTTATATTTCATATCATCCTCTTCATGTATGTTTATGCAAGGCTATTGGCCGACCCCTAGTAACAGGCTCTACATTCTGTGGTTTCATGCCGTTGGCTCCCCGACAGGCTTTTGACTCCTAGGCATTGGTTTGTAAGTCCTACTGTAAGCCTACTGTGAAACGAAGTATCTAGGTATTTATATTTTAATGTATCATCCATGATCATATATTTTATATATATATATATTTTTTTTCATTTATATAGCCCCCTATCTAGATATTTATATTTTAATGTATCATCCATGACCATATATTTTATATATATATATTTTTTTTTTTTCATTTATATAGCCCCCTATCTAGATATTTATATTTTAATGTATCATCCATGATCATATATTTTATTTTTCATTTATAAAGCCCCATTTAACATCTGAGGTCATATCGGGGGCTTCGTATTAGAAACAACTCGTTGTCTGTAGTTTTATGTTGGGTTTAAACCATTTTATTTCCTCAAACACGCACACATTCACTGTCACATGCATACTTCCAGACTCTGTGGGGGATAGGGAATAATTCTGGGAATTGAACCCTGGACCTCCGGGTGAGAAGTCAGCTCACTGACCATTCAACCACGGAGGCAGTCTATGTTTTTTACTTTCTCTATACGCACTATGTACATAGTGTATAGAGAATGTATTGCAGTCCACCCAAAAATTCAAAATCGAGATTTCACCAGAAATATATGTTTTAGGGTCCCCAATATCCAAAAAAAGCATTTTAACAAAAAGGTCCATATGTGTATGTGTGTGTGTGTCCGTGTGTCCGTGTGTCTGTGAACACGATAACTCAAAAATGAAAAGTCGGTAAAATACCAAACTTGGTATTTAAGTTTAGTATCTTCCAGGGATGCGACCGAAGATTTTGAGAAAAATCCCCCCACCCCCAACTACACTTTACATGGAACTTTTTTCGAAATTTTGATTTTCTCAAAAATGCCGCTAACGATTTTGATTAAAATTTCGTATAACAAAGATATTTACCTGACAAATAAAATGTATATTTGAATTTTCTGGGAATAGCCTCTGAAGGCTACTTTATTCTGGATGAATTTTGCATAGCTACTGAACTGTAAGAGATGGATAAAAACTTAACACACGAAAAATGAAGAGCACGCTAAACACACAATTTATGCTACATACATTTTTTTTGTTGAGTTGATCGTTTTTTAGATATTCCCTTTTCTTGGTTTCAGCTTTGAAGAACTTATACTTTTCTCATACAGGAATTTGTCAACTCCTGTCCATACAAACAAAGGAACATCAGTCACATAGCAACCAGCTTTTGGCTTTCCGTTTAACCTATGGTACTCCCTTATTTCGCTTCTACTTACAATAAAGCAAGAAATAAGACTATTTCTGCTAATTTTTCTCGATTAGATTGAAATGAATAAAAGATAAGCTTATTAACAATAATAATTTACAGAGATATAGAGAAAGTCATGTGAATGGGACACATCAGATTTTTTTTATTATTTCATTTATATAGCCCCTTTTAACATCTAGGCTTATATCGGGGAGCGAGGGAGGTCGTCTCCTTAGCGCGGTGGTAGCGCAGCTGCTTAACAAGCGGGAGACCTGGTTTCAATCCCCAGTACCGGCGTAGGGACTTTTCCCCCGCTGGGAGACCTGGCCCGGGGTGCACTCAGCTTCGTAAGGTCCCTGGGGGGCCAATTATGGAACTACTTGATGGAGAAGTAGCGGCTCCAGGTTATGAGGACCGCATTAACCGGCCGGGAGGGACTCGAGGCGCTGACCACGTCTCACCCTCCAATACTGCACCCCATCCATGACGTCTGTAGTGGACCGAGATGGGGGACGCAGCGGCCGGGCGGTAGGCCAAGGTTCCCCGTGAGCTGTCGTGCCATGGAGTTATTATATCGGGGGCTTTGCACTTGAAACAACTCGTTTAAATTATTTTATTTCCCTCAAACTCACACGCGCACATTCACTCTCATATACCTACATCTTTCTAGACTCTGTGGGGTATAGGGAATAATTATGGCCCCAGCCGGGAATCGAACCCTGACTTCTGGGTGAGAAGTCAGCTCACTGACCACTCGACCACGCAGGCAGTATTTGTTTAGCATTAAAATAATCAATTACAATTAAATAACTCAAAAACACCCTAGATATTGTCACATCCTGGCTATGTGGTAGTATTATAATTATCATACTGTTGGCAACATTGCCAAATTGAACAGTTATTAAAACCACGGTAAGCGTGGCAATTGCTCTCTTTTGTAGGCAAAAGCTATAGGAAGTAACATGTGCAACTAGGGCACTAAGTTTGGCCTCGTGCCCTGAAGGTACCCAGGTAATGTTATAAAGTGCTATTTGATTTAGATATGATTTCTTTTAATTTAGCAGCATAGTTTACCCGACGCCTCCACCAAATAAGTCACACCCCAAAGGACACATCCGTATATGCAAAATCTTATACACCAGTGAAAACCTAATTCAGAAAAGGATGACAATGAAAATCAGTATACCTACATGCTTAAGATTTATTGTGTACTTGTGCACAAATTTAAAAGACACATGTTCATAAACATAGAATTTATAGTGTATATCTATGAGTAATCTTAGTATTAGGATTGGTGGACACAGAATCTACGTCACACACGTTGAGTAGCCCCCACATGTAACACCTGTGGTGAAACCGCGGACCGATGTCACGACAGAAAATTTACGGTTGGAGTGGCACATCCACCACGTGTGCCCATCATAGATGTCTATCTGTGTAAATGACCACAAAATTACGTTTTGTCTTAAGCTCTTTTATAGCATGTCATATAGTAATTTAAACCTGACTTGCTGAAGAATTGTAACAGAATTACATTTGCCTTCATTAAGGGGTAAAATAGGTGTTCGTTTTTCATTTTCTGTCAAACAATTTGGTGTGTACCATTCAAATAACTTCCTCCAGGTGTTCCACAAACAAACTCCTCATACAAAATATTTCTTTTATCTGCGACACCTTAATCGAAATAAACATTAGCAGAAATGGACTTATTACTTGCTGCCTTGTAAGTAGAAGGGAAATAAGGAAGTAAACATATTAAGATCGTTTAAAAGTCCTTAGAAACATGTAGAAAAACATACATATATATATTTGAAAAGACAATGAACATAAATCAACCAAAATCACACAAAATTCATTGCAGTGAATTACAATATACATATTTGCTGTATCGAAAAAAAAATGTTCTCCTCCTGTCACTCAAAATATGTTTGAACCAACCACAAGTTGGTGTGTTTTCAGCATTTTTATTTTCTCTATACGTACTGTGTACATAGTGTATAGAGAATGTATTGCACTCCACCAAAAAATTTGATACAGAGATTTCACCGGAAATATATGTTTTACGGTACCCTGTATCCAAAAAAAACTATTTTCAGGAAAAGGTCCGTGTGTGTGTCCGTGTGTCTGTATACACGATAACTCAAAAACGAGAAGTCGGTAAAATACCAAACTTGGTGTTTAAGTTTAATATCTTCCAGGGATGCGACACGAAGATTTTGAGAAAAATCCCTCATCCCCAACTACCATTTATATGGAACGTTTTTCGAAAAGTTTGATTTTCTAAAAATTGGCTCTAACGATTTTGATTAAAATATCGTATATTAAAGATATTTTCCTGACAAATGAAATGTATATTTTGAATTTTATGCGAATAGCCTCTGAAGGCTACTTTATTCTGGGTCAATTTTACGGAATTTTGAATAACTGCTAAACCCTAAGAGATGGACAAAAGCTTACCACACAATAAATGTAGAGTACCTTAAAACACAAAATTTATGTTATATACATTTTTTTCGTGGAGTTGATTGTTTTTGAGATATTCCTTGTTTTTGGTTTCAGTTATAAAGACATACTTTTCTCATACAGGACGTTGTGAACTCCTGTCCATACAAACAAAGGAATTTTAGTCGCAGAGCAACCACCTTTTGAATATCACTTTAACCTATGGTACTCCCTTATTTCGCTTCTACTAACAAGGAAGCAAGTAATAAGACTATTTCTGCTAATTTTTGCTCCATTAAATGAAGTAAATAGAATAATTCATGTGAATGGAGTACATCAGATTTTTTATCTATGAGATGAGTGCAATGATCTCAAATAAAATAAGATTTGTTTACATTATTTCATGCATTAGTTACTAAAAGCTGAAATAAAATAATTGTTCCCTACTTCTATTGCTACTATAGATATTCGTACATTGGGTGTAGACACGGTCGGCCATATCATAATTCAGGAGGCAGTGTAGAAATAAAAAACAAACAAACAAACAAACTTTCGGTTCATAAACATGGTCGAATTATTCATCTAACATTCGAGAACTAATATAAGAGGAGAACCATAACCTGATAAAATCTCCCTTCCTATTATTAATGGTTTATTTCGCTGATTTGTCTTATCAAATCTGTTAGGACAATTGAATCCCGGCGCTTCGCTCTGGTCGTGAATTATTGACAAGATGATAACACTCTTGATATTAATTATGATATTTACCTTGATTAGCATGGAGTGGCACATTGATGAAAATGCCTTTTTAGGAATAATAATAATATTATTAATAATAATAACAATATTAATATTATTAATAACAAAACAATATAAAAATAATTATAACAAGAATGTTAAAAATAAAAACAATATTAATAATAACAATATTCATATTATTAATAACAAAACAGTATAAATATTAATTATAATAAGAATATTAAATAAAAAAACAATATTTATAGTAATATTAATAATAATTACAAGAATGAATACTATTAAATAACAATGAATAATAATAGTAATAATAATGAATAATGATAATAATGATACTACTACTAATAATAATGATAATAATAAACAATAATGATAATAATAGATAACTATAATAATGATATTAGCAATGATAATATTAATAATATTAATAACAATAATAACAACAACAATAACAACAATAATGATAATTTGTCGCAGAATAGGTAGAGAAAATCTTGTAAGTTGAACGCATCAGATAGGTTAGCTTTGTACCGACCCGTGGATGGATTTTAGTTTTAACATATTTTAAGACTTGCGCATATTTACATTAAAAGACCCATGCAGACATCAGTCATTTGTTTCTGTAGTACTGAGATATCTCTGGGGATTTCTGCGTTCAAAAATTCTCATTGTTTTCAACGTATCAATGCCATTCATTTATTTCATACAGGAAGTAGAGACATCCAAGATAGATGGAGCACAACACTGAAAAATTACTTTTATCTTAGGAATGCATCTACGTAATAACCAGCTGGGCCAGGCAGATGAAATAAAACAAAGGGAGAAATAACAATATAAAAATAACAAACTGAAGAAAACTCCTTTCCCTGTCTATAACGGTTGAATATAACGTTCTTCTTTTGAAGAATGGAGGGGCAGAGTTTGTTCTGAAGTAAGCTTTACGTTAGCATATTTACGTTTCACTTTCCATAACCAGAATGAACAATCTGGAATTTCCTCAGTGTTTTGTATACTAGGGTCGGCTGATAAATCCTGGGCGTCTCAATGAAAACAGCATTCAATGTTCTGGCATCATGTTGCCAAGGTAGCTTAGTGGTAGAGCAACTGATTAGAAACCGCGTGATCCGTGGTTCAAATCCCGGCTACAGCACTGATTTTTTCAGTATGACTTAACCTATCCAACTCCTGATGTGTTACACTCACATGACTTTCTCTAGCTATTCTACAAACTTTTTACACAAGATTATTCTTCTTTCTGCACCTTGTTAATCGAGGTATTCAGCACAATGTTCTTATTACTTAGTTCCTTATAAATAGGAAGAAAATAAGAGAATACACTAGGCTAAATCGATAGTCAAATGTTTTAAAAACTGTCGTTATGCGATTGTTATTACAAATCGCTTCTTTTCTTAGCCAGAACAAAAGAAAAACGGACACTCCCCTCTGAGAAAAGTATAAATACTTCACAACAGAAACTAATAACAATGAATACCTCGAAAACGGTAAGCTTCACGAAAAAAATGTATATGACGTAAATCGTGTATTTTAACAAGGCCTAAATTTTTTATAGAGTAAATTTTTGTCTATCCCTTATGGTTTATTAGTTATGCCAAATTAACCAAATTCGTCCGGAATAAACAGGTCTTTAGAAGCTATTCTCAGAAAATTCAAGATATACATCTTATATGTCAGGTTAATATCTTTAATGTACGATATTTTAATCAAAATCTTATAGCCATTTTTGAGAAAATCAAAATTTTCGAAAAAAGTTCCATGTAAAGGGTAGTTTGGTGTGGGGGGATTTTTCTCAAAAGCTTCGTGTCGCATCCCTGGAAGATACTGAACTTAAATACAAAGCTTGGTATTTTAGCTACTTTTGTTTTTGAGTTATCGTGTTAACAGACACACGGACACACGGACACACGACCTTTTTGTGAAAATGCTTTTTTTGGATATTGGGGACCCTAAAACATATATTTCCGGTGAAATCTGGGTATCGAATTTTTGGGTGGAGTGCAATACCTTCTCTATACACTATGTACATAGTGCGTATAGAGAAAGTAAAAACAGTTAAACCAATATAATTTAAATAACACTAACAAATGATAGGGAAGAGAAATACCTATGAAGGTATCACTCTTTGGCGACTCTGAAATGTTTAAAAGCATAACATTTAAGCTATGCATGAAAGCTTTGAGGTACAGTGTATTAATATAACTTTCCGCCGTTACCACTTTCATAATTTTTGTTTGAACTTCATAATTTTCCGATATTGTTTCAAATATCGACTGTCTCATGATGAAAGGAACAATAATTCATATTTAGGTATTTACCTGGCAAAAGACGTGCTTTGAGCGGTATCAACAAGGGCATGGAAAAATCTAAACAAAATATGGTATTATCATACATGCTAGCAATAAAGCTAAAAAAATCTGATGTATTACACTCACATGACTTTCTCTAGCTGCTCTACAACCTCCTGCAAAAGATTATTCTTCTTTGTACACAATGCTAATCGAGATAAATATTAGCAGAATGTTGTTACTTAGTTTCTAATAAGTAGAAGAGAATAAGGGAATACGCTATGCTAAAATCATTGTCAAATGTTTTAAAAGCTATAGTTATGCGATTGTCATTACAAAGCACTTCTTTGCTTGGCCAGGAGTAGAACAAAAGAAAAACAGACGCTTCCAGTGTGAGAAAAGTTTAAGTACTTCACAATTGAAACTAATAACAAGGAATATCTCAGAAACGGCTACCTCCACAACAAAAACGTGAAGGACATAAATTGTGTGTTTTATCGTGATGTACGTTTTTTGTGTAGTGAGTTTTTTGTATGTCTTACGGTTTAGCAGTTAAGCAAAATTCATCCAGAATAAAGAGGTCTTAAGAGGCTATTCCCCAAAAATTCGAGATATACATTTTATTTCGGATATAAATAGCTTTAATATACCGGATTTTAATTCAAATCGTTAGAGCCATTTTTAAGAAAATCAAAATGTTCGAAATTTGTTCCATGTAAAGGGTAGTTTTTAGTATGGGGATTTCTTAAAATATCTTTGTGTCGCATCCTTGGAAGATACTAAACCTAAATAACAAGTTTGATATTTAATGGTCTTTTCGTTTTGGGGCTATGCTGTCCACAGCACACAAACAGACAGACAGACACACACGGACCTTTTTTTTTTAAAAAAAAATGTTTTTTTCGGACTCAGGGGACACCAAATTATATATTTCCGGTGAAATATCGGTATCGAATTTTGGATGCATTACAAAAGTAAAAAAAAAATTATGTGTACTTTCTCTACTTCTGTGTAACAAATTATTGTTAATAAGCTTATTCTTCTATTTATTTCATGTTAATCGAGAAAAAAATAGAAGAAATAGTCTTATTACTTACTTCCTTGTAAGCAGAAGCGAAATATGGGAGTGTCATAGGTTAAGTGAAGTCAAAAGCTGGTTGCTATGCACAGAACTCCCCTTGTTTGTATGGACACGAGTTGAGAAATTCCTATATGAGAAAAGTAGAAGTTCTTCAAAGCTGAATCCAAAACCAAGGAATATCTCAAAAACGATCAACTCCTCGAAAAAAAGTTATATGGCATAAATTGTGTGTTTTAATGTGCTCTACACTTTTGTGGAGTAAGGTTTTGTCCATTTCTTACGGTTTAGTAGTTATGCAAAATTCATCCAGAGTAAAGTAGTCTTATGGGGCTATTCCCAGAAAATTCAAGATATACATATTATTTGTCAGGTAAATATCTTTAATGTACAATATTTTAATCAAAATCGTTAGAGCCATTTTTGAGAAAGTCAAAATTTTCGAAAAAATTTCCACGTAAAGGGTAGTTGGGGGTGGGGGATTTTCTAGAAAATGTTCGTGTCGCATTCTTGGAAGATACCAAACTTAAATACCAATTTTGGTATTTAACGGTCTTTTCGTTTTTGAGCTATGCTGTTCACAGACACACAGACACATACACATAGACGCACACACGGATAGTGTAGTAAACCAACAATTAACAGAACTAGTAAGTACTTATATGGAGCGTTTTTTTTTTCTCTCTCTGGCACGTGTGTATAGGTACGCAGAAGATGATAAGGTAATTCCACCCACAAATAAAATCTGAAGTGTTCCATTTCCCATGTCTTTCTCTACATCTCTACAGCAAATTATTGTTAAAATGCTTATTCTTCTACTTACTTAATGCTAATTGACAATAAATTAGCGTAAACCGTCTTATTACTTCCTTCCCTATAAGTAGGAGTGAAATAAGGGAGTACCTCAGGTTAAAGTGGTAGTCAAAAGCTGGTTGCTAGGTGACTGAAGTTCCTTTGTTTATATGCACAGGAGTTGACAAATTCCCGTATGAGAAAAGTAGAGTATTTTATGCCTGAAACCAATAACAAGGAATATCTCCAGAAAGATAAAGTCCACGAAAATATTGTATATTACATGAATTGTGTGCTTAAATGAGCTCTACAATTTCTGTTAAGATGATTCTCTTATGGTTTAACAGATATTCAAAATTCCGTAAAAATTATCCGAAATAAAGCAGTCTACAGACACTATCTCATAAAATTGAAGGTATACATTTTATTTGCCATGTAAATATCTTAAACATATAACTTTTCAATCAAACTTTTCAATAAGTACCAAGTTTGGTGTTTTACCGACTTTTCGTTTTTGAGTTACTGTGTTCATAGACACACGGACACACGGAAACACACATACATACACACACACACACGGACCTTCTTCTGAAAATGCTTTTTTTTTATACAGGCTACCCTAAAACATATATTTCCGGTGAAATCTCGGTATCGAATTTTTGGATGGAGTGGAATAACTTCTCTATAAACCATGTACATAGTACGTGTAGAGAAAGTAAAAATGAAGAGTTGATTAAGCATAAAACTTGGAATTTAAGTTCTGTATCGACAACACGAAGATTTCCAGGCCAATCCTCTTCACAGACTGCTATCCTACCTTTACATGCAAAAGTTTTCGTAACTGGTGTTAACGATTTTGATTAAAGTACGATATTACTTTTTCTGGTCCGTGTGTACAATGTACATAGTTGTAGAGAAGGTATTGTATTCCACCCAAAAATTGGTTACCGCGATTTCACCGGAAAAACATGTTTTGAGATCTCCTGAATAGAAAAGAAGAAGTATTTTTACTTTCTGTATACCTACTATGTACATATGATACCGAGATTTCATCGGAAATTGATGTTTTAGGGTCCCCTGTATCCAAAAATAGCATTATCAGAAAAAGGCCAGTGTGTGTGTTCATGTTTCTGTGAACACGATAACTCAAAACGAAAAGTCGGTAAAATACCCAAGTTGGTATTTAAGTTTAGTATCTTCCAGGGATGCGACACGAATATTTTGAGAAAAATCCCCCCACCACAAACTACCCTTTACATGGAACTTTTTCGAAAATTTTGATTTTCTAAAAAACGGCTGTAACGATTTTGATTTAAATATCGTATATTAAAGATATTTACCTGAAAAATAAAATGTATATTTTGAATTTTCTAAGAATAGTCTCTGAAGAGTACTTTATTCTGGGTCAATTTTATGGTACTTTGCATAACTGATAAACCGTAAGAGATGGACAAAATCTTACCACACTCAAATGTAGAGCACTTTAAAACACACAATTTATGTTATATACATTTTTTTCGTGGAGTTGATTGTTTTTGAGGTATTCCTTGTTTTTGGTTTCAGCTATGAAAACTATACTTTTCGCATACAGGACTTTGCGAACTCGTGTCCATACAAACAAAGGAACTTCAGTCACATAGCAACCAGCTTTTGACGATCACTTTAACCTATGGTACACTTATTTCGCTTCTACTTACAAGGAAGCAAGTAATAACACTAGTTCTGGTAATTTTTTTCTCGATTAGCATGAAGTAAATGGAAGCATAAGATTTTTAACAATAATTTATTGCAGAGTTGTAGACTAAGTCATGTGAATGGAACAAATCGGATTTCTTCAAAAATGGAGCTAACGAGTTTTATTAATGTCATATGTTTAAGAAATGTTCATGACAAACGAAATGTCTTATATTTTCTGGGAATAGCCGAAGAACCCTTTTATATAACTGGCAAGCCATAAAAGAGAGACAAAAACTTACTACACAAAAATGTAGATCTCAATAAAGTACATAATTTATGTCATATACTCTTTTTGGTGGAGTTAACCGTTTTCGAGAGATTCAGAGTTATTGACTTTAGCTTTAAAGTATTTACACGTTTCTCAAACAGGACAAAGCTTAGTTTCCTCTCTCGTTTGCTTACTCCTAGGAAGCCAAAAAAACAGAACTTTAATTTTTTCACTTAACGTCCGGGTTTAGAGTGATTTTACTATGCTTTTGTCTAGGGTATTCCCTTATTTCTCGTCTACTTATAAGGTAGCAAGTAATGTTATTTGTTGATAGTGTTTATGCAGAGAAGCATGATGTGGATAAAAGAGTAATTTTTGTAAAAATTCTTAAAGAAACGCATTTGTAGAAAAAGGTCCGTGTGTGTGTGCGTGTCCGTGTGTCTGTGAACATGATAACTCGAAAATCGGTAAAATACCAAACTTGGTATTTAAGCTTAGTATCTTCCAGGGATGCGACACGAGGATTTTAAGAAAATCCTCCCACCTCAAACTACCCATTGCATTGAAAATAATTTGAAATTTTTTATTTTCTCAAACACGAGTAACGATTTTCATTAAAATTCGTATATTAAAAATATTTATACGACAAATAAAATGTATATCTTAAATTTTCTGGTATTAGCTTTTATTCTAAATGAATTTTGCGTAACTGGTAAACCTTAAGAAATTGGTCAAAACTTACTACATAAAAAATGTAGATCACGTTAAAACCATTTGTGAGATATTCGTTGTTGTTTGTTTCAGATTCCAAAAAACTTACTTTTTCTCACACGAAAAGTTGTAAACTTCTGACCCTGCATAGAAACGGATTTTAACTACATGGCAACCAGCTTTAAATGATTTGCCTATCGTTTCAGCCTAGTGTATTACCTTATTTTCCTCTACTTACAAGGAAGGAAGTAATTAAGTAATTAAGACTATTTCTGCTATTGTTTATCTCGATTATCATAAAGTAGACAGAAAAATATGTTTTGTAGAACAACTTGTTACAGAGATGTAGAGAAAGTCATGTGAATGTAACACATCAGATTTTAAAATGATTTTCTCTCTCTTTATTCTCTAGCTTTACGTTCTGAGAGTGCTACAGTTTTAAAGTAAAGAAAAGTTTAATTAATTTGAGGTCAGAAACTTCTGAATGTCACATCTGAACTAAGTTGAATTTAATGGAAGTTTTAAAAGAACGTAAAAGAATTGCGCATTTAGGAAACTTGAACCAAAGGGATTTCTAACTTACTACTGAATGTAAATACAGGAGTTTTACTTGGGGCATATAAATAATTAATGAGCTTCTCTTGCTACGTAATTTTTTTTAAAAATTTTGTTCGTATTGAATATCTCCAACTGAGGTCTTTGAAAAACCAATTTTAAGAGAATAACAAGAGATTTAAATTTTCCTATATTTTATATGTAGGTATAAATTGAGGTTTCTTACTTGAGTAGTTCCTTTTTACATATCGAGCACGTATACAGTACCTTAAGTATGAATAAGTGAATTTATTTAAATACCTGTATATATACTGTAGGTCAAAAGTTGTTCGGCTTGTAGCTGTTTTTCAGGAAATTAATAGAAACCCAATTTATGTCATATTCATGTTTTTCGTGGAATTGACCATTTCTGAGGTATTTCTTGTTATTTCTTTGAGGTTTGAAATATTTTTTGAGGTTTGAAATATTTAAGCTTTTCTCAACGGAAAGTTGTAAATTCCTGGCCCTGCAAAGAAACGGGTTTGAATCACATGGCAACTAGCTTTTAAAAGAGTTGATTATCGTTTTAGCCTAGTAATTAAGACTATTTCTACTTATGATTATCTAGATTATCATAAGGTAGATAGAAGAAAAAGCTTTTTAACAATACTTTGATACAGAAATGTTGAGAAAGGCATGTGAATGTATCACTTCAGATTTTTGCATTATATAAAATCACACCAGATGGATCACCTGTGGTAATTTTGAATAGCATGTGTTATACCAACTGTCGTATTCTGTAAACATCGCCCATCTGTTTCATCCATTCCGTTCGTTCGCTGAATGACAAACGCCGCACTTTGCTGAACCTCAAAGATTTAATTAACCAGAAAACACCCACATTTTGGAGCAATAGAATTTATAAGCTTCCAGAGAAACGATAGTATACTGTCTACAATAATTTTGTATACTATAGAACATTAATAGTTTCCACACAGAACCTATCTGCCTTATTTATAAGTCGAGATCAGTGCAGTGTGAGCGGAGATTAGGCGAACTAATGCGATGACGCAATACGATTTCTTGTATATGTTATGTAATGCTGTACAATTAGTTACTTCACTAGCACGCTGCAAAGAAAGATCAGAAAATGTCAGTTACGAATGCCATGGAGTTGTTGCGGCTTCTACCGGTTAGAATAAGACATCAGAATGGAGGGCCGGCTTGAAACAGGTAAGACAAGCAAAATTATATCACTTCACAAGATTGGTAAATCTCTTGCAAACAAAATTGATTTGAAGGATATGATCGAATGTGTCATTAGAAGAAAATATCAGGAGTATTACGAGGTAAAAAAAAATTCCTATGCTGTTAAAATTATTGTTAAATTTTTACAAGAACGAGATTCAATCTTTTGGATATAAACGGCGCTCAGGAAAATAGTGAAATTTAGAAAGTGTAAAGATAAACGGAGTTTAAAACGGAGTAGTTTATAACGGAGTTTACTGAGAGAACGTTCTGACGTAGTGGCTCAAAGAACATAATTTCTTAGAATGCTATTGGGTTAAAATCAGCAAGTGACAGGAAAAACTGATTCATGAAGTAACAAAGATTCAATAAACCTGTTGAAATAGAGATGCACTAATAGAATGACAAATGGAAAGGATGATAATCAATCCAGGATTCGACAGCAATGCTGAAACGGGAGAAGAAACGGCCTCTGGATCGAAGACCGACACGACAAGTAAGGGAGATATCACGGAATAATGACCAGAACACGAGAGATTGAAAGAAATGTACAAATTTATTGTATTGTAATGCATTTCAGAATATATTTGATTGCTAATGATATGAATATATACCATACTTTAACACACACAAGGAGCTGTACAGGTGGGCGGGAATGCCGTTGCATGAACAAATGGTGCTCCCCGGTACAGGACTCTACTCAACTTGGCCGGCTTATACTTTTAGTTTGAACGACCTTGTCTTTAAAGTTTGTACTCAGAAAGTTCGGCAACTACTCTGCCGTAGATGTGTTGCGGGTGATGTGAGTTCCCAGGCGTTCATAGTAACTGAAATGGAAATGGAGTTTTATTTATGGACGCTCTTTAACTACCGTGGTTCTCAGCGTCCCAATCAATATTCGGCGTTAAACACCGCTTAATTTTGCTCAAAGGCCTCTTTTTTAGGATTGAGGTTCGTTTACATAACGTAAATCTACGACACGGGACCAACGGCTTTACTTCATTTGGAATAAAAAGGTTTTTAGAGTATATTCCCAGAAAATTAAAGATATACATTTTATTTACCATGTAATTATCTTTAATATGTGGCACTTTAATCGAAATTGCTAGAGCCATTTGTAAGAAAAAAACATTGACATTTTTTCCATGTAAAGGATAGTTGAGGTGGAGAGATGTTTTTCAAACTCTTCTTATCGATCCCTGGTAGATACTAAACTTAAATATAAGTTTGGTATTTTACTGACTTTTAGTTTTTGAGTTATCGTGTTCACAGACACAAGGGAAAGCACACACACATATTTATAATGACCCCTAAAAAGTGTCTTTACGTATCAAATTTTGGGTGAAATGCGATAGGTACATTTTCTTTAACACTATGTACGTATAGAGAAACTAAAAAAGAATTTTTCCTCAACTTCCTAGCCTCAATAGAAACCTTTTGTTTTTGCATCAGAGGTAGCGAAAGTTATGTGAATGTAAAATATCCAATTTTGTTTTATTAGTGTAATCTTACACGAATGCAGTTAGCAGTTTTATATCCTTGCTATGTGGAAAACGTTCCAGTTTTACAACCTCCTGCAGAGCCATTATTGAACAGATAAATCCACCTATATGGATACGTATAATGAAACCATTTAGCATAAATATAGATAGATACGTTTAGCCTCTGTTTTTCTCGCTAACTGTAATCACATGCTAAAGTTAACGTTACACTAACTTCTAGGGCTTTCTTACTCTGTTTTTGAGTATCTCTCATAGTCGTGTAGTAATTACTTTCTCTACACGTACTATGGACATGGTGTATATAGAAGCATAAGATTTTTAACGATAATTTGTTGCAGAGATGTAGAGAAAGTCATTGAATGGAACACATAACATTTTTTAAAGCACTTTGGTCTTCCCTCAGCCTACCAACACTCGTCAAGAGATCTAAACAGTTTCCTGAGGTTAGCAAAGTTCTTATACCAAAAAATCTGATGTGTACCATTTACATGACTTTCTCTATATCCCTGCAACACATTATTCTTAAAATGTTTATACTACTATTTACTTCACTAAAACATTAGCAGAAATAACCATATTACTTGCTTCCTTGTAAGTAGAGGTGAAACAAGGGAGCACCATAGGTTAAAATGATATTCAAAAGCAAGTTGCTATGTCACTGAAGTTCCTTTGTTTGTTTGGACAGCGGTTGACACATTCCTGTATGAGAAATGTATAAGTTATTCAAAGCAGAAACCAAAAATAAGGAATGTCTTAAAAACCACGAACTCCACGAAAAAAGTGTATATAACGTAAATTGTGTGTTTTAACGTGCTCTACATTTTTTGTGGCGTAAGGTTTGTCCATCTTTTACAGTTTAGCAGTTATTCAAAATTCAGTAAAATTCATCCAGAATAAACTACTCTTCAGAGGCTATTCCCAGAAAATTCAAGGCATACATTTTATTTGTCAGGTAAATGTCTTTAATATACGAAATTTTAATCAAAATCGTTAGAGCCATTCTTGAGAAAATCAAAATTTTCGAAAAACGTTTCATGTAAAGGGTATTGGGGGGGGGACTTTTCTCAAAATCTTCGTGTCGCATCCCTGGAAGATATTAAACTTAAATACCAAGTTTGGTATTTTACCGACTTCTCGTTGTTGAGTTATCGTGTTCACAGTCACACGGACACACGAAAATGTTTTTTTTTTAGATAAAGGGGACGCTAAAACATATATTTCCGGTGAAACCTCGGTATCGAATTTTTTGGTGGAGTGCAACACCTTCTCTATACACTGTGTACATAGTGCGTATAGAGAAAGTAAAAATGTTCAGGAACTGAACTGAGCGGAAGCGGTTGCATACCTAGCACAATGTCGCTACTGTATGTCAGACTGCTGCGTGGAAGCAGGAGACGAAGGGTGACATTAGGTGTGCCGAACAGTGCAGGGATGCGGTTGGCCCTAAACGATTCTCATAGTTCCTCCTGCCCCCGCTAGGTATCGCCAGGCAGCCGCCAGGACAGACGACCTCCACTCCACCCCAGCGGAGAGAAAAGCAGTTGCAAACCGGACCTTGGCCAAAGCACAATCGCCAACACTTCTACCTGCAAATACCGATTTTAGAGTTGAAATGAAAATACGGCTAACTCGGGGGATGAAAGATACCTTCCCAGCATTCTAAAAAATCCATAGACCAGTAATGCCAGCTGTGGGAACTGAACCCATGACCTATCAAATACGAGCATATGAGGATTCAACTCCCTCGATAAACACGTCCAAAGTCTAGATTACTTGGTGAAGTAAAAATGTGGCCGCACGATTTAAAAATCGATTAAATTGTTTAAAAAAGATCAGCAGCTCCACCACTACTGTTGATGGATTTATTATATGTATAGAAAATCGTATGTGTTCCATTCACATGACCTTCTCAGCCTGTTCTGCACACAAACTATTTTTACAAAAGATTGTTCTTTTATCTACATCATATTAAACGAGAAAACATTAGCAGAATTGATCTTATTACTTGCTTTCTTGTAATCAGAACGGAACTACTGTAACACACTAGCCTATAGCCACACAATCTTTTAAAATCTGGTCACTCTGCAAACAATTGAAGTTCGGTTCGCTTTACACAGCCAGCATTTAAAACAAAGATTAAAATTATGGTGACTTCCCTTTAAGAAAGTTACATAGTTTGAAACCGAAACCAATAACAAGGAATATTGGAAACGGCCAACTCTACATTCACATGACTTTCTCTACATCTCTGCAACAAATTATTCTATTTACTTCATCTAATCGAGTAAAAATTTGCAGGAATAGTCTTATTACTTATATTTCTTGGAAGCAGAAGCGAAATAAGGGAGTATTATAGGTTAAAGTGATGGTCAAAAGGTGGTTTCTATGTGACTGAAGTTCATTTGTTTGTATGCACCGGAGTTGACACATTCCTATATGAGAAAAGTATACATTTTTCAAGCTGAAACCAAAAACAAGGAACGATCAACTCCACGTAAAAAATGTATATAATATAAATTGCGTGTTTTAACGTTGTCTACATTTTTTTTGTGTCGTAAGTTTTTGTCCAACACCTACGGTTTAGCAGTTATGCAAGTTCGTAAAATTCATCCAGAATAAAGTAGTCTTCAGAGGCTATTCCCAGAAAATTCATGATATACATTTTATTTGTCAGGTAAATATCTTTGATATAGACATTTTAATCAAAATTGTTAGAGCCATTTTTAAGAAAATAAAAATTTTCGAAAAATGTTCCATGTAAAGGGTAGTTTTGAGTAGGGGCATTTTTCTCAAAATCTTCGTGTCACATCCCTGAAAGATGCTAAAAGTTCAATACCAAATTTTGTATTTTACCGACTTTTCGTTTTTAAGTTATTCTGTTCACAGACACACGGAGACACGGACACACACACGGACCTTTTTCTGAAAATGCTTCTTTTTGGATAAAGGGGACCCTAAAACATATATTTCCGCTGAAATCTCGGTATCGAATTTTTTGGTGGAGTGCAATACCTTCTCTATACACTATGTACATAGTACCTGTAGAGAAAGTAAACATGTATATCACATAAATGGTGTATTTCAACGAAGTCTCTATGTTTTGTGTAGTAACTTTTTGTACATCTGTTACGGTTTTGTAGTTAGGTAAAATTCATCCAGAATGATTCATCTTCAGACGCTATTCCAAGAAAATTAAATACATAAACTTTGTTTGTGATGCGTGTGTCTTTAATATATGACACTTCAATCAAATCTTTAGTCATTTTTAGAAATATGTTTCTATTTAAAGTGTAGTTAGGGTTGGGGGGATTTTCTTAAAAATCTTCGTGTCACATGCTTGGAATATACTAAACTTAAATAGCAAGTTTAAAACGTAACGAAATTTTCTTTCTAGCTATGATGAACGCAGACACATACACCCACATATACACACACAGAAGAACATTTTTCTAAAAGTGCTAATTTTTACTTTCTCTACACGTATTATGTACATAGTTTATAGAGATGGTATTGTATTGCACCCAAAAATTCCATACCGAGATTTTACTGGAAATATATTTTGAGGCTTCCTGAGCCCAAAAAAGCATTTTGAAAAAAAAATGTATGTCTTTTTGGACAGCTTAGCTCAAAAACTAAAAATTCCTTAAGTACCAAATTTGGTATTTAATTTTATTGTCTGCCAAGTATGCTAAACGAAGATTTTCAAGGGAATCCCCTCACCCCAAACTACCCTTTACATGGAAAAACATTTTAAACTTTTGTTTTTCTCAAAAATGTTTTTAGCGATTTTGATTAAATTTCGTCACATTATAATTAAAATGCATGCCTTGAATTATCGATGAATAGCTTTTGAAGCACTGTTTGTTCTGGATAGATTTGTCTGAATTTTGTTTAACTACTAAACCGAAAGAAATAGACAGAAACCTCCCACAAAAATTTAGATCTCATTAAAATACACAATTTATGTCATATGCATTTCCAAAATATTCGTTGTTGATGGTTTCAATTTTCTTAATTTTACTTAAATTTTCTCAGACAGGAAGTGCCCGTATTTCTTTTGTTCTACTTCTGGTTAAGCAAAGAAACGATATTTCAATGACAAATCGTATATCTTTAAAGTCTAACGCATCAGCACGGAGCATTCCTTTAGTTCCCTTCTACTTATAAGGATCTAAATGATAAGCACATTATATTAATGTTTATCTCGCGATTAGAGAAACCTAGAGAAAGTCAGGTGCGTGAAACACATCAGATTTCTTTGATTCGGGGAATATAAAACATATATTTCCGGTGAAATCCCGGTATTGAACGTTTGGATGCAATGCAATACCTTCTCTTTACACTATGCACATAGTACGTGTAGAAAAAGTAAAAATATTTTAGGGGAAGTAATCTAGGTCTTCCGTCTTAAGGTACTAATGAGCCTGTATTTGAGTGGCGTTAAATTTCCATCATAATTCCCCCCCCCCCCCCATTCAAGGGGAAAAGTGTTTTGCATGTTATGACGTATGGTGGCGAAGTATAGGAACGGGGTGTGTTTTTGCCAATCGATATTAAAGCTGCCAGCTGACGTCATTGCGTGTTTATAGGCAGGGCTAGACATAGAGCGCATTGTAACACATTAAAAATCTGATGTGTTCCATTCACATGACTTTCTCTACATCTCTCCAACAAACAATTGTTAAAACGCTTATGTTTCTATTTACTTCATGCTAAACGACAAAACATTAGCAGAAATAATCTTATTGCCTGCTTCCTTGTAAGTAGGAGCGAAATAAGGAAGTAGCATAGGTTAAAGTGATAGTCAAAAAAAATGGTAAATGGCGTGTTATTTTGGATGCTCTTTAACTGCTGTGGTTCTCAGCATCCCATTCTAAATTGGGCGTGAAAGATCGCTTAATTTTGCTCAGAGGCCTCTTTATCAGGCTTGAGGTACTTTTACGTGCCGTAAATCTACGACACGGGACCAGCGGCTTTACTTTCCTTCCGGAAGCCATGCTAAGGATTTTTACACCCGAAACAATTGAATCCGCGACCTTGGGTATATGAAGTTAGCATGGTAAAAATTACACCACGGAGGGCGACAAAAAAAGTGATAGTCAAAAGCTGATTGCTATGTTACTGAAGTTCCTTTATTTGTATGGGAATATCGATTTATCAAAGTTGAAACCAAAAGCATGGAATATCTCAAACGCGATCAACAAAAAAATGTGTATTACATAAGTTGGTATTTTGAGGAGATCTACATTTTTTGCGCAGTAAGTTTTAGTCTATCTCTTACGGTATAGCAGTTAAGTAAAATTCGGCAAAATTCATCCAGAATAAATATTGTCATAAATTTCAAGATATGCATTTTATTTGGTGTGTAAATGTCTTTAATAACAGATTTTAATCAAAATCCTTGTAGCCACTTTTGAGAAAATTAAAATGTTCAAAATGTTTTCCATATAAATGGTAGTTTAAAGTGTTGGGTATTTTCTTGAAAATCTTCGTGTCACATCGTTGGAACATCCTAAATTTAAATGCCAAGTTTGGTATTTTTTATTTATGGTATTCACAGACCAACGGACACACACTCATGGACTTTTTGATAAAAATACAAAGATTTTACCGTGTATATTCTGTGAAACCTTGGTATCGAATTTTTGGATGGAATGCAATACATTCTCTAATATAGTGCTTTTAGAGAAAGTAAAAATATATGATGTGTTCCATTCACATGACTTTCTCTACATCCCTGCATAAATTATTGTTAAAAAGCTTATGCTTCTATTTACTTGATGCTAATCGAGAAAAACTTAGCAAAAATAGTCTTATTACTTGCTTCTTTGAAAGTAGAAGCGAAATAAGGGATTACTATAGGTTAAAGGGATAGTCAAGAGCTGATTGCTGTGCGACTGAAGTTTGTTTGTATGGACAGGAGTTGACAAACTCCAGTATGAGAAAAGTATAAGCTGAAACCAAAAACAAGGAATATCTCAAAAACGACCAATTCCACGAAAAAAACGTATATGGTATAAAGTATGTATTTTAATGTGCTCAACATTTTCTATGTGGTAACTTTTTGTCCATCTCTTATGTTTAGCAGTTATGCAAAATTCCGTAAAATTCATCCAGAGTAAAGTAGTCTTCAGAGCCTATTCCCATAAAATTCAAGATATGCATTTTATTTGTTAGGTAAATATCTTTAATATACAATATTTTAATCAAAATCGTTACATCCATTTTTGAGAAAATCAAAATTTTTGAAAAATGTTCCATGTAAAGGGTAGTTTGGTGTGGGGGGATTTTTCTCGAAATATTCATGTCGCATCCCTGGAAGACACCAAACTTAAATACCAAGACAGACAGACACACACACGCACGGACATTTTTCTAAAAATGCTTTTTTGGGATTCAGAAAATCTCAAAACATATATTTCCGGTGAAATCTGGGTATCGAATTTTTGGGTGCAATAAAATACCTTCTCTATACACTATGTACATAGTACGTATAGAGTAAGTAAAAATAGAGCGCAATACTGCTCGCTAAGTTTGAGTTAACACTTGACTGCCTATTCCCAAGCAGTATCATTTCCAAGCGACTTTCCGACGTACACTCCGTAACGACATTTCTCTTTTTTTTTACTCTCTCTACACGCACTATTTAAATAGTGTATAGAGAAGGTATTGCATTCCACTCAAAATGCGATACAAAGATTTCACCTGAAATACACATTTTAGGGTCCCCTATATCAAAAAAAAAAGTATTTTCAGAGAAAGGTCCGTGTGTCCCTGTGACTGTGAACACGATAACTCAAAAACGAAAAGTCGGTGGAATACCAAACTTGGTATTTAAGTTTAGCATCTTCTAGGGATGCGACAGGAAGATTTCGAGAAAAATCTCCCCACCCCAAACTACCCTTTACATGGAACTTTTTTCGAAAATTTTGATTTTCGGAAAAATGGCTTTGACGATTTTAATTAAAATATCGTATATTAAAGATATTTTACCTGAAAAATAAAATGTATATTTTTTAATTTTCTGGGAATAGCTTCTGAAGAGCACTTTATGCTGAGTTCGTCTCCTTAGCGCGGTGGTAGCGCAGCTGCTTACCAAGCGGGAGACCTGGGTTCGATCCCCAGTACCCGCGTGGGGATTTTTCACCCGCTGGGAGACCTGGACCGGGGTGTACTCAGCCTCGTAAGGTCCCTGGGGGGCCAATTGAGGAGCTACTTGATGGAGAAGTAGCGGCTCCAGGTCATGAGGACCGCATTAACCGGCCGGGAGGGGCTCGAGGCGCTGACCACGTCTCACCCTCCAATACTGCCCCCCATCCATGACGTCTGTAGTGGACCGAGATGGGGGACGCAGCGGCCGGGCGGTAGGCCAAGGTTGCCCGTGAGCAGTCGTGCCATGGAGTTACAAATTTTATAGAATATTGCATAACTGCTAAACCGTAAGAGATGGACAAAAAGTTACCACTCAGAAAATGTTGAGCACATTAAAACACACAATTTATATATTATATACATTTTTTTCGTGGAATTGGTCGTTTTGTTTTTGGTTTCACCTTTGAAATACCATACCTTTCTCATACAGGAATTTGTCAATTCCTGTCCATACAAAGGAACTTCAATCACATAGCAATCAGTTTTTGACTATCACTTTAACCTATGGCATAAGCTTTTTAACAATAATTTGTTGCAGAGATGTAGAGAAAGTCATGTGAGTGGAACACATCAGATTTTCTCTAGTTCCCATGTTTCAGTGTAAGTTGCCAAGGAATTAATTAGCGTGAGAGAAGTTGATGCCCAACACACTGGTTGACTAAGTGACTCTCCCGTTCTTCTTTTCCAAGTTTGCTTGTTCCTTGTTTTAGAGTCTGTTGGTTACCGGCGAAAAAAACATCCGCCGCACGCGAGGCAACTTCTTGGATATAAATCTATCTAGACCCTCTGGTTTCCAACTTTGCTGACATGCTGGAGACAGAATATTTGTGCGTCGAGTGGCTATCGTAACCTGCAGTCTATGTTCCTTATGTTATAGTACTTGATATTCAAAATAGAACCTGCTAAACGCGATCATAGAATTACAATCTTCACAAACAGAATATTCTATTGCTTTCTCCAGTACGCATTTATAATGTACATGGTAAATAGGGAAGATGTATTCCACTCTTAAATAGAATAATAAATAATAATAGTAATAATAACAATAATAATAATAAGAAGAAGTTTATAGATACGATTGACAATTTAGAATGCTCTTGTATGAGTCAGTGATAGTAATAATAATAACAATAATAATAACAACAATATTAATAAAATAATGAGAAGAAGAAGAAGTGTAACTTTATAGATACGATTAACAACTTCAAATGCTCTTGTAAGAGTCTATAATAAAAATAATAATAATAATAAAAATAATAATAAAAAGAAGAAGAAGTAGAACTTTATTGATACGATTAACAACTTCGAATGCTTTTGTAAGAGTATATAATAATAATAATAATAATAATAATAATAACAATAATAATAATAATAAGAAGAAGTGTAACTTTATAGATATGATTAACAACTTCGAATGCTTTTGTAAGAATCTATAATGATAATAATAATAATAATAATAATAATAATAATAATAATAATAATAATAAGAAGAAGAAGAAGATGAAGAAGAAGAAGTAGAACTTTATAATACGATTAACAACTTTGAATGCTTTTGTAAGAGTCTATATTATTAATAATAATAATAATAATAATAATAATAATAATAAAATATAATATAATATAATCATAATTATTATTATTATTATTATTATTATAACAGTAACGATGATAATGTTATTAATAATGATAAACATATTAATAATAATAATAAGAAGAAGAAGAAGAACAAGAAGAAGAAGAACTATATACATACGATTGTCAATTTCGAAAGCCCTTTTAAGAGTCTATTGACTAAAATAAAATAATAACAATAATAAGTCTATAATAATAATAGTAATAATGATTCTATAAATTTATAATATTATATATAAACTATATAATGAATAAATCTATACATAATAATAAGTATCTATTGACTACATACATTATTATTATTATTATTATTATTATTATTATTATTATTATTATTAATATGTTATTGTATTCAATAGACTCTTATAAGGGCTACTGACACTGTCAACCTTATCTGTAAAATTACAAGCACATCTGAGATATTGAATTTTATCTATACATAAAGAATACGATAAATTTCTTACAAAAGTTGACAAGTTCCTGTATGAGAAAGGTATAAGTTTTTTAAAGCTGAAAACAAAAACAAGGAATATCTAAAAAACGATCAACTGCACGAAAAAAGTTATACAACATAAATGTGCTCTACATTTTTTGTGTGGTAAGTTTTTGGCTATCTCTTACAGTTTAGCAGTTATGCAAAATTCCGTAAAATGCATCCAGAATAAAGTAGTCTTCAGACGCAATTCCCAGAAAATTCAAGATATACATTTTATTTGTCACTTAAATATCTTAAATATTTTAATCAAAATCGTTAGAGCTATTTTTAAGAAAATCAACAGTTACGAAAAAGGTTCCATGTAAAGGGTAGTTTGTAGTGGGAGGATTGTTTTTGAAAATCTTTGTGTCGCATCCTCTGAAGATACCAAACTTAAATACCAAGTTTGGTATTTAACGGTCTTTTCGTTATTGAGTTATGCTGTCCACAGGCACACACACATTTATTCAGGGGGACCAAAACAAGTATTCCCGGCAAAATCTCGGTACCGAATTTTTAGGTGCAATACATAGTACATATAGAGAAAGTAAAAAGTGAAGCGCTACGAGCGTTGCTATGATACACTGAAGAGGTAAAAGAATAGCTTCATTAAGATGTAATTATTTTACAGCATGCAATTACGTGAAATTTTAATTAGGAAGATTTTCATTTTAACTGAATAATGGTGTAACATGGCTTCAATGCTTTTATACTGTATTTATTCCCTCTACATAATTACGCTTAATGAAATAATTATGGCTGTAAAGTGTAATTACTTGAACACAAAAAATCTCATGCGTTCAATTCACATGACCTTCGCTTCCTGTTCTAAAACAAACTAATCTTACAAAGGGTTATTACCTTCTCTACACGTACCATCTTGTATAGTGGTTAGAGAAGGTATTGTATAGCACCCAAAAATTCGATACCAAGATTTCACAGGAAATACATGATTTGAGAACCCCTGAATAAAAAAACATTTTTAGAAAAAAGGTTCGCGTGCGTGCCTATCTTTGTGTGTGTCTGGGGCAGCATAGTTCAAAAACAAAAATTCCGTTACACACCAAACTTGGTACTTAATTTTGATATATCTGAAGGATGCAACATGAAGATTTTCAAGAAAACCTTCCCACCACAAAGAACTTTTTACATGAAACACTTTTTGAATATTTTGATTTTCTCAAAAAGGCTCTAACGATTTTGATTAAAATACCGTGCGTTTAAGATAGTTTTATGACAAACGAAATGTATAATTTGTATATTCTGGGCAAAGCCACTGAAGATCTCTTCATTCTGCATGACCTTTGTAGAACTGGTAAACCGTAAGAGATATACAAAAACTTAAAACTAAAAATATGTAGACATCATTTAAACACACAGTTCATGTTAGATTTTCCGGTTTATCGGTTTGAATTTTAAGGCACTTAAACGTTTCTCGAGTGGAAAGAGATATTTCTTCTCGTTGTTTAACCCTGGCAAGAAAAGGGAATAAAATTTCAATTGTTTCATATAGCAACCGGCTATTAAAGGACTTGGCTATCGCTTTAGCCTATGCATTCCCTAATTTCCCTTCTTCTTACAAGAATGCAAGTAATAAGATTAATTCTGCTTATGTTTATCTTTATTAGCATGTAATAGCTAAAAGGTAAATCTTTTGAATAAAGTCTTTATTTGCGGAACAGCTGGAGAAGGTCTTGTGAATGGCACACACTGGAGTTTTTTTTCTATATGCTTCATGCTAATAAAAGTCTTAATGCTGGACGTCCAAACCCGGCGGAGTGCGATGGATTTTTTCGGGCGTAAGGAAGTAGATTTACGGAACGTAAAAGTACCTCTAGGTAATTCAAAATTCAAAAACGAAATGTCGGCAAAATACAAAACTTGGTTTTTAATTTTATTATCTTCCAGAGATGCGACACGAACATTTTGATAAAAATCCCCCCACACCCAACAACTCTTTGCATGGAACATTTTTCGAAAATGTTGATCTTAAAATTGGCTTTAACGATTTTAATTAAAATATCGTATATTATAGATATTTACCTGCCAAATTAAATGTATATCTTGAATTTTCTAGGAATAGCCTCTGAAGAATACTTTATTCTGGATGAATTTTATGGAATTTTGCATAACTGCTCAACCGTAAGTGATGGAAAAAAACTTACGACACAAAAAATGTAGAGCTGTTTAAAACACACGATATATGCCATATGCATTTTTTTCGTTCAGTTGATTGTTTTTGAGATATCCCTTGTTTTTGTTTTAGTTTTTTTACTTTCTTTATAGGCACTATATACATAGTGTATAGAGAATTTATTGCACTCCACCAAAAAATTCGATATCGGGATTTCACTGGAAATATATATTTTAGGCCCCTCTGTATCCATAAAAAGGCCCGTGTGTGTGTGTGTGTGTATGTGTGTCCGTGTGTCTGGAACACGATAACTCAAAAACGAAAAGAAGCTAAAATGCCAAACTTGGTATTTAAGTTTAGTATCTTCCAGGGATGCGACACGAAGGTTTTGAGACAAATCCCTCCACTCCAAACTACCCTTTACATGGAAATTCTTTCGAAAATTTCGATTTTCTCAAAAATGGCTCTAACAATTTTGATTAAAATATCATATGTTAAAAACATTTATCTGACAAATAAAATGTATATCTTAAATTTTCTGGAGAGTAGTTTATTCTGGATGAATTTTACAAAATTTTGAATAACTGCTAAACCATAAGAGATAGACAAAGACACTTCACAAAAAATGTAGAGCACGTTAAAACACATAATTTATGTTATATACATTTTTTCGTGGAGTTCATCTTTTTTGAGACATTCCTTGTTTTTGGTTTCTGCTTTGAAAAACTTACACTTTTCTCATACAGGAATTTGTCAACTGCTATCCATACAAACAAAGGAACATCAGTCACATAGCAACCAGCTTTTGGCTTTCATTTTAACCTATGGTACTGCCTTATTTCGCTTCTACTTACAAGAAAGCAAGTAATAAGACTATTTCTGCTATTTTTTCTGACTAGAATGAAGTAAATAGAAGCATGTGCTTTTTAATAATAATTTGTTGAAGAGATATATCAGATTTTTTTAATATAGCAGCTTTTTTATTAAGATTCCATATTATACATACTAATGCATAAGAATTTGTTACGTTAATTAATATGGTAGCTCTAATTCAGATTATCTAAGGTGGATGTTTTATTTTTTTTTTTTTGAGTGATAGTTGCTGACACAGTTCGGCCCCTAGGGTCTCTGTAAATGCCGAAGATCCAACGACAGAGCAGTCCGTTTTTCCAATTCCCATTGTTCTTTCCGGATAAATTTCTGGAAATCCAGGCAACAGAATCCAATAGTATGTGGCAAATATGATCCAGGTCAGGATATCTGACAGCTGGCTGTTGGAATTCCAAGCTTAAATAGAGTGACACAGATTCTGCCATATGCCCAGTCGCAAATAGAGCGTATGATGGCGCAGCCCACAAGTTTATGCTGCAGTGTTTCAACCTCATTACAGTGGGGCAGAGATTATAAGTTGTTTTTTTATCTGTATGCCCTACTTTTATGTACCTAATCTGATTAACTTTGTTTACTGTATGATTACTGAATTTCTGTTTTCTTCTGTCATACACACATATAATAACACCCATGCCCAAGGTGGGACTCGAACCGACGATCCCCTGCACCACGAAGCACCAAAGCGAGACGCATTGGCGAGCGCGGCTGCTTTAAAAAACTCACACAGCACTTTGTCTACTCCTAACCATACAAACAAAGGAACATAGTAACCAGCTTTTGACTATCATTTTAACCTATGATACTCCCTTATTTCGCTTCTACTTACAAGGAAGCAAGTAATAAGTATTTCTGCTAATTTTTACTTGATTAGCATGAACTAAATAGAAGCATAAGCTTTTTAACAATAATTGTTGCAGAGGTGTAGAGAAAGTCAGGTGAATGGAACACATCAGATTTGTTTCTTGTAGTTCATTTTCTTTTCGGGGTACTATACATTTATAGAGACGGAGTTTTATTTCCTTACTAACAGCTCTTTGTGTTATTTGTAAGCTGTGTTGGTTTCCGCATTCATTTAATGGTGCTTCTAATTGTTTGTTTTTGCAGTCGACTTATCCTCCCCGGATTTAGGCCTTACAAGCAGATACCTGGGGGTCAGAAAATCCCAGAATGAAAAACATGGAACAAGAGGTCAGACATGAGTGTGAGGAAGTGGATGATTTTAAATGCAAGCAAAATGGATGATCGGAAAGATGATGATGGAGAAAGTGGTGGAATGAGTGGTGGTGGAAACCGGAGGATCCGGAGAAAAGCACAGATGCCGCTTCGTCTACCACAAATTCTACATCGGGAGTTTGGAGTCGAACCCGAACCATCTAGGTTGGAGACGAGCGGTTTAATCTTTCTTTAATCTTAATATTGCATCTGAAATTTCACCAGTTTAGCCTGTGTTAAAAGTTTAGGCACACCGCTTTTCGGAGCAGCATGCACATGCCTGGTTTCACGGAATTTAGTATTTAAATCTGTCACGTATCGTAATGAGAACAAAGGAACATCAGTCACATAGCAACCAGCTTTTAAACATCATTTTAACCTATGGTACTCCTTATTTCGCTTCTACTTACAAGGATGCAAGTAATAAGACTATTTCTGCTGATATTGTATCGATTAGAATGAAGTAAATAGAGGCATAAGCTTTTTAACAATAATTTGTTACGGAGATATAGAGAAAGTCATGTGAATGTAACACATCAGATGTTTAGATGATATACCGCTACTAAGCGGGGAGTCCCCGTCCATTGCATACCGGCAGCATACCGGAAGTACCGTTCACGGTAAACAAAAATTCATTTATATGTTATAATATAAGTTTTAGGGTCCCCCGTATCCCAAAAAAGTATTTTCACGAAAAGGTCCGTGTGTGTGTCCGTGTGTCTGTGAACACGATAAATCAAAAACGAAAAGTCGGTAAAATACCAAACTTTTTATTTAAGTTTAATATCTTCCAGGGATACGACACGAAGATTTCGAGAAAAATCTCTCCACCCCAAACACCCTATACATGGAACTTTTGGATTTTTCAAAAATGCCTCTAACGATTTTGATTAAAATTTCGTATATTAAAGATGTTTACGTGACAAATAAAATGTATATCTTGAATTTTCTGGGAATGGCCTCTGGAAGAGTACTTTATTCCGGATGAATTTTACGGAATTTTGAATTGCTAAACCGTAACAGCTGGAAAAAACTTACTATAGGAAAAATGTAGAGCACGTTAAAACACAAAATTTGTGACATATACATTTTTTTCGTGGAGTTCATTGTTTTTGATACATTTCTTGTTTTGGGTTTCTGTTTTGAAAAACTTATACTTTCCTCATACAGGAATTTGTCAAGTGCTATCCATAAAAACAAATGAACTTCAATGTAATAGCAACCAGCTTTTGATTATCACTTTAACCTATGTTACTCCCTTATTTCGCTTCTACTTAAAAGGAAGCAAGTAATAAGACTATTTCTGCTTATTTGTTCTCGAGTAGCATGAAGTAAATAGAGGCATAAGCTTTTTAACAATAATTTGTTGCAGAGAATAAGAGAAAGTCATGGGAATGGAACACATCAAATTTTTGTACTTAGTTTGTGTCTATCTCTTACGGTTTACCAGTATGAAAAATTCAGCAAAATTCAACCAGGATAAAAAGGTCTTTAGAGACTATTCCTTGAAAACTCAAAATATACATATTATTTGTAATTTAAGTATTTTAATTATGCTACATTTTAATCAAAACCGTCAGAGCCATTTTTGAGAAAAGCAACATTTTCGAAATTATTTTCAAATAAAGGGTAGTTAGAGGGGCGGATTTTGTTTAAAATCATCGTGTCGCATCCTTGAGAGAAAATAAACATAAACGCCAAGTTTGCATTTAACGTACCTGTCGTTTTAGTATACGACATAAATTGTGTGCTTTAACGACATCTATATTCTTGTCTTTGTTTGTTCTTTACGGTTTACAGTTAAGTAAAACATCAGAAAATTCCATCCAGAAAAAGAAGGTCTTCAGAGGCTATTCCCAGAAACTAAAGTTATCCGTTTCATTTCTAACGTAAATATGTTTAATATACGACTTTTACATCAAATTCGTTAGAGCCATTTTTGAGAAAATCAACATTTTAGAACATTGTTTCATATAAGGGATACTTGGGACATATTCTTCAAAATCTTCGTATCGAATCCCTGGGAGTTAGTAAACTTAAATAGTTTTCGGTTTTTGAGTTAGCTTCCCACAGACACACATAGACACACGGACATTTTTCCAATTTTTTTTTTTTTTTCGATTCAGGGAATCCCAAAACTTATATTTCCTGTGAAATCCCGGTATCGAATTTTTGAGTGTATAATACCTTCTCTATAGCAATACCATATGCATACGAGGTACGTCCAGAAAGTAAGTTCCGTTTCAATCTATCTCCGCGGCAGCGCTGCGATCGCAGTTCCGCACATGCGCGGGACGCTCTGTATCAAGGAGAAGAAACGTGCGCCATTTTGAGATCGCTGTCAGCCACATACGCTTTGTTGTGCTTGTTTACAACGTCGGTGTTGATTGAAAATCCCGCCGCTTGTGAAATCAGATCTGTGATTCGTTTTCTGAATGCTAGGAAAGTGAAACCAATTGAAATTTATCGGCAAATTTGCGAAATTTACGGTCAAAATGCGATTAATGATTCAATGGTGAGAAGATGGGTCCGGTAGTTCAATGAAAGACGAAGTGGGCACGATGAAGAACGAAGTGGGCGTCCATCTTTGGTTACAGAAGAACTGGTTCACGCGATTGATGACAAGATCCAGGAAAACCGCAAGTTTATAATTAGTGCTCTCGGTATGGAATTTCCTCAAAGTTCACGATCACTAATTCATGACATTGACAATGTCGAAGAGCTGAAAGAAAATGTTTCCAAACATCTATGAAGAAGGTATACAAAAACTTGTGCCACGCTGTGGCAAATGCCTGCAAAATTTCGGCAGTTATGTGGAAAAGTAATTTAAGAGTTGTAGAATTTTGTGCAATAAATAATTATTCTGTATGTGTACACAATTTAATTTTATTACCAAACGGAACTAACTTTCTGGACGTACCTCGTAGTGCTTGTAGAGAAAGTTAAAATGTCTTTTCTTTTTATTCAACTAACCTTGAAAAATGTATATATTTCCGACGAAATTTCCACGTCAAATTTTTTAGTAAATTGTCGCCCTCCGTAATGTAATGGCTACCATGCTTAATTCATATACCCAAGGTTGCGGGTTCAAACCCGGTGGAGGACGATGGATTTTTGGGGCGTAAAGATCTACGTGACATATATTTACGGGACGTAAAAAAACCTAGAGCCTGATAGAAAGGCCTCTGAGCAAAATTAAGCGGTCTTTCACGCCCAGTATAGAATGAGACGCTGAGAACCAACGGCATTTCATTTTCTGGAGGTGGAATACAATATTTTCTCTAGCTAGAGAGTGTCCAAAGGGAACGATGATTTTAGGAAGAAAAAGCTAAAACGTCATGGATTCTATAAATAGAACTGAGCATTGATACAACATAAAATATGAAACAGTAGCAGCAGAATTATTAGTATTGGTTCCGCATGATGTTCATCGCCTCACACAAATGTGCACCGTCAGTTGTTTAAACGAAGCACGTAGCATATCCAGCATTTCAAATTCTAACTTTGCTTGTTCCCACCTGGTCGCTCGCCCTGTCAACGCACCAAACGAAACGTGATAGTACTCTTAAAGTATATTTCCCCAGATAAAACAGAGTGCGGCGGAGACGGGGGTTTTTCCGGATTCCTGGTCGCGCCTTCATTGTCGCACAATACCCACATTCATATTTCCGGGCGCAGGTTTACATCGAGGACGGGCATCGGGTGGAAAGGTGAATTATGCTGTTTTTATATTTCGTGAAAGGCAGACGTGTCTACGAACAGAATATCTATGAAGTTGTCTAGAACATTACCGACGAAATACATCATACAAACTTCTACTGGTGAATAAATCACTCAAATGTTGACCTGAATACTAATATCTGTGACCAAACCAAAAGTTTACGAAGACTACGAATAAATCATTTGTATTTTTGCTCTGGAACTTTTATAACATATTTGTAAAAATGTATTGTAATTTGTTGACATTTATGAAGAGTACATAATACAATAAACATGTTTTAGTTTTATATAATTACTAGTAGTAAATATTATGTCGATAATTAGAAAACTATCATATGACATTACACCAGTGTTTCATATAGTGAAATTATATTTATTTATAAATTTTAACACTCATATTTGATACTCTTTGTATTTATGAGGTAGTATATATGATTTTGTATAGCGCATTAAGTATAGTGCAGTGGCGTACAGTCCTCAGAAGCAAATGTGTATAGAGAAAAAATTCGATACCGAGATTTCACGGAAATATATGTTTTAGGGTCCCCTGTATCCAAAAAAAGTATTTTCAGAAAAAGGTTCGTGTGTGTGTGTGTTCGTGTGTAATGTGTCCATGTGCCTGTGAACACGATAACTCAAAAACGAAAAGTCGGTAAAATACCAAACTTGGTATTTAGATTTAGTATCTCCCAGGGATGGGACACGAAGCTTTTGAGAAAAATCCCCCCACCCCAATTTACCCTTTACATTAATTTTGTTTTAGAAAATGTTGATATTCTCAAAAATGGCTCTAACGATTTTGATTAAAATTTCGTAAATTAAAGATATATAACTGACAAATAAAATGTATATCTTGAATTTTCTTAGAATAGCCTCTGAAAACTACTTTATTCTGGGTCAATTTTAAGGAATTTTGAATAACTGCTAAACAGTAAGAGATACACAAAAAGTTACTACACAAAAAATGTAGCGCACGTTAAAATACACAATTTATGTCATATACTTTTTTTTCATGGAGTTCATCGTTTTGGAGACATTCCTTGTTTTTGTTTTCTGCTATGAAAAACTTAAAACCTTTCTCATACAGGAACTTGTTAACTGCTGTCCATGTATAAAGAACTTCAGTCACATAGCAACCAGCTTTTGACTATCACTTTAACCTATAGTATTCCCTTATTTTTCTTCTACTTACAAGGAAGCAAGTAATAAGACTATTTCTGCTAATTTGTTGTAAATTAACATGAAATAAATAGAAACATAAACTTTTTAACAATAATTTGTTGCAGAGATGTAAAGAAAGTCATGTGAACGAAACACATTTGATTTTTTTTTCTCCATAGTTTATAAACATATGTAAACATGTATATATCTTGAAAAGTTCTGTGTTCAGTGGCTTCCTGGCCTAAACGAACCTACAGAATGTTTTCTAATCTAATATATAATAAAACAAAGAACTGATTTGACTGCCTCCGTGACAGAGTGGTCAGCGAGCTGGGGCCGGGAATTTTTCTTTAGCCAGAATTATTCCCTATCCCCCACAGAGTCTGGAAGTTTGTGTGTGTGAGTGAAAGTGTGTGTTTGAGGAAAATAAAATGATAAAAACGAAACGTAAAAAACTTACGGACAACGAGTTGGTTCAAGTTCAAAGCCCCCGATATGACCTTAGATATTAAAGGGGCTATATAAATGAAACAGTATTAATAATAAAAAAATAAAAGAATTGATTTCCGTCAGTCGCCCTCCGTGGTGAAATGGTTACCGTGTTAACTTCATATGCCTAACGTCGCGGGTTCAAACCCGGCGGAGGACGATGCATTTTTTCGGGAGTAAAAATCCTTAGCTTCCTTCGGAAGGGAAGTAAAGCCGTTGGTCCCATGTCCTAGATTTATGGCAAGCCTAAAAAGAGGGACCTCTGAACGGTCTTTCACTCCCAGTATAGAATGGGATGCTGAGAACCACAGCAGTTAAGAGCACCCATAAATAAAGCTCCATTTTCAGTTTACATTTCTAGCATCGTAAGAAAAAACATAATATGTTACATTCACATGACTTTCCCACCTAAACAAACTTCTTACAAAAGATTATTTTCTTTCTACACCATACTTAACGAGATAAACATTAGCAGAATGTTCTTATTACTTAGTTCCTTGTAAGTAGAAGGAACTAAAGGAATGCGCTATGCTAAAGTGATAATCAAGTGTTTTAAAACCTCTCTCCCCATTGAAGTTAGCTTCTTTGCTGGATCAAGAGTAAGGTAACAGAAACACGGGCGAATTCCTGTCTGAGAAAATTATTTTAAAATTGAAATCGGTAGTAAAAATAATATCGGTTATCCCCTTAACAAAAATGTAAAGGACATAAATTGTGTGTTTTGGCGAGATCTATATTTTTACTTTCTCTAGCCCCATATGTACAAAGTACATAGGGATAGAGAAGTATTGTATTCCACCCAAAAATTCGATACCGAGATTTTACCGGAAATACATGTTTTAGGACCCCCTGTATCCAAAAAAAAAAGCATTTTCAGAAAAAGGTCCGTGTGTGTGTGTCCGTGTGTCCGTCGTACGTGTGCCTGTGAACACGATAACTTAAAAACGAAAAGCAGCTAAAATACCAAACTTGGTATTTAAGTTTAGTATCTTCCAGGGATGCGACACAAAGATTTTTAAAAAAATCCCCCCACCCCAAACTACCTTTTACTTGGAACTTTTTTCGAAAATTTTGATTCTCTTAAAAATGGCTCTAACGATTTTGATTGAAATATCACATATTAAAGATATTTATCTAACAAATCAAATGCATATCTTGAATTTTCTGGGAATAGCTTCTGAAGACCTGTTTATTCTGGATGAATTTTGTTTAATTTGGCATAACTAGTAAACCGTAAGAGATAGACAAAAACTTACTATACAAAAAATTTAAGTCTTGTTAAAATACACAAGTTATGTCATATATATATTTTTCTCGTGGAGCTTACCGTTTTCGAGGTATTCATTGTTATTAGTTTCAGTTGTGAAGTAATATATTTTTCTCAGACGGGAGTGTCCGTTTTTCTTTTGTTCTATTCCTGGCCAAGAAAAAAAGATATTTGTAAAAACAATCGCATAACGACAGCTTTTAAAACATTTGACTATTGGTTTAGCCTAGTGTATTCCCTTATTTTCTTCCTACTTATACGGAACTAAATAATAAGAACATTGTGCTAATGAGTACCTTGATTAGCAAGGTGCAAAAAGAAGAAGAATCCTATGTATGAAGTTTGTAGAACAGCTAGAGAAAGTCATGTGAGTGTAATTCATCAGATTTTTTTGTACAGTAATCTTTTGTCTACCTCTTACGGTTTACTAGTTATGAAAAAAACCGCAACATTAATTCAGAATAAAGAGGTCTTCAGAGGCTATGCCCAGAAACTTCAAGATATATATTTTATTTGTCATGTAAATGTCTTTAATATACTGTATATTAATCTAAATCCGGTGAAATTTCGGTATCGAATTTTTGGGTGGAATGCATACATTATGTACATAGCGCGTGTAGAGAAAGTAAAAATTGATTTCTGCGATTGTAAAAAAAAATTCTGATGTGTTGCACTCACATAATTTTCTCACCTTAACAAACTTCTCACATAAGATTATTCTCTTTCTAAACCAATTCTATCGGGATAAACATTAGCAGATTGTTATTTGTTTTTACTTTCACCATACGCACTATGTACATAGTGTATAGAGAAAGTATTGCACTCCACCAAAAAATTCGATACCGAGATTTCACCGGAAATATATGTTTTAGAGTCCCCAATATCCAAAAAAAGCATTTTCACAAAAAGGTCCTTGTGTGTGTGTGTGTGTGTGTGTGTGTGTGTGTGTGTGTGTGGCCGTGTGTCCGTGTGTCCTTGAACACGATAACTAAAAACGAAAAGTCGGTAAAATACCAAACTTGGTATTTAAGTTTAGTATCTTCCAGGGATGCGACACGAAGATTTTGAGAAAAATCCCCCCACCCCCAACTACCCTTTACATGGAACTTTTTTCGAAAATTTTGATTTTCTCAAAAATGGCTCTAACGATTTTGATTAAAGTTTCGTATATTAAAGGTATTTACCTGACAAATAAAATGTATATCTTGAATTTTCTGGGACTAGCCTCTGAAGAGTAGTTTATTCTGGATGAATTTTACTGAATTTTGAATAACTGCTAAACCGTAAGAGATGGACAAAAACTTAGTACACCAAAAATGTAGAGCACGTTAAAGCACACAATTTATGTTATATACATTTTTTCGTGGAGTTCGTCGTTTTTGTGATATTCCTTATTTTTGGTTTCTGCTATGAAAAACTTATACATTTCTCATACAGGATTTTGTCAACTGCTATCAATACAAACAAAGGAACTTCAGTGACATAGCAACCAACTTTTGATTATCATTTTAACCTATGGTATTCTCTTATTTCACCTCCACTTACAAGGAAGCAGGTAATATGGCTATTTCTGCTGATGTTTTACTGATTAGCATGAAGTTAATAGAAGTATAAGGTTTTTAAGAATAATTTGTTGCAGATATATAGAGAAAATCATGTGAATGGTACACATCAGATTTTTTTTATTATTTATGGACGTTCTTTTACTGCTGTGGTGCTCTGCATCTCATTTTGTATTGAGTAAAAGACCGCTTAATTTTGCGCTGAGGCGTCTCTGTCAGGATTGACTTTCTAAATCTATAACACGGAACCAACGGCTTTACTTCCGAAGGAAGCCATGCTAACGATTTTCAGGCCAAAAAAAAATAAAAATCCATCGTCCTCCGCCGGGTTTGAACCCTCGACATTGGCATGCTAACCATTGCACCACCTTCGGAAGAGAACTAAAGCCGTTCGTCCTGTGTCGTACATTTACCTCAAGCCTGTTAAAGAGGCTTCTGAGCAAAATTAAGCGGTCTTTCACACCCAGTATAGAATGGGACGCTGAGAACCACAATATTTAAAGAGCGTCCATAAATAACACACCATTTACACTTTCATCAGGATGGATTTTACAGATGGTAATGTCAATACATGGTTTCAGAATGGTCCACTTTATTGCCTAGTTGAAGTTTAGAGAAATTTGCTCATAATGTCACAACCATAAGGGTTTATGATTGGAAGGTTTCTCTAGGATAGAATTTACAGATGATATAATGAACACATAGTTTTAGAATGGTCCATTTTATTGCCTAGTTGAAGTTTAGAGAAATTTGCTCATAATGTCACAACCGTAAGGGTTGATGATTGGGAGGTTTCTCTAGGATAGAATTTACAGATGATATAATGAACACATAGTTTTAGAATGGTCCATTTTATTGCCTAGTTGAAGTTTAGAGAAATTTGCTCATAATGTCACAACCGTAAGGGTTGATGATTGGGAGGTTTCTCTAGGATAGAATTTACAGAGGATATAATGAACACATATTTTTAGAATGGTCCATTTTATTGCCTAGTTGAAGTTTAGAGAACTTGGCGTATTTACGCATGAAACGAGGATTTTCTCATGTCACAACCATAAAGGTTGATGACTGAGGAGTTTCATTAGGATGGTGTTTATAGATGATAGAGTCAACAAGTGGTTTTAGAATGTCCCATTTTATTGCCAAGTTGAAATTTAGAGAACTGAGCGAATGAAACGAGAATTTACTTCTGAGCAAAATTAAGCGGTCTTTCACACCCAGTATAGAATGGGAACCACAGCAGTAAAGAGCGTCCATAAATAAAACTGCATTTTCAGTTCCCATTTCTATCATTGTAAGAAAAAAATCTGATATGTTACATTCCCATGACTTTCTCACCTAAACAAACTTCTTACAAAATATTATTTTCTTTCTACACCATACTTATAGAGATAAACTTTAGCAGAATGTTCTTATTGCTTATATCCTTATAAGTAAAGCAACAGTCAAGCGTTTTAAAACCTGTCTTCTCATTGAAATTTGCTTCTTTGCTTGGCCAGGAGTAGAACAAAAGAAAAACGGATACTTCCTGGGAAAAATATAATTACTTTAAAATTGAAACCAATAACAAGGAATATCCCAAAATCGTCCAACTCTACATCTTTTTATATGACATAAAGTATGCGTTTTAAATATATTTTTGTTTGACAAGTTTTTATCTATCTCTTACGGTCTACCAGTTATGCAAGATTCAGTCAAAATAAAGAGATCTTCAGAGGCAATTCCTACATATACATATTATTAAGGACGTAAACATTTTATACTGTATATTAATCTAGCTGTAATACAATACCTTCTCTATAAAATATGTACACAGTGCGTGTAAAGAAAGTAAAGACTAATTTCTGTCATTGTAAGAAAAAAATTTTGATATGTTACACTCATATGACTTTCTCGCCTAAACAAATTTATTACAAAAGATTATTTTCTTTCTATACCAGAGTTATGGAGATAAAACATTAGTTAAATGTTGTTATTCCTTAGTTCCTTATAAGTAGAAGCCCACTAAAGGAATGCGATATGTTAAAGTGACAGTCAAATGTTTTAAAAGCTGCTGCTATGCGACTGATATTGAAATTCGCTTCTTTGCATGGTCAGCAGTAAAAGAAAAGAAAAGCGGACAATTTCTGTCTGAGAAAAGTATAAATGCTTTAGAATTGAAACCAATAACAAGGAATATCTCGGAAACGGCTAGCTTCACAACAAGCACGTAAAGGACATAAGATGTTTTCTTAATTTTGCATAAATATTACGCCGTATGAGATATCCAAAAAATTACTACACAAAAAAAAATTAGATTACTTTAAACACACAACTTATATCATATATATTTTTTCATTGGTTGACCATTGTTTAAATATTCCTTGTTATTGGTTTGAGTTCTAAAATATTTAAACTTTTCAATTCCTCGTAATGCAGAGATTTTTATCCCATAGCAACCAAATTTTAAAGCTTCGGTTTAGCCCTACGTATTCTCTTATTTACGTTCTACTTACAAGAATACATTTCTGCTATAATTTTACTTGATTAGCATACAGCAGGTAGAAAAAAAATCTGATGTGTACCATTCACATGACTTTCTCCATATCCCTGCAACAAATAATTCTTAAAAAGCTTATACTTCTATTTACTTTATGCTAATCAGAAAATATTAGCAGAAACAGTCTTATTACTTGCTTCCTTGTAAGTAGAAGCGAAATAAGGGCGTACCATAGGTTAAAGTGATAGTCAAAAGCTGGTTGCTATGTCAATGAAGTTCCTTTGTTTATATGGATAGGGGTTGACAAGTTCCTGTATGAGAAAAGTATACGTTTTTCATAGCAGAAACCAAAAATAAGGAATGTCACAAAAACGACGAACTCCAGAAAGCAATGTATATAACATAAATTGTGTGTTTTAATGTGCTCTACATTTTTTGTGTAGTAAGTTTTTGTCCATCTCTTACGGTTTAGCAGTTATTCAAGATTTAGTAAAATTCATCCAGAATAAACTATTCTTCAGGGGCTATTCAAGGAAAATTCAGGATATACATTTTATTGGTCAGGTAAATATGTTTAGTATACGAAATTTTAATCAAAATCGTTAGAGCCATTTTTGAGAAAATCAAAATTTTCGAAAAAACTTCCATGTAAAGGGTAGTTGGGGGTGGGGAGATTTTCCTCAAAATCTTCGTGTCGCATCCCTGGAAGATAGTAAACTTAAGTACCAAGTTTGGAAATATACGGACACACGGTCACACACACATACGCACCTTTTTGTAAAAATGCTTTTTTTGGAGATTTGGGACCCTAAAACGTATATTTCCGGTGAAATCTCGGTATCGAATTTTTGGGTGGAGTGCAATACTATCTCTATACACTATGTACATAGTACGTGTAGAGAAATTAATAAAGCTTTTTAACAATTATTTGTTACAGAGCTGTGGAGAGGGTTATGTGAATGGGGCACATCAGATTTTTTTGTAGAAAGTAATACAAATGTAACATATATTCTTTTATATTTTAAACTAGTTTCAAAATAATAAATTAAGCAACTAGTATTCCAGATACGTGCTGTAACTCAGATATTCTACCTGCCTAGAACATTGGCACAGGGAATCATTACCTTAACGATCTATTTGAATGGATTGCGTTAATCGAGTCTGTGTATTTATTAAACAAACAGAGACTGACGTAATCAAACACAAGGGTTGTTGGTTCGGAACCAGCCTGGTTGATAAGTTCGCTGATATTGCATTACATGCAGTGCTCGATGGATTACAACGTTCTCGCTATCTAGAAATGTGGCGAGAATTGATCCTGCAGTCTATTTCTGCGATTGCGTTTGTGTGACACAGGAAATTCCATATCACGCAGTGACCATACCATCAAAACAGGCTGATTAGCGAAGCTTCTGGTGTATTCAGGCAAATATTCCTTTGATATCTACACTCATTAATGAAAACAACTTCTCTCCTGCAACGTGTATTGTTATAATCCATTGTTGTCGAGCATTGTAGCTGTTGAGCTTGTTTTGTTATGCTCACATCATGTCCAAAGCTGGTTTGTTGTCCTTATTTGCTATCCTTTATTTTCGAGCAGCATGATACTGCATTATTGTACGCTCGTTGTATCTCTGATCTGACTTTTTGTGAGAGTAAAGAAAGAATGTGTCGTAGAAAGACCACCTTAAGTAATATCTGTCGTTTCACGAAATTAAAAGTCTCGCAGACTTCGTAGCGAAATTTACACTTCTTTAGTTCGACCAATATTAGAATATAATGCTGTTTACTGGGATCCGTAGCGGGTGGGGCAAAAACTAACACTAGAGAGAGTTCAAAAAATCTGATGTGTTCCATTCACATGACTTTCTCTATATCTCCGTAACAAATTATTGTTAATAAGCTTATCTTTTATTTATTTCATGCTAATCGAGTAAAAATTGGCAGAAATAGTCTTATTTCTTGTTTTATTGTAAGTAGAAGCGAAATAAGGGAGTACCATAGGTTAAAGTGAAAGCCAAAAGCTGGTTGCTATGTGACTGATGTTCCTTTGTTTGTATGGACAGGAGTTGACAAATTCCTGTATGAGAAAAATTATGTTTTTCAAAGCTGAAACCAAGAAAAAGGAATATCTCGAAAACGATCAACTCCACGAAAAAAATGTACATAACATAAATTATGTGTTTTAACGTACTCTACATTTTTGTGTGTTGAGTTTTTGTCCATCTCTTACGGTTTAGTAGTTATGCAAAATTCATCCAGAATAAAGTAGTCTTCAGAGGCTATTCCCAGAAAATTCAAAATATACATTTTATTTGTCAGGTAAATATCTTTAATATATGATATTATAATCAAAATCGTTAGAGCCATTTTTTAGAAAATCGAAATTTTCGAAAAAAATCCATGTAAAGGGTAGTTTGGGGTGGGGGGATTTTTCTAAAAAATCTTCGTGTCGTATCCCTGGAAGACACTAAACTTAAATACCAAGTTTGGCATTTTACCGACTTTTCGTTTTTGAGTTATCGTGTTCACAAACACACGGACACACTGACACACGCACACACGGACCTTTTTCTGAAAATACCTTTTTTGGATACAGGGACCCTAAAACATATATTTCCAGTGAAATCTCGGTATCGAAATTTTTGGTGGAGTGCAATACATTCTCTATACACTATGTACATAGTTCGTATAGAGAAAGTAAAAAGAGCAGCTAAATTTGTAGACAGAAGTAAACGATTCGAAAATTATACCAGTACTGCTACTTCCTGGGAAACACTAGAAAAACGTAGGAGACGAGCAAGGCTATGTGCAATTTTTAGAGCCTATAAGGGGGAACCTGCATGGAGAGACATATCCAAACAATTATTAAAGCCATTATACTGTGGGACGAATGATCACTCGGAAGAAATAAGAAATAGGCAACAGAAAACAGTAATAGGTAAATTTTCCTTCGCAAATAGAACAATAAACGAATTGAACAAAATACCTGCAGATTTACTGGAGACTTTGCCTCAAAGTGTAAATAGTTTTAAAAAGAGACTAAAGAAGAGTGATTTATAGTCAGGATAGTAAATAAAAATATTGCGTTATTATTATTGTTTATTTAACTCAATTGTATTGTACATTGTATTGACAGCGCTGCCACCGGGCCACGCCCTAAGCAGTGAACTAAAGTATTTTTCTATAAGGAAGATATATATACAGGGCTATTCAAAAAGAAAGAACACACTTCAAACTTTTATTGCTTCCAAACTACAAAAGATAGAAGCATGATTCCAACGTTCATGGAGGAGAACAGTTTACAATTGAAACAGCGCGGGGAGTAGAAGTTCCAATCACGGCCGCATTGGCGCTGTTGTTTGTTGTTGTATGTCTGTAGTGAAATGGCGGCGACACCTCAAGAGAAGTCATTTTGTGTGCTGTAATTAGCAAAGCTAGAGTCCATTGTTGCAGTTCAACGTAAGGATCCCAAAGAAATCCACATCACGAGCAAGCAACCAACGGTATGGCGAGTTCTAAAACATCGTCTGCACCTGAAGACATACAAACTGCATTGAATCCTGACGACCATAACAAACGGCACGAATTGTACATTGGCATGTTAGAAGATGTGGAGGAAGACAATTTTACTCAACGATTAATGTTTTCCAATGAATTTTGTTCATGCAAGATGGTGCCTCACCTCATTTCTCTTACCACGTCCGACGTTACTTGAATACCACGTTTGCAGGACGTTGGATTGCGAGAGGAGGAGCAGATCAACTTTATGTGGCCTCCCAGGTCTCCAGATCTCACTCCGTGTGATTTTTATCTATAAGGTCACGTAAAAGACCGTGTTTTTATCCTCCTATGCCTGACACTTTTGAAGATCTACGACATCGAATTGTTGAAGCTCTAAATTCAATAACTGGAGACCAGTTGATTCGTGTGGGGCAAGAAATGAGCCACCATTTTGACATATGTCGTGTAACACACGGTGCTCATATTGAATGCATATTATAAAAATGTACAATTTTCTATCTCCATGAACGTTGGAATCATGTTTCTATCTTTTGTGGTCTGATAGCAATAAATATTTGAAATCTGTTCTTTCTTTTTGAATAACCCTGTATTATATGAATGAATAAGTGTATTTATTGACATAACAATATCAAACATATAATTTAAAAAATCACACTGGTCCACAGACCGTACGTGCTTTTGTAATACATATTACAAACAATATTAAAACAACAATAACAAAGAATTAAAACAGTAAACACGAAAATAAAAGGACAAAGGTAATACACAGTCAAAAGCAATATTAAAACAACAATAAAGAATTAAGAGTGAACCCGAAAATAAAAATAAAAATATATTCAAATATAGCAATTTAAATTTACAGCACAGAGTACACCTTCATAAATGCACCCTCTTATAATAGATAATTACGCTTAAAATAAATATATGCGCATAATATATACACCATATATAAAACCATAGCAAAACAGTGGCCTAAGTATGACATAATATATATATATATATATATATATATATATATATATATATGTGTGTGTGTGTGTGTAGAACATTGTAGTCACTTTTCTTTAGTTAGTCTTATTCCTCCCCCCCCTTCTTTATTGGCAGCCTCCTCAGATCTAAGATGTCTGGCCTTAAGTATAAATTTACCTAGCCCTTCCATATTTTCCGTGCCTGTCAGTAGCGTCCAACATGCTTCTAGCTCTAAATTCGCAGTGGTAAAGAATCGCGGCAAATATTTTTCCCGTCATTCCTCCGTACCGCTACATCTTGCCAAGATGTGAGTCCACGACTTTTTCTCCTCGCAAATGGGACAGATTCTCGTACCATTCTCGTCAGAAATGTTCGTGCTCCTCCATGCTCCTAGTCTAATCCACGCGAGGCCCTCTCTAATGAGTTTGGTACCTGTTTTGATGTATTGCTCCATACCCCACTCCGATTTCAACCCAGACTGTACTTCTAATGACACCTTCTCTGTGGATTGCGCAATTATTTGCTGTCTATCAATATCACAGAGGCGGTTCTTAATTCTTTTCCAAATACTCCGCCTGTTTGCCTGCCCCGCCATCCAAATGTATCCCATCCCAATGGTTTCCAACCCTTTCCTTAATTTTGATGCCCATGTTGGCAACTGTTTACGGTAACAGACTGCCCTAATTATACAAACGATTGCAATGAAAGAATCGTATGAATCGAATCAATCTTGCCATGAGTCGTTGTTCAAAAAGAATCGCGAGAATCGTGCTAGTCTCACATTAATCGTCGTTCAAAAAGAATCACGAGAATCATGCTAGTCTCAACATAAATCGTTGTTCAAAAAGAATCGCGAGAATCGTGCTAGTCTCACATGAATCGTCGTTCAAAAAGAATCACGAGAATCGTGCTAGCCTCACATGAATCGTCGTTCAAAAAGAATCACAAGAATCGTGCTAGTCTCAACATGAATCATCGTTCAAAAAGAACCACGAGAATCGTGCTAGTCTCACATGAATCGTCGTTCAAAAAGAATCACGAGAATCGTGCTAGCCTCACATGAATCGTCGTTCAAAAAGAATCACGAGAATCGTGCTAGTCTCAACATGAATCGTCGTTCAAAAAGAATCACGAGAATCGTGCTAGCCTCGCATGAATCGTCGTTCAAAAAGAATCACGAGAATTGTGCTAGCCTCATATGATTCGTCGTTCAAAAAGAATCACGAGAATCTTGCTAGTCGCAACATGAATCGTCGTTCAAAAAGAATCACGAGAATCGTGCTAGTCTCAACATGAATCGTCGTTCAAAAAGAATCGCGAGAATCGTGCTAGTCTCAACATGATTCGTCGTTCAAAAAGAATCACGAGAATCGTGCTAGTCTCAACATGAATCGTCGTTCAAAAAGAAGCGCGTGAATCGTGCTAGTCTCAACATGAATCGTCGTTCAAAAAGAAGCGCGTGAATCGTGCTAGTCTCAACATGAATCGTCGTTCAAAAAGAAGCGCGTGAATCGTGCTAGTGTCAACATGAATCGTTGTTCAAAATGAATCGCATGAATCGAAAAGAATCTATGATTCGAAAAGAATAGCATGAACCGTGTCAACCATAGTAGGTACGTCGTTGAAAAAGAATCACGAGAATCGTGCTAGTTTCAACATAAATTGTTATTCAAAATGTATTACATGAATTGAAGAGAATCGTAAAAGTTGAAAAGATTTGCATGAATCGTGTCTATATAGACGGTTGAAAGAATCGCAGATTTGAAGAATCAGGTATTGGTGTTTGTTTATCTCGTGCTTCTACCTTTCGAAGAATCAAACCGAGCTTTGACGAAAACTGCCGAGTGCGCACGAAGTGTGCAGTTATTTTATCGTGAGAAAATAAATAGTACTGAGGCCATGCGGCTAAATATAAGAATATATAAAAATAACATATTATATATAAACTATATATACATAAGAAAACGAACACTGCCGATCATTGCCGAAGGTACCACGAACGTATTGATTGCTTAGGGATGCGTTAATGTACACATGAAAGCAAGCTTTAGAATTCACAACTATTTATATATGTATATATATTTATTTATATTTACCGTATCTTAAATATAATATATGCACAGCTAAATCTTCACTACACTAGCAAGATATATAATTCAGAAACAACATTTTATGAGAAATATAGCAATTATACCTAAACATAATAAGTACAGGAACGTAATATTGCCTTATAATTAGGTATTTATAAAAATTACACGACTCACTGGCGTGCAACCGCAATAATTTCTCTGTGTATTAACATCACACAAATACCGCCATGCAGTCCAAGTTGAGGTGTATATTGTCGCGAACATAACTCTCCGACGTCGGGGATAGCTATTTGAGGGTGGTAAAAGGAAGGCAGATGGTAGAGCAATGATAACAACGCTAGGGAATCCTGATAATATAAATATATTGACAAATGGCGTATGATAGATATACTTTACAATAAATTAGTAAGATAAATTACAATAAACAAGATTTAAGCGTGTCAGGCGTTTCGTGTCGAGCGAGAACTAATTCAGAATACCAAAGGCAAGAATTAGTAAAATAATTAATATACAACAAAAGGTTCTTACCTTTTAGGTTGATTAGCTGGATGAGAAGGAAGATGTGTGTCGGTATGGTAGCCAGTGACCCGGGGCAGCGAGTCTGCCTCTGTCAAGTACTGAGAACCAAAAGCGCCCGGAATTCAAAATTCCAGACAATTTTATACTAGACAATTGTCTCTAGGGGGTTCTTCAGAATCTACGCCCAGGCTCTTAATAAATCCACCAATCAAAATACAATATTTAAAAGATAAGACAGGGCTTTCTATATGACGTGCTTGGGATTAAATTCTGTCCTAACCTATGAAATGTCACGCAAGCTCATAAGTTGCAAAATGTGGTAAAATGTTCCATAAATCAGAGGAAGACACATCCGGTTATAACAACAAAGAGAACCGTAAAGCTTCCTCTATTCAACCCAAGAATCCGGTTGTTAAGAAATATAGAAATTTATAAGAAAATGGAATTCTAAATTATTTAAAATAATGTGACTTAAAACAAACAATAAGCTAATTTAAAAATACTCGTCAATCACATACGTAACAATATTTTAGACTTAAACAAAATTTTTATGTTTTTTTTTCGATAATGAAGGGAAGTTTGCAAAATAGGTTTGCAATAGATGGAAAACAGTAAGATGTTTTTATATAAATTGCTAAAAATTGCTCTAAAGGAGTTACCATATGACTATCATCCCCGTGTGTGCCGCCTGCGGTGCCATAGGTAGTTAAAGCGGGCGTTAAACACTACCAAAAAAAAAAAATCCCCCTGTGTAATATAAGTGAAACATAGGGAAGGCATGGCCACGATTAATGAATCGTGAACGAATTCCATGAATCCATTCATATTGTATGAACGAATCGTATGAATTGATTACTGAAAATGAATCGCTCGACCCAACTCTAATTGGTGTTAGCACATAGCTTCCTCTGGAGGCACGGATCTCTCTCTGTGGAGAGGTATTCCCTATTATAAAGTATTCATTGTTTTAAGGGTCAATTTAACACATTGTTGTATGCACTTAAGCACTTGAGTATTTACTTTCTCTACACGTACCATGTACATACTGTATAGAGAAAGTATTGTAATGCACCAAAAAAGTAGATACAGAGATTTCACCGGAAATACATGTTTTGTGTGCCCCTGAATCCAAAAGTTTTATGGAAAATGGTCCGTAGAGCAGCAGAGCTCAAAAACGAAAAGTCCGTTAAATACCAAACTTGATATTTAAGTTCAGTATCGTCCAAGGATGCGGCACGAATCTTTTCCCCAAACTACAATTTACATGCAAAAAATTGGGTTTCTCAAAAATGACTCATTCATTAAATATCGTACATTAAAGATATTTATACCTGACAAATAAAATGTACATATTTAATTTTCTGGGAATAGCCTCTGAACACTGCTTTATTCTGGATGAATTTTACGGTACTTTGGCATAAACGGCAAACAGTAAGTGACAGACAAAAACTTACTGAACAGAAAATGTGGAGCTTGTTAAAATACATAATTTGTCATATAATTTTTTCGTGGAGTGTATTATTTTTTAGATATTTATTAATATTGATTTCAGCTTAAAAAACGTATACTTTTCTCATACAGGAATTTGTCAACTTATGTCCATACAAACAAAGGAACTTCAGTTACATAGCAACCAGCTTTTGACTATCACTTTAACCTATGCTACTCCCTAATTTACCTTCTGCTAGCAAGGAAGCAAGTAATAAGACCATTTGTGCTAATTTTTTTCTCGATTATGCTGCCCACACACTCACACACACACACACACAAATGGACCTTTTTTCCAAAAAATGCTTTTTTTTTGCATAAGTGAAGAATTTTTGGGTGGAATGCAATAACTTCTCTATAGACTATGCACATAGTACATGTAGAGAAAGTAAACAGTTATTATGATCAATGTTAAAAATCGGGTGTGTTCCATTCACATGACTTTCTCTAGCAGTTACACAAACAATTTTTCTTACAATAGAGTGTTCTTATATCTACGATATACTAATCAAAGTAAAATTTAGCAGAACTTGTCTTAATTAATACTTTGCTACCTTATTAGTAGAAGGAACATAAAGACTACAATAGGCTGAATCGATACTTAAATCTTATAAAAGCTGGTCCTATGCGAAACAATTTATACTCGGTTCACTTTGCATGGCCTGCAGTAAAAAAAGGGAGATGAAACGAAAGTCACCTCCGATTGGAGAAACTCAAGTAAGTAGTGTAAATGAGAAACCAAAACAAGGAGTACCTCAGAAACGATCAGGTCTAATTCAAAAACGTGTATGACATAAGTTATGTATTTTAGCGAGATTAATTTTTGTATAGTAAGTTTTTGTGTATCTCTTACGGTTTACCAGTAATGCAAAATTCTGCAAAACGCACCCAGAATAAAGATGTCTTCATAGGCTATTCCAAGAAAACTCAAGATATACATTTAATTGTTTTATGTTAATGGCTTTAATAAACGGTATTTTAACCAAAACCTTTAGAGCTGTTGTTGCGAAAAACATTTTAAAAACGTTTTCCATGTAAAGGTTTGTTGTGGGTGGTGACATTTTCTTCAAAATGTTCATGTCACATTAACATTGAAAGATACTGAATTAATATGTCAAGTCTGATATTTAAGGTAATTTTCGTTTTTGAGCTATGCTGTGCACACACCCATATACTGATATTTTTCTAAAAGTACTCTTTTGGGGGGATTTAGAGCACCCCAAAGCAAGTATTTCCGATGTAATCACGGTATCGAATTTCAATACAATACCATCCCTACACACTATCTACGTAGCACGTGTAGAGAAGGTAAAACGCTGGTTAATTTTGGACTGTCATATTCTCTGGACAATGCCCAATCCGAGTTTCATTATTCCGTTTCCTACAGAATTTGTGAATGTTAAGCACGTCACTTCCTTGGATAATGCAGACTGATTTTGGATAAATGTTATTTATAAGCTTCCAGAGAAATGACAATATATTGTCAACAATAATGGTGTACACTGCAGGAAATAAACAGTTATTATTTTATTTGCTTATACCAAGTGGTTTACCTGTCCCTTATTATTTTTGGAGATAGGCAATACTTCATACTCTCAAAGCAATAAGGTCTAAATTACCGTGCTTGTCTACCTTTGAATAACCACGCAAATCTAGCCCGCTTTTCATAGGAAAATAGACCTTAGCAGCAATATTTACGTTCATTCCAAAAGCATGCGCTTAATAGCTCGTGTTATAATACATGCTATATGAATAGGATCGCTGTTATATGTTCTGCAACGTAAACTATAATGTCTGAAGGCTAAACGAACGGCCCAAGCTACAAAAAGGGATCCACAACAGTTATAAAGAGATGAGAAGCGGAGAGGGAGATATGTGGGACACTATATCTGCAAGTTTTAACAGAGCAAGCGGAGGCAATGCTTGTAGCTCAACTGGTTAATTTTATGTTCCTTCACCTCTTCCAGCGTGTCAGTGTTTCGAGTTCCAAAGTCTGCGTGCAATTTGTTTTCTTCTTTACGTATTAGGGTGAAAAGTTAGTCCAACTTTGTCACTCTAATAATTTTAGATATAAACTAAAAGGTATACAAATGAAGAACAAACGACAGTTAATTTTACGTGTTCTTCAGTCCTCGATCCTTCATTTTCATTCTAATTATTTTGAAAAAATAATTCCACTAAGACTTTAAATAATATGGAGCGATAAAGTTAGAATAAGCATAAATAAAGAGAACAACAACAAAAGAAATAAATAACCAAGTTAACAAATGTTCTGATATCCCATCTAGCTTTGTGGCAAATCAAGAGGAAAGGAAGCAGGGGGGAAACTTGTCAACGTTTTGATAAAATTCGAACCCGAATTGTGCAGCTTGAAACTCATACGTTATCCAAACACGCAATTGTTAAGCTATAACTTGTAGAGAAATGAAATGGCGTGTTATTTAAGGACGCTCTTGAACTAACATGGTTGTCAGCGTCCCATTCCATACTGGGCGTGAAAGGCCGCTAAAGTTTGCTCAGAGGTCTCTCTATCAGGCTTGAGGTTCTTTTACGTGCCGTAAATCTACGACACGGGACCCACGGCTTTATTTCTCTTCCGAAGGAAGCCATGCTAAAGATCTTTACGCCCGAAAAAATCCAACATCCTTCGCTGGGTTTGAACCCGCGACCTTGGGTATATGAAGTTAGCATGGTAACCACTACACCACGGAAGGCGACAACTTGTAGAACCAAAAGTCTATAATGTTAGTATGCAGAAGATGGGTCTCGGGAGCGATGTTTTCAGGTTAGACTGTAATCTGCGGGTTGCATAAAACCAGAGAATAAGGGACAGGTGAACCACCTTGTATGTTGAACGACACTGTGTATAAAATTGTTTTTTCACACAAGCCGTGTGTAGGACAGGAGATGGATAGGTAGAATCAGACTGAAAAAGTCAACGCCATAACCGTGATTTGAACCACGGATCTCCCGATTTCAACTGACTCGCATGTTTTCTTGTAAACCACAAGGTGATCTCAAATCTCAAATTATCTCAATGTTGCCATGGTAGCTCAATGGCAGTGCAACCGTCTAGAGATCGGGAGATCCGTGGTTCAAATCCCGGCCATTGCATTGAATTTTTCAGCCTGACTCTACCTATCCAACTCTTGTCCTGCACACGGCTTCTGTGAAAAAACAATTAAGCCAATACCAATTGGCCATAATAGTTGGCTATAGTATTAACCCTGAGACTTAAGTACTTACAACATTGTAAGTCGCCATTAGGGTTGTCGTCTCAAAATAATTTGAGATCACCTTGTGGTTTACCGGGAAACATGCGAGTCAGTTGAAAGATTCAATGCTGTGCCGGCATGTTACCATGGTAGCTCAGTGGCAGGGCAACCGGCTAGAGATCGGGAGATCCGTGCTTCACATCCCAATGGCATTGAATTTTTCTGTCTGACTCTACCTATCCAACTGTGCATAAAATTTATAAACAGGAAGTTCGGCAACTATTTAGTCATAGCTGTGCTGCGGATAAGAAACATTCCCAGGCGTTCTTAGTAATTAGAAAATGAAAGGGTTGCAACAGAATACAAATATAGTTTACGTATTCCATCTGCCATATTAAACATTATATAACTTTCAAATGCTGGAAAAATGGAATGAAAAGTGGATGACCAGCATAGACGGCTGTTGTTTACTTTCTCTACACGTATTATGCACACAGTGTATGGAGAAGGTATTGCATTCCACCTAAAACTTTGATACCCAGAGTTCACCGGAAATACATGTTTCAGGATCTTTGTATAAAAAAAGCCTTTTCAGAAAAAGGTCCCTGTATGTTTGCGTTTGTGTGTGTGTGTCTGTGAACAACGAAAAGTCGGTAGAATACCAAACTTGGTATTTAAGTTTAGTATTTTCCAGGGATACAAGACAAAGATTTTGAATAAAAAATAATCGCAGCACCCCAAACTATCCTTTAAAGTGAAAAAAATTTTGATTTTCCCTAAAATGGTCCTAACGATTTTGATTAAAGTGCCATATATTAAAGATATTTATATATCAAGTAAAATTGCATGTCTTGAACTTTTTTGGGAATAGCCTCTAAAAATCTCTTTATTCTGATTAAATTTTGCTGAATTTTGCGTAACCGGTAAACCGTAAGACATAGACAGAAACTTACTTTGCAAAAAATTTAGATCACAATATGTTTATGTTATATACGTTTTCTTCGTGGAATTGGCCGTTTCTGATATACTCAGAAAATTAATCCACATAGCAACCGGCGTTTAAAAGATTTGACTATCGTTTTAGCCTGGTATCCCGTATTTTCCTTCTACTTACAAGGAAACAAGTAAATTAGACAATATCTGCTAATGTTTATGTCGAATACCATAAATTATACAGAAGAAAATGCTTTTTGACAATAATTTGTTACAGCGATGCGAATGGAATACATCAGATGTTTTAGTACTGTGAAAGACAGACTTGAATGTAGAGGGTTTATAACCAAACATATTTTCACACAGTTTCTTTCTGGACATGTGTCGCTTAGCGACTAGTCTAAAATATTTAACTATTGCTTTAGCCTATTGTATATTATTAGATTCTGCTTACAAAGAAGCAAACAATAAGTTTATTTTGTTAATTCTTATCTCGATTAAAATGAAGTAAAAATAAGAACAAACTTTTTTAAGAAGTACCTTTGCAGAGCAAGTTGAAAAAATAATCCATAAGGAACATATCAGAAATTTCTTTGTCTAACCCCATAAGTAAATGTACACATGGATAGGGAAGTATTGTATTCCACCCAAAAATTCGAAGTCGGGATGTCACCGGAAATACACGTTTTAGGACCCCCTGAATCCAAAAAAAGCATTTTCAGAAACAGGTCTGTGTGTCTGTCTGTCTATCTGTTTGTATGTGTGGGTGCCTGTGGACAGCATAGCTCAAAAATGAAAAGACGCTTAAATACCAAACTTGGTATTTAAGTTTGGTATCTTCAAAAGATGCGTTTTCTTGTTTTGCTGCCGCTTATCTCAGTGGTCAAGCCCCCGCCACCCCCCGAAAGCACATTATTGCATTCTATACACACCCATTATACAATGTAAGAGGAATATAATATGTAGCTGTCCACTAAGCCACTAAAATCCTCCATTTCTTAATCGTATCACGGTGTGTGTTATTATACAGACGTGATTAAGCTAAATTTATAATCAGATACAAGCGTAGACATAACGCATCATAAACGCAGACGCGAGGAAACACCATTCACAATGAAGTCATATGCCTAACGCAAAAAGTTGGAACGGGTGTTTAGAAGTTTCACCGCAGGTCTCAAACAGAATAACATAACCACCAATGTCATATAAGAAAAGTCACTAAACCTTACATAAGTGAATAAATCGGCGATAACAATTTCATACACACAACTAACGCATGACCTTCTCTACATCTCTGCAACAAATTATTCTTAAAAAGCTAATGCCTCTAGTTCATGCTAATCGAGAAAAAAAAATAGCAGAGACACGCCACATAGGGATCTGTTTCCAGAAATGCTTTCGGATTCAGCGGGACCCAAAACTTTTCCGATGTATTTCCGGGGAAATGTCGGTATCGAATTTTTGGGCGCATTAGAATAGCTCCCTTATACACTATGTACAAAGTGCGTATAGAGAAAGTAATAAAAAAATCTGATGTATTCCATTCACATGACTTTCTCTATATGTGCGCAATAAATTATTGTTAAAAAGCTTATTTTTATATTTACTTCCTGCTAATCGAGAAAAAATTAGCAGAAATAGTCTTATTACTTGCTTCCTTGTAAGTAGAAGCGAAATAACGGAATACCATAGGTTAAAGTGACGGTCAAAAGCTGGTTGCTATGTGACTGAAGTTGCTTTGTTTGTATGGACACGAGTTCATAAAGTCCTGTATGAGAAAAATATGTTTTATATAGTTGAAACCACAAACAAGGAATATCTCAAAAACAATGAACTCCACGAAAAATATGTATATAACATAAATTGTGTGTTTTAAAGTGCTCTACATTTGTTGTGTGGCAAGTTTTTGTCCATCCCTTACGGTTTTGCAGTTATGCAAAATTCCGCAAAATTTACCCGGAATAAAGAAGTCTTCAGAGGCTATTCCTAGAAAATTCAAAATATACATTTTATTTGTCAGGTAAATATCTTTAATATACGATATTTTAATCAATATCGTTAGATTCATTTTTTAGAAAATCAAAATTTTCGAAAAAAGTTCCATGTAAAGGGTAGTTTGGGGTGAAGGGATTTCTTTCAAAATCTTCATGTCGCTTCTCTGGAAAATATTAAACTTAAATACCAAGTTTGGTATTTTACCGACTTTTCGTTTTTGAGTTATCATGTTCACAGACACACGGACACACGGACACACACACACTCACACATGGACCATTTTTTGAAAATCCTTTTTTTGGATTCAGGGGACCCTAAAACATATATTTCCGGTGAAATCTCGGTATCGAGTTTTTTGGTGGGGTGCAATACCTTCTCTATACACCATGTACATAGTGTGTTTAGAGAAAGTAAAAAGAATTTCCAGTGAAATCTGGAAAATTAATTTTTGGGCAAAATCACTATGTAAGTGCTACGTGTAGAGAAACTAAAAACATTGCTTGTCTATTCTTAGTTTCAGCAGCTAACAGCAGCAAATTTGCAAGCTGTTTCACAGACCATGAAATTGCACCGAGGTTTGTGGGAATAACAGGCGCACGTTTAGATAAATGAGATGCAAAGGCAACATGTGTTTATGCGGGTATAATGTGACAGATAAACGAGAATAATGAGAACACTTAAGCATGTATGACATGCACATGCGGAGAGATACATCATGACTCCAGAGTTAATTTTATTACTTGTTTTAATGTGGCTAAAATTTTTATCGCTGTAAGCCGAGCTCTTTAAAACAGGAACAGTTGAAGCGAGATTTGCTGTTATAATCAATGGATTTTCTATATTTTCCTTAGACAACTGACACCTACTGGAGGATGCCCTGTCCTTAGGATTGGAAGGTTTCCTTCCTGAATTTCCTTTCTGAATGATTATTTATCACGCTCTTTAGCATATTATGTACATAGTAGGTAGAGAAGGTATTGTATTCCATTCAAAAACGCTGGCCGCGCCGTTGGCCTAGACGGCCTGGGTTCGATCCCAAGCGACCGCATGTGAGTGGACAAAGCGCTGAGGCGGTTTTTCTCCGGTTTACCCCGCCATCGCATTCCACCGGTGTTCCATCTTCATTCATGTATCATCAGTGTCACCGCCTGCGGTGCCATAAGTAGTTAATGTGGGCATTAAACACTACAAAAAATAAAAAACGCAATCCCGAATGCCACCAAAAAAATAGGGTTCCATTGACATGACTTTCTATGCATCTCTGCCTCCAATTGTTGTTAAAAAGCTTCTATTTACTTAATGCTAATCGCGAAACAATAGTTTTATTACTTGCTTCCTTGTAAGTAGAAGCGAAATAAGGGAGTACCATAGGTTAAAGTGAAAGTGAAAAGCTGGTTGCTATGTGACTGGGGTTCTTTTGTTTGTATAGATAGGAGTTGACAAATTCCTGCATGAGAAAAGCAAGTTTTTCAAATTTGCAACCAATAATAAGGAATATCTAAAACATGACTAACTCTACGAAAAAAAAGTGTGTCATAAACTATGTGCTTTATCTTGATCTACATTTTGCGTGCAGTAAGTTTTTGTCTATCTCTTACGGTTTACCAATTATGCAGAATTCAATAAAAATCAACAAGAATAAAGGGCTCTTTAGAGGCTATTCTCAGAAAATTCAAGATATACATTTTGTGGATGGATGGGTGGATGGTTGAGTGGGTGAATGTGAGGGAAGGAGGGAAGGGTGGGTAGATGGAGGGAGGGATGGGTGTGTGGATGCAGGGAGGGATGGGTGTGTGGGAGGGAGGGAGGGATGAATGGGATGGTGGATGGAGGGAGGGATCGGTGTGTGGATGCAGGGAGGGATGGGTGTGTGGAAGGGAGGGATGGATGAATGGGTGGGTGGATGGAGGGAGGGATGGGTGTGTGGGAGGGATGGATGAATGGGTGGATGGAAGAATGGGCGTTTAGGTGGGTGGATGTGTGGGTGGGTGGGTGGGATGGAGGGAGTGATGGAGAGAGCGAGGGAGGGAGGAATGGATGGATGAATGGGTGGATGGATGGGTGGATGGGTGGGAGGGTGAGATAGAGGGAGGGATGGATGGATGGAGAGATGGATGAATGGGTGGATGGATGGATGAATGGGTGTGTGGGTGGATGGAGGGAGGGGTGGATGGGTGGGTGGTAGGGATGAATGGGTGGGTGGGTGGATGGAGGGAGGGGTGGATGTGTGGGTGGGTGAATGGTGAGAGGTGTGTATGGAGGGAGGGGTGTATGGAGGGAGGGGTGTATGGAGGGAGGGGTGGATGTGTTTGGTGAGTGAATAGTGGGAGGTGTGTATGGAGGGAGGGGTGGATGTGTGGGTGGGTGAATGGTGGGAGGTGTGGATGGAGGGAGGGGTGGATGTGTGGATGGGTGAATGGTGGGTGGTGTGGATGGAGGGAGGGGTGGATGTGTGGGTGGGTGAATGGTGGGAGGTGTGTATGGAGGGAGGGGTGGATGTGTTGGTGAGTGAATAGTGGGAGGTGTGTATGGAGGGAGGGGTGGATGTGTGGGTGGGTGAATGGTGGGAGGTGTGTATGGAGGGAGGGGTGGATGTGTTGGTGAGTGAATAGTGGGAGATGTGTATGGAGGGAGGGGTGGATGTGTGGGTGGGTGAATAGTGGGAGGTGTGGATGGAGGGAGGGGTGGATGTGTAGGTGGGTGAATGGTGAGAGGTGTGGATGGAGGGAGGGTTGGATTTGTGGGTGGGTGAATAGTGGGAGGTGTGGATGGAGGGAGGGGTGGATGTGTGGGTGGGTGAATGGTGGGAGGTGTGGATGGAGGGAGGGGTGGATGTGTGGGTGGGTGAATGGTGGGAGGTGTGGATGGAGGGAGGGGTGGATGTGTGGGTGGGTGAATGGTGGGAGGTGTGGATGGAGGGAGGGGTGGATGTGTGGGTGGGTGAATGGTGGGAGGTGTGGATGGAGGGAGGGGTGGATGTGTGGGTGGGTGAATGGTGGGAGGTGTGGATGGAGGGAGGGGTGGATGTGTGGGTGGGTGAATGGTGGGAGGTGTGGATGGAGGGAGGGGTGGATGTGTGGGTGGGTGAATGGTGGGAGGTGTGGATGGAGGGAGGGGTGGATGTGTGGGGCATAACTCTAAAAGAAAAAGCCTGTTAAATAACAAACTTGATATTTATGTATGTTCAGCAGTTTACAAGGATAGAACCCGATTCCAGAAAATCTCTCATAAAGCTTCAATAATATTTTCAGAAATGGTTCCGACAATATTGATTAAAACACCATAAGTATATTGAACACATTTGCTGATAAGTGTGTATTTTGAAATTTCTGGGAATATGATAAAACATTTTTAGCGATACACGGTTTCTTAAAGCATTCATTTACGGTGAAATTTGGTATCTAATTTTTGGATGGAATTCATCACTTGCCTACATAGTGATATTATACAAATGTAACGCTTGGCTAGAGAAGCTATTCTATTGTACCCAAAAATTTGATGTCGATATTTCACCGGAAATACATATATGCTTTGAGGTTCCCTGAGATCGAAAAAAAAAAAAAATTTTTAGAATGTTGTCCTTGTGTGTGTGTGTGTCTGTGAATAGCATAACTCAAAAACGAAAAGGCCGTTATATATGAAATTTTGTTTTTGTATTTAGTATCCTCCAGGGATTCAACACGAAGGTTTTTAGGAAAATACCCCCAACCCAAACTATCCTTTACATGGATTTCTTTTTGGTTTCGAAATTGAGTCCTTTCAAAAAGTATTTTGATTAAAATTATGTATATTAAAATATTTTTATGAGAAATAAAATGTACATTTTCAATATTCTTGAAATAGACTCCAAAGACCTCTTTATTCTTGAATACTTTTGGAATTTTTTATGTACGTTTTTCTTGTTGACTGTTTTCAAGAATTTCTTTTTATTGGTTTCGTTTATAAGCCTCCTAACTTTTCTCAAAAGGGACCATGCAAAGTGAACCGAATTTCATTTGTTTTTCAGAACAACCAGGTTTTAAAGGATTTGGCTATCTCTTTAGCCCGGCATATTTTCTTATTTCTCTTGCACTTACAAGGAAACACGTAATAAGTCCAAGTCTGCTAACGATTACCTCAAGTAGCATGATGTAAATAAAGAATAATATTTTTGCTTTTTCTAGCCCCATATGTACAATGTACATAGGGATAGAGAAGTATTGTATTCCACCTAAAAATTCGATACCGAGATTTCACCGGAAATACATGTTTTAGCACCCACTGTATCCAAAAAAAGCATTTTCAGAAAAAGGTCCGTGTGTGTGTCCGTGTGTCTGTGGACACGATAACTCAAAAACGAAAAGCAGCTAAAATAGCACACTTGGTATTTAAGTTTAGTATCTTCCAGGGATGCGACACGAAGATTTTGAGAAAAATCCCCCCACCTCAAACTACCCTTTACATGGAACTTTTTTCGAAAATTTTGACTTTCTTAAAAATGGCTCTAACGGTTTTGATTAAAATATCATATATTAAAGATATTTACCTAGCAAATAAAATGTATATCTTGAATTTTCTGGGAATAGCTTTTAAAGACCTGTTTTTTCTGGATGAATTTTGCTTGATTTGGCATAACTAGTAAACTGTAAGAGATAGACAAAAACTTACTGTACAAAAACTGTAAGTCTTGTTAAAATACACAAGGTATGCCATATACATTTTTCTCGTGGAGCTTACCGTTTACGAGGTATTCATTGTTATTAGTTTCAGTTGTGAAGTACTTATACTTTTCTCAGACGGGAATGTCCGTCAACAGACGCGGAGATCCTGAACGTCGGCGCTCGACTAGCCGCCCTGGAAGAGACATGCAGCCTCCTCACACAGAAGCTGCAGGAATTGTAAGCTTCTAACGCCGCAGCAGCCACCAGCCAGCAGACTACAGCCGCCGACCTGTCCACCAGGATCGACGCCCTCATGCAGCCTCTGAGGCAGGTTCTCCTGCAGCAAGCTGCTTACTGTGCTGAGCTGTTTCAGTCTAAACGTCACCACCCCAACACTGCTCCTCCTCCTGTACAGGCTGAGGGGCACGCACATCGGCCACCAACACAGTGGAAGACTACTGGGAACTTCGCGGAGCAATTCCGAAGCAGGTATAATCCATAAGATCTACGTCCTATTCTCTCCTCTATTTCCACCTTTTATTTCCTTACCAATATCACCTCTATTCTTTCACCCGCTCCCGCACAACGTGCGGCAGCTTCCTACCTCTCGTCTACTAACGCGGGTGCACTAGCGCGTGATTCTCAACAAACTACTGTTATAACGTGGAGGGGTTTTATAGTGGGTATGCCGCATGAGGAAGCGGAGAGTCCCACATATCCTCCCAGCCATTGCACTTCGGCTGGGGGTTGAATGCGTAATGCATTTTTCCCCGCCACGGCAAAGAAAAAAAAAAAAAAAAAAAAAAAAATGTCCGTTTTCTTTTGTTCTACTCCTGGCCAAGAAAAGAAGCGATTTGTTATGACAATCGCATAACGACAGCTTTTAAAACATTTGACTATAGGTTTAGTCTAGTGTATTCCCTTGTTTTCTTCCTACTTCAACGGAACTAAATAATAAGAACATTGTGCTAACGAATACCACGATTAGCAAGGTGCAGAAAGAAGAAGAATCTTATGTATGTAGAGATAGTCATGTGAGTGTAACACATCAGATTTTTACTATTTAGTCTTCCTTCAATTACTAGACCAATGCGAATATGTCAAGTTCTTGTGTTCAAAGATGTTTCAAAAATGGTTTATTCTTTGCTTTCTTTCTCTCTCTCTCTTCCCCCCCCCTCCCATTGTAGGAAATGGTGTTCAGAAATGAGGAGATCTCCATGGCAGGTGATTGCTTTGAGTTCGTCTTAATGAATGCCGAGATTTTAGCATGCTGAACGAAGTTGTGAATATTTGCATAAAGAAAAAATTTCCATTCAAGGAGTAGATTAGGACGATGTGAGTTTCTTGAAAATCTTCGTGTCGCAATAATGGAAGACGCTAACTTAAATAGCGAATTTCGTAGTTATGTGAATGAATAAAGTTTAAAAGCATTGATATGTTCCTCAGAGAAAACTCTAGATCTGCTGAATTCACTTTCTGTAACTATGACAACGGGTATCAAACAAGCAGGAAATAAAACGAAAAGAAAACGTATATTGCATGCACTTCAAGAAGCGTGGGATTTAAGTCCCTTTTCATTATGCAATAGCACTAAAATAGGAGTCCCTACTATGCAATAAAGTGACAGAAAGATACTCGGAGTTTCTGCGCAAATGTTAATGTCCTTTGTAGTTCTTTTCACGTCCAAAGGAAGCAACAGAAACTTAACGATCACGTGATCTGCTCTTTCTGTGCGTGAGCGCAGTATCGAAAACTTTTCCTTCGTCGTAAATTATGTGTTTCCAAGTTTTGGTGCCAGTTACGAGGTAAATTAATTTTCCAAACAACATAATGAGTATCTTCTTCATTTTTGATAAACGAATGTCCAACTTTGGAACTATTTAAATGTTCCTCATTGTGTAAGTATTTGAAAGTAATTTTTGTGTATTAATGAGATAAGATCTACATTGTTAGTTTCTCTACACGCTTTATGTACATAGTGTATATAGAAGGTATTGTATTGCACCCAAAATTACATACCGAGATTTCACCAGAAATACATGTTTTGAGTTCCGCTGAATCCAAAAAAGGCAATTTTACAAAAAGGTCCGTGTGTGTACGCGTGTGTGTCTGTGGACAGCATACTCAATAACGAAAGTCCGTAAAAAACCAAAATTGCTATTGAGGTTTGGTATTTTCTAAGGATGTGACAATGAAGATTTTCAAGAAAATCCCCCCACCCACAACTACCCTTTACATGGAACTTTTTTAAAAAAAAGTTGATTTTCTTAAAAATGGCTCTAGAGATTTTGATTACAACATCGTATATTAAAGATATTTACCTGACAAATAAAATGTATATCTTGAATTTTCTGGGAATAGCCTCTGAAGACCACTTTATTCTGGTTGAATTTTACGGAATTTTGCATAACCGCTAAACCGTAAGAGATTGATAAAAACTTACTGCACAGAAAATGTAGAGCACATTAAAACACACAAGTTATGCTATGTACATTTTTTTCTTGGATGTCCTTTAGCTGTTCGTTAAAGAAACGTTTTATTCAAAACATTAATCTGTTATCTACATCATCCTAATCAAGATAAAAATAAGTAGAATTAGTCTTTTTACTGACTTCCTTGTAGATAGAAGGGAAATAGGAAAAAATATGTCCTCCGGTTTGAGAAAAGTTTAAGTGGTTAGAATTTGGAAACAAACTGGCAATTAATGCTAGGAAAAGTAAGTCCATTGTTTTTAGCAGAAGGGGAAAGTTCTTCATAGCTATCATATGGGTAGGGAACAAATTCCACAGGTGGACAGTTGCAAATGTTTGGGAGTGTGCTTATCAAGTAATGCCGGGTGGGAGGAGCAGATAAATTCTACTTCTAGGAAAGCGTGGAGATATTGCACTTCGTAATGAGAACACAGAAGAAGGGGAGCGGAAAGTGCAGGGAAATTGCCTACAAGTCCTTAGTGCGGCCAGTTATGGAATATGGAGTAGCATGCTAGGACCCATACAGAGTTAAACTGATTCTCTGGAAAAGATACAGAGATGGGCGGTTAAATTCATAAAGAGAGGTAAAGATTTTGGGCTTACGCTAAAAGCCGCTAAAAGTTAGGCGTAAAACACATAGGTTAGTCGCACTATTTAAAACTTATACTGGTTTAAATGCATAGGTGGGCGTTAGAAAGAGATTAGAAAGCCCACCATAACTCCATGGCACGACAGCTCACGGGGAACCTGGCCTACCGCCCGGCCGCTGCGTCCCCCATCTCGATCCACTACAGACTTCATGGATGGGGTGCAGTATTGGAGGGTGAGACGTGGTTAGCGCCTCGAGTCCTCCCGGCCGGTTAATGCGGTCCTCATGAACTGGAGAAAGCCCACCATACTAGGATGAAATGATCATTTGTGTAACATTAAGGGTAAAAGGTATAGAACTGACGTAGGAAAATGTTCTTTTGTTAATAGGACCATTGAAGAATGAAATGAATTGCTTGTAGCAGCCTTTCAGGGCTGCCCTCTCACCTTAAAGAAATTTAGGAATAATTTAAAGAGAGTAAATGTTAGTTAATTTGAAGATATATTGCGAAGTAATTAAGGATTTCAAAAGCTGACTTAGTGTATATTATCAATGTATATATTAGTAATGTATAGTATTAATGATGAAATTCATGATAAATTCCAAATCTTCTCGGGCTTCTTCTTCAGAGACGAGGAAGATGCACTTCTTCGAAACGTTGGTGTCAAGCCAAGTTTTTACCTGGCTAGAAGCCCGAGAAGATTTGGAATTAACACGTCGCCAGGAAAGCTTCAGTTCTTATTTCATGATAAATGTTTATAAACATGCTGGTATTTGACATGAGTATTGTTATTCTGAATAATAAGTAATTAGGCATTTAACATACATACATACATACATACATACATACATACATATATACATACATACATACATACATACATACATACATACATACATACATACACACATACATACACACATACATATATACATACATGCATACATACATGCATACATACATACATACATACATACATACATACATACATACATACATACATACATACATACATACATACATACATACATACATACATACCTACCTACCTACCTACCTACCTACCTACCTACCTACATATATACATACATACATAAATACATACATACATACATACATACATACATACATACATACATACATACATACATACATACATACATACATACATACATACATACATACATACATACATACATACATACATACATACATACATACATACATACATACATACATACATACATACATACATACATACATACATACATACATACATACATACATACATACATACATACATACATACATACATACATACATACCTACCTACCTACCTACCTACATATATACATACATACATAAATACATATATACATACATTTTGAATACTGTAGTTTTTACTTTCTCTATACGCACTATGTATATAATGTATAGAGAAGGTATTGCATTCCACCCAAAAATTCGATACCGAGATTTCACCGGAAATATATGTTTTAGGGTCCCCAATATCCAAAAAAAAATTTCACAAAAAGTCCGCGCGTGTGTGTGTGTGTGTCCGTGTGTCTGTGAACACGATAACTCAAAAACAAGAAGTCGGTAAAATACCAAACTTGGTATTTAAGTTTAGTAACTTCCAGGGATGCGAAACAAAGATTTTGAGAAAAATCCCCGTACCCCAACTACCCTTTACATGGAATTTTTTCGAAAATTTTGTTTTCCTCAAAAATGGCTTTAACGATTTTGATTAAAATTTCGTATATTAAATATATTTACCTGTCAAATAAAATGCATATTTTACTGAAGTTTGAATAACTGCTAAACTGTAAGAGATGGACAAAAACTTTCCACACAAAAAATGTAGAGCACGTTAAAACACACAATTTATGTTATATACACTTTTTTCTTGGTGTTCGTCGTTTTTGAGGTATTCCTTATTTTTGGTTTCTGCTATGAAAAACGCTTACTTTTCACATACAGGAACTTGTCAACTCCTTTCCATATAAGCAAAGGAACTTCATTGACATAGCAACCAGCTTTTGACTATCACTATAACCTATAATTGTCCCTTATTTCGCTTCTACTTACAAGGAAGCAAGTAATAAGACTATTTCTGCTAATTTTTTCTGATTAGCATAAAGTAAATAGAAGTATAAGCTTTTTAAGAATAATTTGTTGCAGTGATATAGAGAAAGTCATGTGAATGGTACACATCAGATTTTTTTCATTACTAGTCAACGGTTTACCAGCCTTATGCTTTATGTAGCTCAAAAGTTGCAAGACGAGATTCTCGGAGACCCTCCGCCATGATTCCAAACATCAGCGACCGTTATTGTGTAAAGAATATTGCGGAAATCAGGTGACTCATGCAAACAGCATGTTGGGACATGGAGCTTTGTTTAATCTACTGATCGGCGTAAATTTAACTCTTTAGCATTTGTATGGAATATTGTACAATTTAAGAATAAATCCATTCTGTAATTTAGAGTGTTAGCTTGGGATTACGTTCTTGCGCGCACAGCTACTGTGTTGTACTGCGGTGCACTGACCACGTGGATCTGTTTTGGCGCAGATCAACCTAAAAGTGAATGGAAAACAGGTTGGAACGGCCTCTTACTCGTGGGGAAATATAAATGTGCTATTCCAGCACTCTCGTTCCGCTAACAGGGGAGAGACCCGAAGGGTGACCAAATCCCGATGATGTGGGGGGAGAGGGTCCCTAATTAATTCTGATTGAACGCCTCAAACGTAGCCCAAGGCCAACCCACGAGCCCCAAGGCCAACCCACGAGCCCCAAGCCCACAGGGACTCTCCTAAGAGGTCAGCCCGAAAGCATATTCCGATCCGTGACGACGCCAGGAATAAACATCTACAGGGTGCAAGCTACCATAAAGCGGCAACCCCCGAACTGCGCCACCAGGTCCTTCAACCCTAAAACAGATTAATAATGGTGTTAAGGGCGATCAACTGCATGGTCATTAGCTTCCTTAGAATCCTAAAGATGCCATAGGCTAGACATAGAAGCCAATATAAACAAATTGCTGTTAATAAGCTTATTCTTGGAATAATTGTTTTTTCACAGGACAGGAGTTGAATAGGTGGAGTCGGACTGAATAATTCAATGCCATAACCGGGATTTGAACCATGGATCTCCTGATCTCCAGCCGGTTGCTCTGCCACAGAGCTACCATGGCAATATGCCGGCACATTCGCCTCTTACCTAGACGGCCCGGGTTCGATCCCAAACAACCACATGTGAGATTTGTGGTGGACAAAGCAACCCAGGGGCGGCTTTTCTCCGGGTTCTCCGCTTTCCCCCGTCATCGCATTCACCTGCGGTGCCTTGGTGGTAAAAGCGGGCGTTAAACACTATAAAAAATTTAATTTCTCAACTGACTCGCATGTTTCCCGGTAAATGATAGGCTATACTATGAATCCTGAGTCTAAAGCACTTACAACATTGTAAGCACCAATTTGAGATCACCTTGTGGTTTACCGGGAAAATTGCGAGTCAGTTGAGAAATGCAATGGTATGCCGGCATTTTGCCCCGGTAGCACAGTGGCAGAGCTACCGGCTAGAGATCGGGAGATCCGCGGTTCAAACCTCGGCTATGGCATTGAACTTTTCAAACTGACTCTACCTATCCAAGCTTATTCTTCTATTCATTTCAGCTAATCCAGATAAACACTAAGAGAAACGGTCTTATTATTTAGTTACTTATGAGTAGAAGGTAAATAAGGGAAGACACTAGACTAAACATAGCCTCAAATGTTTTAAAATATGGTTACTATAGAATTTAGTACAGGTTTTTTACGTGGCCAGGAGTTGACAAGCTCCTATATGGAAAAAGTTAAAGTATTTCAAAACTGAAACCTATAACAAGGAATATCTCGAAAACGGTCAACTTCACGAAAAAATCATATGACATTAATTGTGTTTTAAGAAGCAGTGCATTTGTTGTGCAGTAGATTTTTGTATGTCTCTTACAGTTTAGCAGTTAAGCAAAATTCAGCAAAATTCATTCACAATAAAGAGGTCTTTGGAGGCTATTCCCAGAAAATTCAAGATATACATTTTATTTGTCATGTTAGCATCTTTAATATACAGAATTTTAATAAAAAACTGCTGGAGCCATTTTTGAGAAAACCAGCACTAGTAAAACTTTTTCCATGTAGAAGGTAGTTTGGGGTGGTGATTTTTGCTCGAAATTTTTGTGTCGCATCTGTGAAAGATACTAAACTTAAATACCAAGTTTGGTATTTCATGCACTTTTCGTTTTTGAGTTATGCTGCCCAAGCACACAACAAAAACACACTGACAGACAGATTCGCATGCGACCATAGTTCTAAAATGTTTACTTTCTCTATGCGTATTATGTATTACATAATGTAAGAGAAAGTATTTTTTGTGCCTTTACGAACTTTAACCTAATTGATCATATCAAACGATGAATGAAATTGATGAAATGATGCTCAAATGCTCAAGTGGTCCATGGAGCTTAAAGTTACTCGACATTCGTCTTCTCAGGATAAGGGAAAACTACGAAAAAAACCCTATTCAGGTAACTCACCCTAAACGAGATTCGAACTCATGACCTGTTGAATGTAAGGCACACGCCCAGTCGGGTGAGAGAAAGTATTGTATGATTTGACACCCTCTGAATAAAAAAATGTGATGTGTAACATTCACGTGACTCTCTCTACATCTCTACAACAAATTTCACTTAAAAAGTGTATGCTTCTATTTACTTCACAATAATCGTGAAATATTAACAGAAATAGTCTTATTACTTGCTTCCTTGTAAGTAGAAGCGAAATAAGGGAGTACCATAGGTTAAAGTGACAGTCAAAAGCTGTTGCTATGTAACTGAAGTTCCTTTGTTTGTATGGACAGAAGTTAACAAATTCTTGTATGAAATAAGTATGTTTTTCAAAGCAGAAACGAAAAACCACGAATATCTTAAAAATTATCCATTCCACGAAAAAAATGTATATGACATAAGTTGTGTGTTTCTGTACAGTAAGATTTGTCCATCTCTTATGGTTTACCAGTTATGCACAATTCCGTAAAATTCATCTAGAATAAAGTAGTCTTCAGAGGCTATTCCCACAAATTCAAGATAAACGTTTTATTGGTCAGGTAAATATCTTTAATATACGATATTTTAATCAAAATCCTTAGAGCCATTTTTAAGAAAATCCAAATTTTCAAAATTTTTTCCATGTATAGGGTAGTTTGGTGTGGGGGGCTTTTCTTGAAAATCTTCGTCTCACATCCCTGGAAGATACCAAACTTAAATACCAAGTTTGGGCTTTAACGGTCCTTTCGTTTTTGCGCTATGCTGTTCACAGACATACACATAGACAGACAGACGCACTTACGGATATTTTTCTAAAAGTTCTTTTTTGGATTCAGGGAGTCTCACAACATGTATTTCCGGTGAAATCTCGGTATCGAATTTTTGGGTACAATACAATACCTTCTCTATACACTATGTACAGAGAAGGTATTGCACTCCATCCAAAAATTCGACACCGAGATTTCACCGAAAATATATGTTTTAGGGTCCCCAATATCCAAAAAAAGCATTTTCAAAAAAAGGTCCGTGTGTTTGTGTGTGTGTGTGCGTGTGTGTCCGTGTGTCCGTGAGTCTTTGAACACGATAACTCAAAAACTAAAAGTCGGTAAAATACCAAACTTGGTATTTAAGTTAAGTATCTTCCAGGGATGTAACACGAAGATTTTGAGAAACATCCTCCAACCCCTAACTACCCTTTAAATGGAACTTTTTTCATAAATTTTGATTTTCTCAAAAATGGCTGTAACGATTTTGATTAAAATTTCGTATATTAAAGGTATTTACCTGACAAATAAAATTAATATCTTGAATGTTCTGAGAATAGCCTCTGAAGACGACTTTATTCTGGATGAATTTTACGGAATGTTGAATAACTGCTAAATCGTAAGAGATGAACAAAAACTTACTACACGAAAAATGTAGAGCACATTAAATCACACAATTTGTTATATACATGTTTTTCGTAGAGTCATCGTTTTTGAGTTATTCCTTGTTTTTGGTTTCTGCTATGAAGACATACTTTTATCATATAGGAATTTGTCAACTGCTTCCATACAAAGGAACTTCAGTGACATAGGCAACCAGCAAGGAACAAAGCAAACATAGCATCAAGGGACCAAGTAATAAGACTATTTCTACTATTAGTTACTTGATTGGCATGAATTAAATAGAAGTACAAGCTTTTTAACAATAATTTGTTGCAGAGATATAGAGAAAGTCATATGAATGGAACACATCTGATTTTTAGAAACCTGTCCGTGTTTGTGTTTGGGGGAGGGCAGCATAGCTCAAAAAAGAAAAGACCGTTAGATACCAAACTTAGTATTTAGGTTTGGTAGCCTTCAAGAATGCGACATCGACCCCAGACGCTGACAGAATTAGCTCAGTCCTGTATATTTTACGGGGACATATTACTGGCGTATTATTAACATAATGAAGATAGACAACTCACTAACTTAAGACATAAACCTTTGGAATGGAGCTTCTGAGCTATCCTATAAACAAAGAGCCAAAGCCGCTCTGTCTAATGTCAAAGTTATAATTATGTGGTCTCTTTTGGCTGAGAACAACAGGATTGAGAAGCAAACCACAAAAACCAGGAGAGGTAATGCAAGTCAGTGTACCGTATTTCATACTGTAAACCCCTCACGTTCTAACTTCCATTTTGAGTGCATTAAACTAGCATTTATCTCTACTTCACGTCCTGCATAAAATGGACACATACCCTAGAAGTGGACTTTATAAAAAACAAATTTGATGTGTTACGCTCACATGATTTTCTCTAGCTGTTTTACAAACTTCATACATAAGATTCTTCTTCTTTCTGCACCTTGCTAATCGTGGCACTCATTAGCACAATGTTCTTATTATTTAGTTCCGTATAAGTAGGAAGAAAATAAGGGAATACACTAGGCTAAACCAATAGTTAAATGTTTTAAAAGCTGTCGTTATGCGATTGTCATTACAAGTCGCTTCTTCTCTTGGCCAGGAGTAGAACAAAAGAAAAACGGACACTTCCGTCTGAGAAAACTATAAGTACTTCACAACTGAAGCTAATTACAATGAATACGTCGAAAATGGTAAGCTCCACGAGAAAAATGTGTATGCCATAACTTGTGTATTTTAACAAGATCTACATTTTTTTGTATAGTAAGTTTTTGTCTATCTCTTACGGTTTACTAGTTATGCCAAATTAAGCAAAATTCATCCAGAATAAACAGGTCTTCAGAAGCTATTCCCAGAAAATACAAGATATACATTTTATTTGTCAGGTAAATATCTTTAATATACGATATTTTAATCAAAATCATTAGAACCATTTTTTAGAAAATCAAAAATTTTCGAAAAAAGTTCCATGTAAAGGGTAGTTGGGGGGTTAGGGGATTTTTCTCAAAATCTTTGTGTCGCATCCCTGGAAGATACTACACTTAAATACCAAATTTGGTATTATACCTACTTTTCGTTTTTGAGTTATCGTGTTCACAGACACACGGACACACTGATACACGGACACACGGACACACACACGGACCTTTTTCTGAAAATACTTTTTTTGGATTCAGCGGACCCTAAAACATATTTCCGGTGAAATCTCGGAATCGAATTTTTAGGTGGAGTGCAATACCTTCTCTATACACTATGTACATAGTGCGTACAGAGAAAGTAAAAAGACAAAGATATTCAAAAACAACAATTTAAATTTACAGCATAGAGTTTACTTTATTCAGAAGCATAAATGTACCCTATTATAATAGATAATTACACTTCAAAGAAATATATACACAATACATAAAACCGTAACTCAACAATGACCTAAGTAAGACATAATATATATAAAACATTGTAGTCATTTCTGTTTAGTGTTACTTATCCCACTCCCTCTTTTCTATTGTCAGCCTCCTCAGATCTCAGCTGTCTTGCCTTAAGTAGAAATTTACGTAGCCCGTCCACGTTTTCCGTGCCTGCCAGTAGCGTCCAACATGCCTCTAGCTTTACATTCGTGGTCGTAAAGGTTCGCGGTAAATATATTTTCCGCCAACAAATTATTATTAAAAAGCTTGTTTTTCTATCTACATCATGCTAATCTAGATATGCATTAGCAGAAACTTCCTTATTACTTGGTTCCTTGTCAGTAGTAGGGAAATGTGTTTTCTTTACATGACGTCCTCTAGCTGTTCCGCAAACAAACCTTTTATTCAAAACACTAATCTGTTATCTGCATCATAGTATCAAGATAAACATAAATTGAATTAGTCTTATTACCAGCTTCCTTGTCAGTAGAAGGGAAATAAGATAAAAAATGTCTTTTCGTTTGAGAAAAGTTTAAGTGCTAAAACTGAAACTAAAAATCCGGAATATCTCGGAAATGGTTAATTCTAAAAAAAAACTATATATGACAGAAATTGTGTGGTTTAATGAGATCTACATTTTCTGTTTGATAAGTTTTCAGTATATCTCTTACGGTTTGGCAATTATACAAAAGTCATCCAGAATAAAGAGGTCTTCAGAGGCTATTCCCAAAAAATCCAGTATATATATATGTGTGTGTGTGTGTGTGTGTGTTTCATTTTTCATACAAATATCTGAAAAATACGGACTTTAAACAAAATCGTTAAAGCCATTTTTGAGAAAATAATAGTTTTCGAAAAAGTTTCCATGAAAAGGATAGTTTGGAGTGAGGTGTCTCATCCTTGGAATATATCAAACTTAAATGCCAAGTTTGTATTTAACAGTTTTCGTTTTTGAGCTACGCAGTCCACATACACTCACGCACACGGAAATTTTTCTAGAGATGCTTGTTTCGTATTCAGGGAATCTCAAAACATGTATTTCCGGTGAAATCTCGGTCTCGAATTTTTGAGTACTAACTTCATATACCCAAGGTCGCGGGTTCAAACCCGGCGGAGGACGATGGATTTTTTCGGGTGCAAAACTCCTTAGCATGGCTTCCTTCGGAAGGGAAGTAAAGCCATTGGTCCCGTGTCGTAGATTTACGGCACGTAAAAGAACCTAAAGCCTGATAGAGAGGCCTCTGAGCAAAGTTAAGCGGTCTTTCACGCCCAGTATAGAATGGAATGCTGAAAACCACAGCAGTTAAAGAGCGTCCATAAATAACACGAAATGTCATTGGGGAGCTTAAAAAATAACCCGCATTCGTTAGAACAACCAGAAGTGAAATTACTGCAATTTCAGAAGAAGAATTAATGAAAAATGGATGCTGTACATGTAACATTTTCGACATCTATAACAAAAATAATTAGATATTGGTTCAACCACTATAAACAGGGTCGAGCAGCCGTTTTTGATGAGAAACGCCCAGGACGCCCCAAAAATATAGCAACCAAGGAAGTTGTTCAAAAAGTTCACCATATGATTCTCCCTGATTGTTGAACGAAAGCTCACGAAGTGGCAAAGAGGCTATAGGTATGACGGCGGAAGTGGTTGTTCCTATTTTCAATGATTAATTGGAGATGAACAAATTATCGGCTCTATGGGTGTTGCGATTGCTTATTTTTAACAAAAAGTGGGTTCAGACTTCAACTTTAAAGCATCGAGTTCTCAAAGTTGATGAGATCCAAAGCAATGGATTGGTTCCGTGGAATCTATCCTAATGAAGGCATGGCATACAAAAGTGATGGCGACGATATTTGAACGTGTGTGGTGTGTCATACGTATTGACCATTTATAAAACAATTATTTTAAATATTAATTAAGTTTTCAAGCCGATTTGACAAGAAACTTAAGAAGATATGACCCCACTTTGTAAAAAAAAAAAAAAAAGCGTTTGTTTCAAAACGACAACACCAGCACATTCATCCGGAGTTTTCACCGGCAAACTGCATGAATTACGCTATGATTCGTATCCGATGAGTTGCTTTAGTCAGGAATAGAGCAAATGCAATGGCTTTTGCTGGTAAACTTGGTGGCGAATTTAGGAGGCAGGTATTGCGTAGCTAGACTCAAAGTATTATTTTTAGGGTTTACGCGTTTTTGTTATTTTTTAAATGCAGCAATGACGAATTATTGTCTCTTGAGGTAACTGATGACAGTGATACGGAGGAGCCACTGGCAGTTTATTTATAACTGTAATAATATAACATTCAAGAAAACATATGCATAATATGCAGATATGCATGTTCAAGTTTTAAATTTAAAAACTACATAATTATATAAGTTTAGAAAAATAAGTTAGGTGTCCTTACATTGATCATTATGTCACCAGGCAGTTTACATGCTCAGTGTGCGAGTGAGAAGGAAATAAGAAAAGAGTGGGGGGTAGCGACCTGGCAACGCAGAGCACAGTAACACATTTCACTTTCTGCAGAGTAGAAATCTTCTCATTTGAAAAGCATTATAATTACGTAATCAGCAACTTATAATAATAAACAGGCTACTTACCTATATATGGGAGAACTAGCGCCATCTTTGTACCAGATAACCAAAGTAACTTTATCCTCATCAGTGGCTGGCTGCAAGTCACATGGCAATCTGGCAACACCGGTCAGCACGGCCGTCATGTCCTTCGTGCTCACTAAAACAGAGAAATAGATTGAACATTATTGACGGACAATGGCATGGCTTTTGAGGGAAGCTTTATAATAAAAAACGTAGACTGCACTGTGCTTTGTTTTGTTAACGCTTTGTCGTGCTGTTATGAAAGGTCCATGCAGTGATTTTGACGCAGCAGTTCAAAGCATAAACTTGCTATCAGCGTGGCTTAATGTTTGTGAAGCACCTCGCTGCAGTGTCCTCCATATTTAGGTTACACAGCATGGAATATCGGAATACCTGCTTATTAAGTTTATCTCTAGAGAGCGCAGAAGAGATTAAAACACATCTGAAGTGTCCCATTCGCATTACTTTCTTACAACTCTGCAACAGATTATTGTTAAAAAGCTTATGCTTCTATTCACTTCATGGTAATCGAAAAATTAGCAGAAATAGTCTTATTACGTGCATCCTTATAAGTAGAAGCGAAATAAGGGAGTAACATAGGTTAAAGTGATAGTCAAAAGCTAGTTGCTATGCCACTGAAGTTCCTCTGTTTGTATGGACATCAGTTGACAAATTCCTTTATGAGAAAAGTATAAGTTTTTCATAGCAGAAACCAAAAACAAGGAATGTCTCAAAATCGATGAACTCCACGAAAAAAATGTATATGGCATAAATTGTGTGTTTTAACGTGCTCTATATTTTTTGTGCAGTAAGTTTTTGTCTCTCTCTTACGGTTTAGCAGTTATTCAAAATTACGTAAAATTCATCCAGAAGAAAGTACTCTTCAAAGACTATTCCCAGCAAATTCAAGATATACATTTTATTTGTCAGGTAAATGTCTTTAATATACGAGACTTTAATCAAAATCTTTAGTGTCATTTTTGAGAACATCGAAATTTACGAAAAAAGTTCCATGTAAAGGATAGTTTGGGTTGGGGGGATTTTTCTCAAAATCTTCGTGTCGCATCCCTGGAAGATACTAAACTTAAATAGCAAGTTTAGTATTTAACGATATTTTCATTTTTGAGCTATGCTGTCCACAGATACACCCACAGAAACACACACACACACGGAGCTTTTTCCAAAAATGCTTTTTTAGGATACAGGGGAGCTCAAACATATATTTCCGGTGAAATCTCGGTATCGACTTTTTGGGTGCAATACAATACCTTCTCTATACACTATGTACATAGAACGTGTAGAGAAAGTAAAAATGCTTCCTTGAAAATGGAAGGGAAATAAGGTAATACGCTGGGCTAAAATGATGGCCAAATCTTTTAAAGTATGTGGTTGAAAACCGTTTCTATGCAGCGCAAGGAGCTTACAGCTTACCGCGTGAGAAAAGTTTAAAGTATTTTAAATCTGAAACAAATAATAAGAATTGTTTTAGAAATGGTCAATTCCTAGAAAAATAAAAACCAATATGATATAATTTGTTTGTTTTAACAAGATCTACGTTTTTTATTTTGTAAATTTTTGCCTATCTCTTATGGTTTACCAATTAAGCAACATTCAATCAAATTTATTCAGGATATATAGATCTTTAGAGGCTATTCTCAGAAATTCCAAGATATAAATATTATTTGCCATATAAATATTTTTAATTTACGGTGTTTTAATCAAAATTGTTACAGCCATTTTTGAGAAAAATCAATATTTCCAAATTTTTTTCCAATTAAAAGTTAGCTTGGGGTAGGGGGATTTTTCTCAAAATCTTCGGGTCTCAACCCTGGAAGAAACGAAACTTAAATTCTACATTTGGTATTTCGCTGACATTTCGTTTTTGAGTTACGATAATTCACAAAAACACGGACAGTCACACGGACATTTTTCTAAAAATGGTTTTTTTTTGTTACCGGGGACCCCAAAACCTATATTTCCGGTGAAATTTCGGTTTCCAATTTTTGGATGGAGTACAATACCTTCTATGTACACTATGTACATAGTACAGAAACTAAAAATGCAAATCTCGAAAAAACATAAAATTTATGTAGACTACATACGTTTTTCATGTAGCGCTGACCGTTTTCGAGATATTCCTTGTTATTGGTTTAATTTAAAACTATCTCAATTTTCTTAAACGGGGCCATGGAAAGCAAAGTGAGCGTCAATTGTTTCAAATAACTATTAAAAGATTTGACTGTCGATGTAGTCTAGTGTGTTCGTTTATATTCCTTCTACTTACAAGGAAACAAGTAATAAGACAATTTCTGCTAATGTTTACCTTGATTAGCATGGGGTACATAAAAGAATAACCTTTTGTAAGGAAAGTTTTTGTGTAATAACTGATGTGTACCATTCTATATCCCTGCAGCAAATTATTCTCAAAAAGCTTATACTTCTATTTACTTTATGCTAATCAGTAAAACATTAGCAGAAATAGCCATATTACTTGCTTCCTTGAAAGTAGAGGTGAAATAAGGGAGTACCATAGGTTAATGTGAAAGCCAAAAGCTGGTTGCTATGTCACTGAAGTTCCTTGATTGTAAGGACAGAAGTTGACAAATCCCTGTATGAGAAATGTATAAGTTTTTGAAAGCTGAAACAAAAATAAGTAATGTCTCAAAAACGACGAACTCCACGAAAAAAATGTATATAACATAAATTGTGTGTTTTAACGTGCTCTACATTTTTCTGTGTAGTAAGTTTTTGTCCATCTCTTAAGGCTTAGCAGTTATTAAAAATTCAGGAAAATGTATCCAGAATAAACTACTCTTCAGAGGCTATTCCCAGAAAATTCAAGATATACATTTAATTTGTCAGGTAAATATCTTTAATATACGAAATTTTAATCAAAATCGTTAGACCCATTTTTGAGAAAATCAAAATTTTCGAAAAATGTTCCATGTAAAGGGTAGTTGGGGGTGGGGGGACTTTTATCAAAATCTTTGTGTCGTATCCCTGGACGATACTAAACTTAGTTACCAAGTTTGGTATTTTACCTACTTTTCTTTAGTTACGTGTTCACAGACACACGGACACACACACGGACCTTTTACCAGAAAAAGTCATTCGCATTGTGCCGTGTTTGCACGATTTATGTAACTTTTATGTTCAACATGCTGCTCCAGAGGTCACTACTACCTAGACCTTTATCAAACCTTTGGCACATTAAGGACTTTTTGCCTGATCATGTAGAGGAACGGGATATAAGGTCTATTTAGAATAGGTGAAACATAATTTGCATCCAGTTGTGGGGCCTTTCAGGTAAAATACAATAACAAAAGAAGACTACTCAAGTTTGCAGTGGGCGTTTGTGATGAACCTTTTCACGGTGAGGCGGGAACTGGTGACGTATCTTTTGGTGCTGGGCTACGCAGCAACGACTGGTCCTCTCTCCGGCGTTGCAGCGCTGAATTCGATTCTCGACTCTCCTCGGCTATTTGTGACGAGCAATTGAGACGTATTTATATCTAGCTCAGGTTTTGAGTGATGATGATCTCAAGGGAATGGTACGGGAAATTAACTTAAAATAAGCGTCGGCACTTTTCGTTCTGTCAAACGTTTATTTCCCTTCACAAGCATTCCCGAGAAAGTTCCTGGCGCATTTGTGTTCCGGTAATTTCCCTCGAACAAGGGCGTAACGCGCACAAAGGTAACTAAAATTTTCGCGGCAACGAGTGCAACTGTTACGTGCAGAATAATTGTAGACACTTCAACTTTCTACGGTGGCTTCCTTGTTTTCGGCGTAGCAGGTTCCGCGTGGCATTACATTTCATCTGCGTGAACCACAATAATAACTTTACTATCTTGCGCGGATTCTTATTTTGGGCGTCACAGGTTCCGCGTGTAGTTACATTTCAACTGCCTGAATCACAATACTAACTTTACTATCTTGCGCGGATTCTTATTTTAGGCGTCACAGGTTCCGCGTGGAGATACATTTCAACTGCCTGAAAATTAGGACACATAGCCTACATTTATAGCAAATTCTAACCACGCGCAAAACTCTCAACTTGTAATCTCATTGGCCCATTTTTGGGGCCGAAAGTAGCTGCCGTGACGTGATAAATTCTGATTGGTCAATGCGTCTTACAGGTGATTATTGACCTAAATTTCCTCGTGGTCCCCTGATTATATGTCACATCCACTTTCTCTTTCGGATACGCGACTACATAACAGCGTCTTTCCTCTCTTGCAATATGCAAAGATGTAGCGTATTCATTTGAATTCGTCGCTTGAGAACTCTCGGGTTGAAGTTAGAAACGCTTTCCAGGAACAATCTCTCTGAATATCCAATATACAATAAATACATTATATTTTACTTAGTAATTAACCTAAACAATTTAATCAATTGAATACAGGCTTTGCGTTTATTCACCTGGGCAACAATCCACCTCAACGGTTAACATATTTCTTGTGTGTATTTTACCCCTTATGGAATTACTCTTGGACAGTTTTTCCATGCAATCTGTTTTATTAAATGCATGAGAGTGTGAGTGGGTGTTGAGTAAAGCTACCATTCATTTATAATTTCTTATACTGTTTCTTTTTACTTTCTCTTCTGTACTATCTATATAGTATATAGAGGAGGTATTGCACTCCATTCAAAAATCCGAAACCGAGATTTCACCGGAAATATAAGGTCTCCTGTATCAAAAACCATTTGTAGAAAAACATCTGCGCGCGCGCGTGTGTCAGTGTGCCTGTGAACACGACACTCAAAAACGAAAAGTAAGTAAAATACCAAACTTGGTATTTAAGTTTAATATCTTCCAGGGATGTGACACGAAAATTTTGAGAAAAATGCCCCCACGATAAACTACCATTTACATGGTAACATTTTCGAAACTTTTTATTTACTCAAAAATGACGGACGATGTTGATTAAAATGCCCTATATTACACAGATTTATTTGGCAAACAAAATATATATTTTAAATTTTCTGGGAATCGCCTTGGAAGACCTATTTATTCTCAATAAATTTTGCTGAATTTTGTGTAACTGGCAAACAGTAAGAGATAGGCATAAAGTTACTTCACAAAAAATGTAGATCATGTTAAAACACACAATTTATGTCATATAGGTTTTTCTTTTTCCATTTCTGAGATATTCCTCGTTATACTTGCAGATTTAAAACACTTAAACTTTTCTCACGCGAAAAGTTTTAAACCCCTGGCACTGCATAGAAACGGATTTCAACCACATGGTAACCGGCTTTTAAAATATTTGAGTGTCGTTTAAGCCTAGTGTATTAAAATATTTTACTTCTACTTACAAGGAAGCAAGTATTTATCAGAATTTCTGCTAATGTTTATCTTCTGGATTATCATAAAGTAGACAGAAAGTTTTTTAACAATAATTTGTTATAGTGATGTAGAGAAAAGCATGTGAATGGAACACATCAGATTTTTGGACTTTCAAATTTCATTACTGGCATTATAATCCATGTAAATTAATTAGAGTGATATTGATCAGGATATTTCATAGAAATGTATATACAGAATAATTAAATATTTAATCTTGTTTGTTATTTAATTTAGTAGGGGATAATTTGTTCCTGATTAAATTAATTATTGAACATAGCTCATATTGGATTTTACACTGCCAGTTAAGTAAATGTAATATATTGTTTATTGAGGAATATATTTATCATTGTTAAATTTAATTGCTGATTTAATTTGCTTTGCTTGCTGATCCAAACTGAAAGGTTGTATCGTGCATGTTCATATTTAGCAATAACGTAACATTAGTTTCGTTCTATGGAGGTTACAGAAATTGGTAGCTCTTGGATTTTGATTTCTGATTAGGGGTGGAGAGAGAGAGAAAGATAGAGGGAAAGAGAAAGAGAGAAAGAGAAAGAGAGAGAAAGAGAGAGAGAAAGAAAGGGAGAAAGAGAGAGAGAAAGAGAAAGAGAAAGAGGGAGAGAAAGAGAGAGAGAGACAGAGAGTCTGTCTGTCTGTGAACACGATAATCAAAAACTAAAAGTCGGTGTAATACCAAAGTGGGTATATAAGTTTAGTATCTTCCAAGAAAGTGTTACGACGATTTTGAGAAAAGTCGCTCTACCCTAAACTACCCTTTACATGGATAAAGTTTCGAAAATATTGATTTTCTCAAAAATGGCCTAACTTTTTTGAAAAAAATATTTTATATTTAAGATACTTAAATGACAAATAAAGTATATGTCTTCAATTTTCTAAGAATAGCCTAAGAAGACCCGTTTATTCAAGATGAATTTTGCGGAATTTTGTATAACTATTAAACCGTAAAAGATAATGAAAAACTTACTATACAAAATATGTAGATCTCTTTGAAACACACAATTTATGTTATATACATTTTTTTTCGTGGAGTAGTTTATTTTTGAGATATTCCTTGTTATTAGTTTAGCTTTGAAAAACTTATACTTTACTCATGCGGGAATTTGTCAATTCCTGTCCATACAAAAAACTCGTGGTGGAGAGTAACAGACAGCTGACTTCTCACTTGGAAGTCCCAGGTTCGATTCCCGACCGGGGCGGGGAATTATTTTTTAACCAGAATTATTCTCTATCACCCACACGGTGTGGAAGTATGTGTGTGTGTGTGTGTGTGTGTGTGTGTGGAACTTTTGAAACCTAACGTAAAGAACGTACAGACAACGAATTGTTTCTGATGCAAAGCTTCAGCTAAGATGTTAAACTGTGCTATATAAATGAAATAATAAAAAAAAAAATCTGACGTGTTACACTCACATGAGTTTCTCTAGCTGTTCTACAAACTTCATACGTAAGATTCTTCTTCTTTCTGCACCTTGCTAATCGTGGTATTCATTAGCACAATGTTCTTATTATTTAGTTCCGTATAAGAAGGAAGAAAATAAGGGAATACACTAGGCTAAACCAATAATCAAATACTTTAAAAGCTGTCGTTATGCGATTACCATTACAAATCGCTTCTTTTCTTGGCCAGGAGTAGAACAAAAGAAAAACGGACACTCCCGTTTGAAAATATATAAATACTTCACAACTGAAACTAATAACAATGAATACCTCGAAAACGGTAAGCTCCACGAGAAAAATGTATATGACATAGCTTGTGCATTTGAACAATATCTACATTTTTTGTATAGTAAGTTTTTGTCTATCTCTTACGGTTTACTAGTTATGCCAAATTAAGCAAAATTCATCCAGTATAAACAGGTCTTCAGAAGCTATTCCCAGAAAATTCAAGATATAAATTTTATTTGTTACGTAAATCTCTTTAATATATGATATTTTAATCAAAATCATTAGAGCCATTTTTAAGAAAATCAAAATTTTCGAAAAAAGTTCCATGTAAAGGGTAGTTTGGTGTGGGGAGATTTTTCTCAAAATCTTCTTGTCTCATCCCTGAAAGATACTAAACTTAAATACCAAGTTTGGTATTTTAGATAGTTTTCGTTTTTGAATTATCGTGTTCACAGACACACGGACACACGGACACACGGACACACGGACACACGGACACACACGGACCTTTTTCTCAAAATGCTTTTTTTTGGATCCAGGGGGTCCTAAAACATGTATTTCTGGTGAAATCTCGGTATCGAAATTTTGGGTGGAATACAATACTTCTCTATCCCTATGTACATTGTACATATGTGGCTAGAGAAAGTAAAAAGGTACTTCAGTCATATAGCAACCATCTTTTAAAATATTTCACTATTGATTTAACGTATGGTACTCCCTTATTTCCCTTCTACTTACAAGGAAGCAAGCGATAAGAATTTTCTGCTATTTTTTATCGATTAGCTCTAAGGAAATAGAAAAATAAGCTTTTTAGCAATAATTTATTGTAGAGATGTAGAGAAAGTCATGTGGATGGAGCACATTTTTTTCTGTGAGTTCAATGGTTGATAATTTTTGTTTATTAAAGGTCAATTAATATAGAGAATGATTATATATACGAGGGTCATTTCAGAAGTCATGGCAACTATTGCTTATCAGTCAACAAAGCTGCAGGAAACAAAACCCAGGATATACGATTGAAAGTCGCTGGTACTAAATTGGGATCCGGGTACAAGAGATTGTGGGTACGGGACATTGAAAGATGCACAACCCGTGATCATTGTTTTATTCGCATTGCATATGCACTAAAGAGTACGCGAGCTAACGACCTTCAAAATAATTCCTCAAGGCTTCCACACACCTTTGACACTAACGAACACTTCTGTGTGCTGGAACACAGCCTCTAGGATACTAACGTTTACATGTGTCTACTAGCAATGCACTCAGACGTCATCTGGTTGTGACATCCCATTCTGTGTACAACATGTTTTCAAATTTATATATTCAATTATTCAGAATATATATAATAGTTGCCACGACTTTTGAAACAACCCTCGTATATACAGGTGCTTCAAAACGACACCTTGTTGGTCATACCTACGTGGTACATGAATATACTTTTCAGCTTTAAATTCGGCACATACAAAAACTGTCACAAAATCACCATGGATTAGGCAGTCGCACATAATCAAATGGCACGGGCCTGGCCCACTCTAAGAGAGATGCCGGTTGGTAGCGAAGCTCCCAGTTGCGTGGTGTAGGCGTGGTTTGATAGCCACGCCGGAGCGGCACAGGTCATCTTAATAACGGAAAACGTAGCATGTGGGTGTGGTGTATAACAAACGTTGTTCCTTCACTGCCTAATCCCAAATGTGTGCAATTTTTAAACAACATAAAACTTTAAATAGAAGAGTTTGAAAGTTGCAACATCAAGTTTCGGGCATGTCAAAGTGTAGGCTAATTGATTGCTATCTTCGTTTGGTGTCGCTTTCAAACGGTCTGTGTATATATATATAATCCCTGTATGCTGAAGAAGTTATATTTCAAGGGAGAGCCAAAACTTAAAATCTCGAATTTTTTAGCATTTTGACGTATATAAATATAATTTTACTGCCCGTTTTCCTTAACTTATTCTATTAAATTGGTTTATAAAGTAGATAAATTATTGTGGATATCATATATCGAGCATAGGCCTGTAATGTTGTTCACAAGCTGCATACGTTATGCCTTGATACAGTATACATGCTTTATCCTTATGCCGCAGTCACAATGGCAGTAAGCCATACAGAAGAACAATACACTTTCTGTGTATGCGTGCGTCACTTTGGTCGTCAAAAACTTCGAAAAAATGTAGCAGTCCCTCCCCCGCCCCCTTTGTGTCACAAAAGAGTGCAAACGTTTGGCAGCGGAGCGTTTGCATTCCAACAAATGCTCGAGATAGTACATAATTAAAGTCCTTGCACAGCATGAGCTAATAATAGCAAATATACTGAATTGAGTAAAAGGATTTTGTAACTATAGCTGTTGGATTGTGTAACAAATAAACATCCACACATTATAAAAAATCTGAAATGTACCATTCACATGACTTTCTCTACATCCCTGCAACAAATTATTCTTAAAAAGCTTATACTTCTATTTACTTCATGCTAATCAGTAAAAAATGAGCAGAAATAGTCTTATTACTTGCTTCCTTGTAAGTAGAAGTGAAATAAGGGACTGCCATAGGTTAAAATGATAGTCAAAGGCTGGTTGCTATGTGACTGAAGTTCCTTTGTTTCTGTGGACAGCAGTTGACAAATTCCTGTATGAGAAAAGCTGAAACCAAAAACAACGAATACCTTAAAAACAATCACCTCCATGAAAAAAATGTATATAACATATCTTAGGTGTTTTAAAGTGCTCCACAGTTTCTGTGTAGTAAGTTCTTAGCCATTTATTACGTTTTAGCAGATATGTAAAATTCCGTAAAATTCATACAGAATGAAGTAGTCTTCAGAGGCCATTTCCAGAAAATTCAAGATATATATTTTATTTGTCAGGTAAATATCTTTAATATACGATATTTTAATTAAAATCGTCAGAGCCGTTTTTTAGAAAATTAAAATTTTCGAAAAAAGTTCCATGTAAAGGGTAGTTGGAGGTGGGGGATTTTCTTGAAAATCTTCGTGTCGCATCCTTGGAAGATACCAAACTTAAATACCAAATTGGGTTTTTAACGGACATTTCGTTTTTGAGTTATGCTGTCCACAGACACGCAGACACACAGACACACACACACGAACTTTTTTGTAAAAATGCTTTTTTTTTTGATTCAGGGAACCCAAAACATGAATTTCCGGTGAAATCTCTATATAGAATTTTGGGTGGAATAAAATACCTTCCCTATACACTATGTACATAGTTCGTATAGAGAAAGTAAAAATCTGATGTGTCCACTCACATGACTTTCTCTGCATCTCTGTAACAGTCGCCCTCCATGGTTACCATATAGCCAAGTTCGCGGGTTCAAACCCGGCGAAAGCAGATGGATGTTTTCGGGCGTAAACATCCTTGGCATGACTTCCTTCGGAAGGGAAGTAAAGCCGTTGGTCCCGTGCCGTAAATGTAAATGGTGTGTTATTTATGGACGCTCTTTAACTGCTATGGTTCTCAGCGTCTCATTCTAAATTTGGCGTGACACACCGCTTACTTTTGCTCAGAGGTCTCTCTATCAGACTTGAGGTTCTTTGACGTGTCGTAAATCTACGACACGGAACCAACGGCTTTACTTGCCTTCCAAAGGAAGCCATGCTAAAGATTTTTACACTCGAAAAAATCCATCGTCCTCCGTCAGTGACCTTGGGTATATGAAGCCAGCATGGTATCCATTACACCACGGAGAGAGACAGTATGCCTTAGATATGCGGCACGTAAAAGAACCTCAAGCCTGATAGAGAGGTCTCTGAACAAAATTAAGCGCTCTTTCACGCCCAGGACAGAATGGAACACAGAGAACCATAGCATTTAATAAATAACATGCCATTTCTTTCCATCTCCATGTCCACCTCCGTAAAAATGATTATTAATAATATTATTATTATTATTATAATTACTTTTTTTGTAAGCTTAACGTTCTTTAACCTGGTTGGTCATTTCGGACGATGAATGAAATTGGTGAAATGATACTCAAATGATCTCGGGGTCCATGGAGCTTAAAGTTACTCAACATTTGTCTTCTCAGGATAAGAGAAAATCCCGAATAAAACCTTATCCGGGTAACTCACCCTAAGCGAGATTTAACTCGTGACTTTTTACTTTCTCTACACGTACTATGTACATAGTGTATAGAGAAGGTATTGCACTCCACCAAAAAATTCGATATCGAGATTTCACCGGAAATATATGTTTTAAGGTCCCCTGTATAAAAAAAAGTATTTTCAGAAGAAGGTCCGTGTGTATGTTAGGGTGTCCGTGTGTCAATTTGTCTCTGAACACGATAACTCAAGAACGAAAACTAGCTAAAATATCAAACTTGGTATTTAAGTTTAGTACCTTCCAGGGATGCGACACGAAGATTTTGAGAAAACTCCGCCCCCCCCCCCCAAAGTGCCCTTTACATGGAACTTTTTTCGAAAATTTTGATTTTCTAAAAAATGGCTCTAACGGTTATATATTAAAGATATTTACCTGATAAATAAAATGTATATTTTGAATTTTCTGGGAATAGCCTTTGAAGACTACTTTATTCTGGATGAATTTTGCATAACTACTAAACTGTAAGAGATGGACAAAAACTTAACATACACAAATTGTAGAGCACGTTAAAACACACAATTTATGTTATATACATTTTTTTGTGGGGTTGATCGCTTTTGAGATATTCCTTTTTCTTAGTTTCTGCTTTGAAAAACTTATACTTTTCTCATACAGGAATCTGTCAACTCCTGTTAATACAAAAAGGAACATCATTCACATAGCAACCAGCTTTTGGCTTTCACTTTAACCTATGGTACTCCCTTATTTCGCTTCTACTTACAATAAAGCAAGAAATAAGACTATTTCTGCTAATTTTTCTGGATTAGATTGGAATAAATAAAAGATAAGCTTATTAACAATAATTTGTTACAGAGATATAGAGTAAGTCATGTGAATGGAACACATCAGATTTTTTTACTGAGCTCCACTTTTAAACTTGAATTAAAGAAAAAACGGTATATTTAGTATACTAGTGCAGGCAACTAAGGGTTAAAAAAAAGAATCCCGTATTTTGCTATATTTTGAAACCCGTATTTACTCAGGCTTGAATGAGCTGTATCGTTTAGAACGTTAGTAAATCAAGCAAAGCCATACAGTCCAGTCAGCAAATATCGCCTGGCATTCTGTCCGTTTTAAGGAATTTTAAATCACTCGTTCTTCTCGTACAATTACGTGGTTGCATATACAGTAATGCTCAGGTTGTGACGACTTTGATTTCCTTTATTGTGCTACACTTTTGAAGCTGTTTTTGCTTGGTCCAAAATCTCTTTATAGAACTTTCTTTATCTGTGGTCCCCTCTGCAATATTTCGGCAGAAACCGAAGTAGTTATTCGCCCTACGACTCCCACACAATGCAACAATAGACTCGAGAATGTTCCATTTTGTTAAAGGACTAAGTTTCAACGGAAACCATATAACTTAATGAGGGTTCGCACTGGGCTCCTCTGGACCATTATTCTCAATTCCTTTCTCCAAGAGCAGAATGGCGGCTTTACAGATACATGTTCGTTTTGCTCTGACGGCCATCTTGGTCACAGGAAAATACCACGTATGGTCCAATCCTAAAAAATAACGTACATGCATACGTAATGTAATGTATACGTTTGTTACTCTCTGATGTGTTCCATTCACATGACTTTCTCTACATCTCTGCAACAAATTATTGTTAGAAAGCTTAAACTTCTATTTACTTAATGCTATATGAGAAAAAATTGCATAAATTTTCTTATTACTTGCTTCCTTGTAAGTGGAAGTGAAATAAGGAAGTAACATGGGTTAAAGTGATAGTCAAAAGTTGGTTGCTATGTGACAGAAGTTCCTTTGTTTTGTATGCACAGGAGTTGACAAATTCCTGTATGAGACAAGTGTTTTTAAAAGCTGAAAACAACAACAAAGAATATCTAAAAAATTATCATAAAGTTTGTGTTTTATCGTGGTCTACTTTTTTTGTATGGTAAATTTTGTCCATCATATACGGTTTAGCAGTTACGCAAAATTCCGTAAAATTTATCCAGAATAAAGTAGTCTTCAGAGGCTATTCCTAGAAAATGCAAGATATACATTTCATTTGTCATATAGATATATTTAATATACAATAGCTTCTGAAGACCTGTGAGTGGAATGGAATACCTTACCTTCTATTATGTACTGTAGAGTAACTAAAAATTCACAACGCGATTTTCTAGCCCTATATTTTCATACCTAAAATTTGGGTGAAATTAATAAGAACCTTTTGACTGCTGTATTTACATGCTTGCAAATGTACGCATAATACGGCAAGTTCAGTGTGTACATTCAATCAAGCATTTATGTAGTAATTATGATGTTACGTCTCTGAAGTGAAATCCGACCGCATAGCAAGCGAGTAAACAGGAATCGATTTCTCATATCCAGTCAGGACCAACGGAAACTGAGAACATCCCCAAGGGGTTGTTTATTCTGCTCAGCTATATTATACATGGACATATTACTTCCTCCTGATTGAGGTGAGTTCCGTCTAGAAACTGTTAATTTTGTGACTGACTTAAACATCAAAGGGATGCGTGATATTAGGGGTCCAAACGCGTGTGTCCAGACCTGGCAATGAATCCATATTTACAGTGATGGTCAGGTTTTCCACTTTCTTCAAACTTATTACTTTCTGTATACGAACTATGTACATAGTGTATAGAGAAGGTATTGCACTCCACCAAAAAATTGGATACCGAGATTCAACCGGAAATATATGTTTTAGGGTCCCCTTTATCTAAAAAAGTATTTTCAGGAAAAGGTCCATGTGTCTGTGAACACGATAACTCAAAGTCGGTAAAATAACAAACTTTGTATTTAAGTTTAGTATCTTCCAGGGATGCGACATGAAGTTTTTGGGAAAAGTCCCCCCAACCCTAACTACTCTTTGCATGTAACTTTTATCAAAATGTTTGATTTTCTAAAAAATGGCTCTAACGATTTTTATTAAAATGTCGTATATTAAAGATATTTACCTGACAAATAAAATGTATATTTTGAATTTTCTGGGAATAGCTTCTGAAGACCTGTATATTCTGGATTAATTTTGCTTAGTTTCGCATAGCTATTAAACCGTAAGAGATAGACAAAACCTTACTATACAAAAAATGTAGGTCTTGTTAAGATACACAAGTTATATCATATACATTTTTCTCGTGGAGCTTACCGTTTTCGAGTTATTCATTCTTATTAGTTTCAGTTGTGAAGTACTTTTACTTTTCTCAGACGGGAGTGTCCGTTTTTCTTTTTTTCTTATCCTGGCCAAGAAAAGAAGCGATTTGTAATGACAATCGCATAACGGCAGCTTTTAAAACATTTGACTATAGGTTTAGCCTAGTGTATTCCCTTATTTTCTTCCTACTTATACGGAACTAAATAATAAGAACATTGTGCTAATGAGTACCACAATTAGCAAGGTGCAGAAAGAAGAAGATTCTTGTGTATGAAGTTTGTAGAACGCCTAGAGAAAGTCATGTGAGTGTAACACATCAGATTTTTTAAGGAGATCCACAATTTTTAAGTAGTACGTTTGTGTTTTTCTTACGGTTTAATAGTTATGCCAACTTCACAAAATGTTATCTCGAGTAGCTATTCCCAGAAAATTGAAGAAGTAAATTTTATTTTTAATGTAAATATATTAAACATAAGATATTTTGATCAAACTCAATAGTCATTTTTGTGAAAACCAAAATATTTGAAATTTTGTCCGTGTAAAGAGTAGCTGGGGTGAGGGGTTTTCTTGAAAATCTTCGTGAAGAGACTGATTTTAAATATTAAGTTGCAACAGACTTTTCCTTTTTGAGCCATGCTGTTCTACAATGTATATACACACACATGGACCTTTTTTAAAAAAGCTTTTTTTGGATTCGAAACATGTGTTTACGGTGAAATCCCAGTATCAAAGTTTTGGGTGCAATACAATACCTTCTCTATACATATTAAGTATAGAGAATTTTAAAAATACTGTCTTTGGATTCAGGTTAGCCGAAAACGTCTGTTATGGCTGAAACCTCAAAATCGAATTTATGGTGGAATGTAATACCTCCTCTATCTAGTTTGTACATTCTACGCGGTTGAGAGATTAAAAATCTGATGTGCTACATACACATGACTTTCTCTATAGCTCTGCAATGAACTATTTTTAAACAGCTTATGCTCCTATTTACTCCCTGCTATTCGAGAAAAAAATTAACAGAAATAGACTTATTACTTGCTTCCTGGTAAGTAGAAGCGAAATAAGGAAGTACCATAAGATAAAATGATGGTCAAAGGCTGGCTGCTATGTGACTGAAGTTCCTTTGTTTGTATGGACACAAGTTCACAAAGTCCTGTACGAGAAAATTATAACTTTTTATAGCTGAAACCAAAAACAAGGAATATCTCAAAAACAATCACTTCCACGAAAAAAATGTATGTAACATAAACTGTGTGTTTTAAGGTGCTCTACATTTGTTGTGTGGTAAGTTTTTCCCCATCTCTTATGGTTTAGCTGTTATGCAAAATTTCGTAAAATTGACCCAGAATAAAGTAGTGTTCAGAGGCTATTCCCAGAAAATTCAAAATATACATTTTATTTTTCAGGTAAATATCTTTAATATACGATATTTTATTCAAAATCGTTAGAGCCATTTTTTATAAAATCAAAATTTTCGAAAAAAATTGGGGCGATTTTTCTCAGAATCTTCGTGTCACATCCTTGGGAGATACTAAACTTAAATACCACGTTTGGTATTTTACCGACTTTTCGTTTTAGAGTTATCGGTTCACAGACACACGGACACACACACACATACACATGGACGTTTTTCTGAAAATACTTTTTGGGTACAAGGGACCCTAAAACATATATTGTCGGTGAAATCTCGGTATCGAATTTTTTGGTGGACTGCAATACCTTCTCTATACACTATGTACATAGTGCGTATGGAGAAAGTAAAAATGTGGCCTGAAATTTTAATTTTAACCTCGCATTTCTTGAGGGCATGAATGGACTGAATATTGTAAAGCAAAAACCTAAGGTGAACTGTTAAGAAGGGATGTTTCTGACAAGAAGGAACGCAAAGTGTCAGAATTAGCAGCACAACTCGGAAGATTAAAGACGAAGTAATGATGCTCGTGTAGAAGAAGCCAGTTAATGTGTGCAGTACATGGAAAAGCTACTTAGCTGCGAGGCAGGCCAGCATATTAAGGTAAGAGGGTAAGAGGCCACTAAGAACCGTTTCAGAAGTTTACGCGTTTCGAAGGATGGGTAAACTGCTGCAACAGTTATGGTCGGTAACATTTCCCTAAAGGAAATCTTGTTGCTAGAGGCAGGCGCTTAAACCCTGCAACTTCTCATACGGAATTATCAAGAAGACCCTCCATGCTGTAGTTTACAGCTATAAACACAGCTCTCTGACACCTCAGGGATTCCAAATACGTCTGAATTTGACTATAACATACCGGATGGAGGGCAAGTCATTAATTTCTTGATTTTTAACACATTTTTACTTCCTCTAGCCCCATATGTACAATGTACATAGGGATAGAGAAGTATTGTATTCCACCCAAAAGTTCGATACCGAGATTTCACCGGAAATATATGTTTTAAGACCCCCTCTATCCATAAAAAGCATTTTCAGAAAAAGGTTCGTGTTTGTGTAGCTAAAATACTAAACTTAGTATTTAAGTTTAGTAATTTCCAGGGATGGAACACGAAGATTTTGAGAAAAATCCCCCCACCCCTAACTACCCTTTACAAGGAACTTTTTTTCGAAAATTTTGATTTTCTAAAAAATGGCTGTAACGATTTTGATTAAAATATCGTACATTAAAGATAAGCACCTGACAAATAAAAAAATTATTTTGAATTTTCTGGGAATAGCCTCTGAAGACCACTTTATTCTGAGTGAATTTTGCGGAGTTTTGCATAACTGCTAAACCGTAAGATATAGACAAAAACTTACCACATAAAAAATTTAGAGCACACTAAAACACACAATTTATGTTATATACATTTTTTTGTGGAGTTATCCGTTTTTTTAGATATTCCTTGTTGTTGTTTTCAGGTTCGAAAAACTTTTCTCCTACAGAAATTTGTCAACCCCTATCCATACAAACAAAGGAACTTCAGTCACATTGCAACCAGTTTTTGACTATCGCTTTAACCTATGCTACTCCCTTATTTCCCTTCCACTTACAAGGAAGCAAGTAATAAGACTATTTCTGCTATTTTTTTTTTTTTTGTCGATTAGCATGAATTAAATGAAAGCATCAGCTTTTTAAAACTAATTTATTGCAGTGATATAGAGAAAGTCTTGTGAATGGAACACATCAGATTTTTAAATATGTAACACTATAAGTATGTTGTGGAAAATATTGTTGCTTCTATTAATTTAAGTGCAAATTTTAAAAGATGACTACTACGTATTTACAAAATCAAAAGATATTAAATTTGCATAAGAAAGTTATTACTTTTTGTCTTATATTTAAGATTTCCTTTATGTTTCGTCTTTATTTTGTTGAAATTTTGTGTTATTTTTATTTTCAAAGCCTATTGAATTCTCATAGCTTCTGTTTTAAAATGTAAAAAAAAAAAACCATTACATACAGTGAAGCAATCAATTTTGTTCACTGTACTCCATCTACATCATGACCAAGTGGAGCACGTGTTACAAATATATGTCTAGATTTGAACAAAATTCCTTCTGTATTAATATATTCTTTTAAAAAATTCAAAATGAGTTTGAAAAAAATAGGTGTGTTCCATTCACATGACTTTCTCTACATCGCTGTAACAAATTATTCATAAAATGCATGTTCTCCTATCTACCTTATGATAATTGAGATAAACGTTAGCAGAATTTTTTTTAATTACTTGCTTCCTTGTAAGTTAAAGAAATTAATAAGCTACACTAGGCTCAAGCGATAGTCAAGTCATTTAAAAGCTGGCTGCAATGTCATTAATTTCTTGTGATTGTGTGAACATGAGTTGAAAAATTCTCATATGAAAGTATTAAATATTTTAAAACTGTAACCAATAATAATGAATATCTCGAAAACGGTCAACCTCAAGAAAAAAAAAAGTATGTAATATAAATTTTGTGTTTTAACTAGCTATAAGTTGTTTAAGTGAGTTTTTCTCTTTCTCTTACGGTTAACCAGTTATGCAAAATCCATCCAGATTAAAGTAGTCTTCAGAGACTGTTTCCAGAAAATTCAGGGTATACAGTTTATTTATCATGTATATGTGCTGACTATAAACAGTCCTAATTAACATCATTACAGCCATTTTGAGAAATTAAAAATATTTTTCCATGTAAATGACAGTTGGGATGGGGGGATTTTCTTGAATATCTTCCTGTCGTATCCTTGAAAGATATCAAACTTAGATACCTAGTTTGGTATTTAACGGTATTTTGGTTTCTAAGCTGTGCTGTTCACGCACGCACACACACACACACACATGGCATTTCTAAATATGATTTTTTTTTTTTCTTTTGGAACTTTGGGATTTCTAAAACATGTATTTCCGGTGAAATTAGTCGCCCTCCGTGTGTAATGGTTACCATGCTAACTTCATATACCCAAGGCCGCGGGTTCAAACCCGGCGGAGGGCGATGGATTTTTTCGGGCGTAAAATCCTTAGCACGGCTTCCTTCGGAAGGGAACTAAAGCCCGTTGTAGATTTACGGCACGTAAAAGAACCTCAAGCCTGACAGAGAGGCCTCTGAGCAAAATTAAACGGTCTTTCACGCCCAGAATAGAATGGGACGCTGAGAACCACAGTGGTTAAAGAGTGTCCATAAATAACACGCCTTTTTTTCCGGTGAAATCTTGGTATTAAATTGCAGGTGCAGTACAATACCTTCTCTATACACTATGTACATAGTACGTGTAGAGAAAGTAAAAAACTTGGTACTGTCCACCCAACACAAGAAGGCAAATGGGGCCTGAGGGGCGAGCGAGCGAGGGGGGGCTTGAACTGTTATCTGGTCACGCACAAGTGGACCTGTTTACGTTTACTACGTGTGTATATGAACCAACCTACTGCTGCCAGCCTTAATGCTCATTTCAGTAACTGTAAAGATGTCCGAGGTACGTCCAGAAAGTAAGTTCTGTTTGGTAATAAAATTAAATTGTGTACAGATACAGGATAATTATTTATTACACAAAATTCTACAACTCTTAAACTACTTTTCCACATAACTGCCGAAATTTTGCAGGCATTTGTCATAGCGTGGCACAAGTTTTTGTATACCTTCTTCATAGAAGTTTGCCGCCTGTGTCTTCAAAAAGTTCGAAACATTTTCTTTCAGCTCTTCGTCATTGTTGAAGTGTTGACCGCCAAGGAAAGACTTGAGATGTAAGAACAGATGAAAGTCGCTAGGAGCGAGGTCAGGGCTGTACGGAGGATGGTCAAACACGCCCCCGCCAAATCTTTGCAGTGTGTGATCGTGCGTCGACGTGAAGAAAAACAACACCTTTTGACAGCAATCCTCGGCGCTTATTCTGTATTGCGCGGCGCAATTTCCTAAGTGTCTCGCAATAAACATCTGCTTTGATTGTTTGACCACGCGGTAAGAAATCAATGAGTAAGATGCCTTTCCAGTCCCAGAACACTGTGCACATCATTTTCGAGGTGTCAAGATTTGTTTCGGCTTAACCTTTGCTGGGTATGAAGTGTGCCTCCATTCCATTGATTGCCGCTTACTTTCAGGAGTGTCGTAAGAAACCCAAGTCTCATCTCCTGTGGCTATCTGTGTCAGAAATTCTTCGCCGTCTTCATCATAACGGGTTAAAAACTGAAGTGCACTACCCATCCGTTTTGTTTTGTGTTGCTCAGTAAGAATCTTTGGTACCCAACGTGAGCAAAGTTTACGAAATTTCAGTTTTTTGGTAACAACTTCATCAATTAGTAATCGTGAGCTTTGGGGAAATTCTATAGCGAGAGCACTAATTGTAAACTTGCGGTTTTCCTGGATCTTGTCATCAATCGCGTGAACCAGTTCTTCTGTAACCAAAGATGGACGCCCACTTCGTTCTTCATCGTGCACTTCACTACGTCCTTTATTGAACTGTCGGACCCATCTTCTCACCATTGAATCATTAATCGCATTTTGTCCGTAAACTTCGCAAATTTGCCGATAAATTTCAATTGGTCTCACTTTCCTAGCATTCAGAAAACGAATCACAGATCTGATTTCACAAGCGGCGGGATTTTCAATCAACACCGAAATTGTAAACAATTACAACAAAGCGTATGTGGCTGACAGCGATCTCAAAATGGCCCACGTTTCTTCTCCTTGATATAGAGCGTCTAGGGCGCATGTGTGAAACTGCGATCGCAGCGCTGCAGAGGAGATAAATTGAAACGGAGCTTACTTTCTGGACGGACCTCGTATCATGCATTATTTGGCTCTCGCTGCTAACACGCGCTACGGCATATAGTTATATAATATTTTGTTGGTTTAATATTTAAATGCAGAGAGCGGTAGCAAGATGAGGACTTCTCCAACTCGGATCTTGCACAACTGGACTTCTAGCTAAGTGAGAGTACTGTGAAAACATTGTGTATTTTAGATGAACCTAGCGTTCTTATCATATTCAGATGTGGATGCGAACAGCAAAAGTGTTTACATAAGTGCTCTACCTTGCCTTCTGGGGTTGGGTCATCGGTACCTGTTAAAGATGAACATCTTTGAAGCAACAGCTGAGAGACTGTGGTATTTATTGCCCTTCCTCATGAAATTTTCATGAATCAGTAACCAGGGGCGTGTAATGATTTGTTTGTCTAATGAATACAACATGTTTTCTCAAATGTTGTTAATTCATTTTCATATAAATTGAAATTTGTAATGAATTTATTTTTAATATGATATTAATTGAACATAAACAATAACAGCGCTATGTGCTGGTAATGTAATGTTTCTAGCACACTTCTTTAACACCGACTAGTAATTTGCAAACGATAATTGATGGATTTAGAGGAAAGTGAATAATATGGCTGATAAAAGACTGAGTCAAATTCTGAAATGTACTTTAACTTGTGAGTACTTTATCAAGAGGATATCTCTTTCTGAAACATTGAATAACAAGATCGTTAAAAAAAACTTGATATTTATGTCCAGTATCCTCATTTTATGGGACACAAGATTTTCTCTACACATCTGTAAAGCATTATTGTTAAAAAACTTATGCTTCAATTTACTTCACGCTAATCGAGACAAAAATAGCAGAAATAGTGTTACTACCTGCTTCCTTGTAAGTAGAAACGAAATAAACAAGTGCCATAGGTTAAAGTGATAGTCAAAAGCTGGTTGTTATTGACTAAAGTTCCTTTGTTTGTATGGACAGAAATTTACAAATTCCTGTATGAGAAAAAAACAAGTTTTTCAAAGCTAAAATCAAAAACAAGGAATATCTAAAGAATGATCAACTCCACGAAAAAAAAAATATATATAACATAAATTGTGTGTTTTAATGTGCTCTACGTTTTTTCTGCGGTAGGTTTTTGTGCATCTCTTACGGATTAGCAGTTATGCAAAACTCCGTAAAGCTGATCTGGAATAAAGTAGTCTTCAGAGGCTTTTCCCAGAAAATTCAAGATATACATTTTATTTGTGTGGAAAATATCTATAATATATGATGTTTTAATCAAAATCGTTAGCGCCATTTTTAAGAAGATCAAAATTTTCGAAAAAAACTCCATGTAAAGGGTAATTGTTGTGGGGGTGGTTCTCAAAATCTTCGTGTCGCATTCCTGGAAGATACTAAACTTAAATACCAAGTAGGGGATTTTACCGACTTTTCGTTTTTGAGTTATCGTGTTCACAGACACACGCACACACAACACGGACCTTTTTCCGCAAATGCTTTTTTTTAAATAAAGGGGACCCTAAAGCATATATTTCCGGTGAAATCTCGGTATCGAATTTTTGAGTGGAGTGCAATACCTTCTCTATACACTATGTACATAGTGCGTATAGAGAAAGTAAAGGTTGACTTTCTCTACAACGCTGTAATTAGGGAAAACATTAGGCTAAAGCGATTGTCAAATCTTTTAAAAGATGGTTGCCATGTGCATGAAATGCGATTCTATGCATGGGCAGAGTTTACAAATTTCCGTGTGAAAAAAGTATTTTAAATCTGAAACATATAACAAGAAATATATAAAAAATGATCAACTCACGACAAAAAGTATTTGACATAAATTGAGTGTTTTAAAGGAATCTACATTTGTTGTGTAGTAAGGTTTTGTCTATCCCTAACGGTTTACCAGTGACACAAAATTCTACAAAATTCATTCAGAATAAAGACGTCTTTAGATGTTATTCCCAGAAAATTCAAGATATACATTTGATTTGCCATATAAATATCTTTAATATCCGGCATTTTAATCAAATTTTTAGAGCCATTTTTAGTAAGTCAAAATTTCGAATGTTTTTCCATGTAAAGGTAATTTTGGGATGGGGGGATTTTTCTCAAATTCGTGTCACATCTCTGCAAGACTGTCAACTTGAATACCAAGTCCTGCAACCACAAACTACCCTTTACTTGGAAAAAAACTTCGAATATTATTATTTTCTCAAAAATGGCTTTAACGATTTTGATTAAAATACCGGATATTAAAGATAATTATGTGGCAAAGATTAAAGATATGTACGTCACACTAAAATGCACAGCTTGTATTTTCTGGGAATAGCCGCTGAAGACCACTTCATTCTGGATGATATTTTAATAACTCATAAACCATGCAAAAACTTACAACAGAAAATATATAATAATTATTTTAATTTATTTATTTTAAGTCGCTTTAACTCCTAGGTTAAATAACAATACAATAGTTATATCAATTGAATTCATTATATTACATGGAATTATTTACACATTAAACACAGGTCTGTGAATTAAAATTACATTAGAAAAGCAAGTTATTACAATAAATTATTAATACGTACAGTTTATGTCATATATTTTATTGTAAAGTTAAAGCTTTATTGTTCATTTAAATGTTAAACTACTTAAATTTTTCTGAAGCGGGAAGTCAACTTTGGTTTCATCTCTTTTAGTTTACTCCCGGGGATGCGAAACAGGACCACATTTAATAGTTTTAAAAATGTTGACTATTGCTTTCACATATGTACTCCGCTATTTGCGTTTAGCTACAAGGTACCAAGTAATAAAACCTTGTCTGTTGAAATGTTTATGTTGAAAACCATGGCGAAGAGAAAAGAAGTAATATTTTTTGTAAAACAGCTACACAAAATCTTTGAATGGAACACAGCAGCATTTTGAGTTATGCTATCCAAAGACGCATACACACCTGGCCCTTCTTCTAAAAATTAGTTTTATATTCAGGTCATCATACGTATTACTTTCTCTACACGTACTATGTACATGTGTATAGAGAAGGTATTGTATTCCACCCAAAAATTCCATACCGAGATTTCACCGGAAATATATAGGGTTACTACAAAAGAAATAGACAACTTCAACTGCCTGTAAAACAAAAACTATTAGAGATAGCAACCTAATTATTTTGGAGGTATGTTGAGAAACTCTCAAAGTTTTGTTTGTTACTATTGGTAACGCTGTAGTGTTTTGTTTGTTGTTGAAGAAGCTGAAATGGCGGAAAATACTGTGGAAAAGGCATATTGCGTGTTGGAATTTGCTAGAACGCAATCAGCAACTGTTGTCCAACGACATTTTAGAACACGTTACCACAAAAATGAAATGATGCGCTCACAAAAACCAGCATCGACTTCATCATGTCGCAACATGTCGATGCAAAAGTCACACCGTATGACCTTATCTTCTTCACTCAGAAACTGCAACATCTGTAATCTGTAAGGCATCATGTGCAGTCGCTTCTGTAAGGTTTTCCATACAGTTTGCTGTGGAATTTGTAATTACATGCTTGAACTAGATGTCGATTTCTGTAGGCTTCTTATGTAGGTAGAACGAACACGTTCAACGTTTTCTTCCGAAACTCTTCCCGAGCTCTTCCCTTTGCACAAACATCCCGTTGTCTCGAATTTTCTATACCAGTCGTAGATTGACTGTCTAGTCGGTGGCGTTTTGTGGTAACGTGTTCTAAAATGTCGTTGGACAACAGTTGCTGATTGCGTTCTTGCAAATTCCAACACGCAATATGCCTTTTCCACAGGGTTTTCCGCCATTTCAACTTCTGCAACAACAAACAAAACACTGCAGCGTTACCAATAGTAACAAACAAAACTTTGGGAGTTTCTCAACATATCTCCAAAATAATTAGATTGCTATCTCTAATAGTTTTTGTTTTACAGGCAGTTGAAGTTGTCTATTTCTTTTGTAGTAACCCTGTGTATGTTGAGACCACTTCAATCCAAAAAATCTGATGTGTTCCATTCACATAACTTTCTCTATATCACTGCGACAAATTATTCTATTTACTTCCTCTAATGGAGCAAAAATTAGCAGAATATTACTCGCTTCCTTGTTAGTAAAAGCGAAATAAGGGGGTACCATAGGTTAAAGAGATAGTCAAAAGCTGGTTGCTCTGCGACTGAAGTTCCTTTGTTTGTATGGACACAGTTCACAAAGTCCTGTATGAGAAAAGTATAAGTAATTATAGCTGAAAAAAAAAGGAATATCTCTAAAACAATAAACTCCACGAAAAAAACTCTATATAGCATAAATTGTGTGTTTTAAAGGTGCTCTACATTTGTTGTGTAGTAGGTTTTTGTCCATCTCTTACGGTTTAGCAGTTATGCAAAATTTCGTAAAATTGACCGAGAATAAAGTAGTCTTCAGAGGCTATTCCCAGAAAATTCAGAATATCCATTTTATTTGTCAGGTAAATAACGTTAATATACGATATTTTAATCAAAATCGTTAGAGCAATTTTTTAGAAAATCAAAATTTTTGAAAAAAAGTTCCATGTAAAGGTTAGTTTGGGGTGGGGGGATTTTTCTCAAAATCTGCCTGTCGCATCCCTGGAAGATACTAAACTTAAATACCAAGTTTGGTATTTTACCGACTTTTCGTTTTTGAGTTATCGTGTTTAAAGACACACGGACACACTGACACACGAACATACGGACACACGGACACACGGACACACACACACACACACACACACACACGGACCTTTGTCTGAAAATACTTTTTTGGATACATGAGACCCTAAAACATATATTTCTGGTGAAATCTCGTTATTGAATTTTTTGGTGAAGTGCAATACGTTCTCTATACACTATGTACATAGTGACTATAGAGAAAGTAAAAAGATCATTTTTAGAAAAATGTCCGTGAGTGTCTATGTGTATGTATGTGTGTGTGTCTGTGGGCAGCATAGCTCAAACATGAAAAAAAAACCCGTTAAAATCCCAAATTAGTATTTAGGTTCGGTGTCTTCGAAGAATATGACACTATGATTTTCAAGAAAATTCCGCCACCCCAAACTACCTTTACATGGATCTTTTTTCGAAAATTTTGATTTTCTCAAAAATGGCTGTAACGAATTTGATTAAAACGTCGTATATTAAAGATATTTACCTGACAAATAATATGTATATCTTGAATTTTCTGGGAACAGCCTCTGAAGACTACTTTATTCTGGGTGAATGTTATGGAATTTTGCATAACTGCTAAAGATTAAAAGATGGACAAAAACTTAAAACACAAAAAGTAGAGCACGCTACAACACACCATTGTTATATGTATTTTTTTCTTGTTGAGTTGATTGTTTTTGAGATATTATTTGTTTTTGGATGCAGCTTTAAAAAACATACTTTTCTCATACGGGAATTTGTCAACTCCTGTTCATACAAACAAAGGAACTTCAGTCACATAGCACCAAGCTTTTGACTATTCACTTTAACCTAGGGTATTCCCTTATTTCATTTCTAGTTACAAGAAAAGAAGTAACATATTTCTGCTGGTTTGTTCTTGATCAGAATCAGGTAAACAAAGGCAGAGTTTTTTAATAAATTATTTGTTGCAGAGATGTAGAGAAAGTCATGTGAATGGAACATATCAGATTTTTCCTATTGCAATGACTGAAAAATGGGTCGGAGAACTGTCTGATGAAACAAGAATACATGAAACAAGAATTTTTTTTTGCCAAATGAGGTATTTTTCTTTTCACCTCATCGCTCAAACGTTGCAGTAAGCTTGTGTAGTAGTCTTTTTCCCAGTAATCAATAAAAATAATTCCCTGTGCATCCCAGAAAACACTTGCCATAATCTTTAGTGACAAAATTGACTTTCCCTTTTTAGGAGTTGGTTCACCTGGAGTTGGTTCACCTGGAGTTGGTTCCACTGCTTTGACTGTGATTTACTTTCTGGAGTGTAATGATGTATCCAAGTTTTGTCCATGGTAATAAGCCGTCTCAAGAATTCACTGGGAGTTTTACGGTAGAGCTCCACCACGTTTTTCTTTGCAACTTTTGCTCAGGTGTCAACAAACGCGGCATCCATCTTGCACAAACCTTGTGAAAGCCCAAAACGTTACTTAAAATATTACATGTACGTTCGTTTGATATTTTTACAGCCTCTGCAATCTCAAAAAACTTTAATCTGCGGTCTTCCAGTACTAAACGATGAATTTTTTTCAATGATCTCTGGAGTTGTTACTTCTACAGGGCGTCCAGAGCGAGGCTCATCACTAGTGCTCGTACGTCCCATTTTAAACTCTACAACCCAACCTTTAATCATTGAATATGAAAGGGCAGAGTCTTTCAATGCACTGTCCATTTCCTCCTTGACTTCTTTAGGTGTTAGGCCTTTCAAATGGAAGTATTTAATTACTGCTCGTTTTGTCCAAATCCTCCATTTTCTGAAAACTCTAAAGTTGTCTTGTTTAAAATGCTGTCATTCAAAAACTAAACAAGCTATTGACCTGTAGCTATGGATACAAGCTAGTCTAGAGTTAAATTATACGATGCTACCGTCTAACTGGTCTAGTGGCGCCATATCTGTGTGAGGCCCAGGACTTATCAGCCGACCCTCGTAAAATGTGCTCGAGCCCCATCAGGAATAAATGAAATTTTTCTTCTTATTCACATCGTCTAATAAATCTGGCAGAGTGTTCTGAATAAAGTTCTGTGGACAGTATCTGTAATGCATGCTGGGAGAATTTATCACAACTGAAAAATGACAAATGAAAACAAGCAGCTATGGTGACCAAGGCCAACAAAATGAGTCAAGACCTGTTCTAGGAATGAGTGTATAAATAGATGAGTTTGAACTTTTATTATTAAATTGATAGAGCGAAAGCGAAGCGTTTTAAGGCGTATGTTTATATGAATTTATTTTCTGGTCAAGATACAAGGAATCCATCCCCAAATGTTGTGTAAGTATTTTAAATCACCCTGTATATAACCTTTAGGATAGTCCTGTACTGCTAGCAAAGTTTCCCTCATTTCCTCGTCGGAAATTACTGCCTCTGGCCGGGAGATTGCGGTACACACCGTTAATCATGCATCAGCGTTCCATTGTCTCTATTTTATACACAATCCTCTCATCTTGTGTTTAATCTGAGGAGTCTCGAACCAAGGTCTTTAGCATTCATAATGCAGTTAAACCGCTTATGTGTTTGTTACGTCCTCTACATGTACAGAGTGTATACAGAAGGTATTGTAATGCACCCAAAAATTCGGTACCAAGATTTCACCGGAAATACATATTTGAGAGCCACCAAATCCCAAAAAATCTGATGTAATCCAATCACATGACTTTCTCTGCAACAAAATTTTGTTAAAAAGTTTATGCTTCTATTTACTTCATGCAAAGTGAGAAAAAAATAGCAGAAATAGTTTTATTACTTGCTTCCCTGTAAGTAGGGGCGAAATAAGGGAGTAACATAGGTTAAAGTGATAGCAATAGATGATTTCTATGTGATTGAAATTCCTTTGTTTGTATGGACAGCAATTGTTAAATTCCTGTATGAGAAAATTATAAGTTTTAAAGCTGAAATAAAAAAACAAGGAGTATCGAAAAAACGATCAAATCCACGAAAAAAAAGTAATTAGCATAAAGGGTGTCTTTTAACGTGCTCTACATTTTTTGTGTGGTAAGTTTTAGTCTATCTCTTACGGTTTACTAGTTATGCCAAATTAAGCAAAATTCATCCAGAATAAACAGGTCTTTAGAAGCTATTCCCAGAAAATTCAAGACATACATTTTATTTGTCAGGTATATATCTTTAATATACGATATTTTAATAAAAATCGTTAGAGCCGTTTTTTAGAAAATCAAAATTTAGGGTAGTTTGGGGTGGGAGGATTTTTCTCAAAATCTTCGTGTCGCAGCGATGGAAGATACTAAACTCAAATACCAAGTTTGGTATTTTAGCTAGTTTTCGTTTTCGAGTTATCGTGTTCAAAGACACACGGACACACGGACATACACATGGACTTTTTCTCCAAAATGCTTTTTTTGGATTCAGGGGGTCCTAAAACATGTATTTCCGGTGAAATCTTGGTATGGAATTTTTTGATGGAATACAATACATTGTGTGTGAGTGTGTGTGTGAGTGTGTGAGTGTGTGTGAGTGTGTGAGTGTGTGTGAGTGTGTGTGTGTGCGTGTGTGAGTGTGTGTGAGTGTGTGTGAGTGTGAGTGTGTGTGAGAGTGTGTGTGTGAGTGTGTGTGCGTGTGTGTGAGTGTGTGTGTGTGAGTGTGTGTGAGTGTGTGAGTGTGTGAGTGTGTGTGAGTGTGTGTGTGAGTGTGTGTGAGTGTGTGTGTGTGCTTGTGTGTGAGTGTGTGTGAGTGTGTGTGTGAGTGTGTGAGTGTGTGTGAGTGTGTGTGAGTGTGTGTGTGAGTGTGTGTGTGAGTGTGTGTGTGAGTATGTGTGTGAGTGTGTGAGTGTGTGTGTGTAGCTGAGGGCAGCATAGTCCTTTAAGTACCAGACTTGGTATTTAAGATTGGTATCTTCTAAGATTTTCGAAAAAATGGCTATAACGATTTTGATTAAGATCCCGTACTTTAAAGATATTTATATTCCAAAGAAAATGTATATTTTGAATATTCTGGGAGTAACCTTGAAGACCACTTTATTCTGGATGAACTTTGCCGAATTTTGTTTAACTGCTAAACCGTAAGAGATATACAAAAACTCACCCTAAAATGTAGCTCACGTCAAAACGCAAGGTTTTGTCCGTTATGTTTTTGTTGTGGAGGTAACAGTTTTTGAGATATTCCTTGTTATTGGTTTCAATTGAGAAGTACTTAACCTTTTCTCAGACAGGAAGTGTCCGTTTTTCTTTTGTTCTACTCCTGGCCAAGCAAAGAAACGATTTGAAATGACAATTGCATAACGATAGCTTTTTAAACATTTGACTATCACTTTAGCATAGTGAATTCCCGTAGTTCCCTTCTACTTATAAGGAACTAAGTAATAAGATCATTCTGCTAGTGTTTATTTCGATTAGCATTGTGTAGAAAGAACAATAATCTTATGTGGTAAGTTTGTAGAGCAGCTAGAGAAAGTCATGTGAGTATAACACATAAGATTTTTACTTTTTCTGCACGTGCTATGTGAACAGTGTATAGAGAAGGTATTGCATTCCACCCAAAAATTCGATGATAACGACATTTCACCGGAAATGCATTTTTAGAAAAAGGCCCGTGTGTCTGTGTGAGTGTGTGTGTGTCTGTGGACAGCATATCTCAAAAACGAAAAGATAGTTGAATATCAAACTTGGTATTTAAGTTTGGTGTGTTCCAAGGATGCGACATGCAGATTTTCAAGAAAATCCCTCCACCCCGAAATACACTTTACATGGAAAAAAATTCGAAAATTTTGAATTTCTTAAAAATGGCTCTAACGATTTTGATTAAAATATCGTATATTAAAGATATTAACCTGAAAAATAAAATGTATATCTTGACTTTTCTTGCAATAGCCTCTGAAGACTACTTTATTCTGGGTCAATTTTACGGAATTTTGCATAACTGCTAAACCGTAAGAGATGGAAAAAAACTTACCACACAAAATATGTAGAGCACTTTAAAACACACAATTTATATTATATACATTTTTTCGTGGAGTGGATTGTTTCTAAGATATTCCTTGTTTTAGGTTTCAGCTATAAAAAACATACTTTTCTCATATAGGACTTTGTGAACTCGTGTATATACAAAGAAAGGAACTTCAGGCACTTAGCAACCAGCTTTTGACTATCACTTTAACCTATGGTACTGCCTTATTTCACTTCTATTTACAAGGAAGCATGTAATACGACTATTTCTGATAATCTTTTCTCGATTAGCAGGAAGTAAATAGAAATATTTTGTTGTAGAGATGTAGAGAGAGTCATGTGAATGGAACAGATTTTTTTTTTTGATACAGAGGACTCTAAAGCTTATATTTCCTGTGAAATCTCGGTATCGAATTTTTTGGTGGAATGCAATACCTTCTCTATACACTATGTAGATAGTGCGTGTACAGAGAGTAAAAATAAGTGTTAGTTGAGGATTTTAATGGCGCGCCAGTTTGTTGACATGGTAGCTAATTTCTCCCGGATTTGAACCGGGAGTTCCGTGGTTCAAATCCCGGTTATGGCATTGAACCTTTCAGTTTGATTTTACCGTTCCAGCGTTGTCCTATACTGTTTGTGTGTCAGACTCATTAATTACCATTTGCTAAAAGGTGTTAATGGTATTCGCAATTTTCGTGATTGGATATCCACACATGCACGCGAATATTTGCAGACTGCGGGTTGAAGATAACACGATTGCAGCAATTAACCATAACGACGGAATAAAATCGAATTGGGGATCCACGGCGAGCGGGACTTTCCAGAAGGTAATGTTGGCGTTCCCATTTCTATACGAACAAGTTTATCACGAATAGAGTCATTAAAATGAACAGAACTTTAAATTATATATGGCTTCGTAGTACACGGGTACCTAATTAGACCCAAAGAATGTAGCCATAACCTTTGACGTGTTCCATTTACAAGACTTATCTACATTTCTGCAACAAAGTATTGCGTAAAAGATTTTGCTTCTATCTACCTCACACTTATCAAGATAAACATTAGCAAACATTGTCTTTATTGCTTGCTTCCTTAAAAGTAAATGAAAAAAAATCTGTTGTGTACCTTTCACATTACTTTCTCTACTTAAAAATCTTATACTTCTATTTACTTCATGCTACCCATAGGTTAAAGTGATAGTCAAAAGCTAGTTGCTATGTCACTGAAGTTCCTTTGTTTGTATGGACAGCACTTGACAAATTCCTGTATGAGTTTTTCAAAGCAGAAACCAAAAACAAGGAATGCCTCAAAAACGATTAACTCCACAAAAAATGTATATAACATAAATTGTGTGCTTTAACGTGCTCTACATTTTTCGTGAAGTAAGTTTTTGTCCATCTCTTACGATTTAGCAGTTATTCAAAATTCGGTGAAATTCATTCAGAATAAAGTACTCTTCAGAGTCTATTCCCAGAAAATTCAAGATATACATTTTGTTCGTTAAGTAATTATCTCTAGTATACAAAGTTTTATTCAAAATCGTTAGAGCCATTATTGAGAAAATCAACATTTTCGAAAAAAGTTCCATGCAAAGGGTAGTGGGGGCGGGGGGTTTTTCCTCAAAATCTTCGTGTCGCATTTCTAGAAGATACTGAACTTAAATACCAAGTTTGGTATTTTACTTACTTTTAGTTTTTGAGTTATGGTGTTCACAGGCACACCTACACAAACTCCTGGACCTTTTTCCGAAAATGCTTTTTATAGATAAAAGGGACCCTAAAGCATATATTTCCGATGAAATCTCGATATCGAATTTTTGGGTGCATTACGATACCCTCTCTATACACTCTATACAAAACAAGTATAGAGAGAGTAAAAAATTATTACATAAAATGTGTGGTTAATGAGGTCTAAATATTTTAGGTAGAATAAAATCCACCCCTGCGCCGATTTGTCCACCACAATCCTCACATGCGGTCTCTAGGGATCTAGGTGAGAGGCGAGTGGTCTAACCAGTCGGCCACCGCGCGGCCTAGATTTGTCAATCTCCTACGGTTGATAGTTACGCCAAGTTGAACAAAATTCATTCAATTAAAGAGGTTTTCAGAGGCTATTCCTTGAACATACAAGAGATATATATGTTTTCGTAAACTTCCACGGCCAATATTAAAATTATCTTGGTCCAGAGTTTCCGGTGTAGACCGCGTCTTAAGGCTAAAATCTGCCGACGTTTCGCCCATCTTGTGATAAGGCTTCCTCAGGGCTAACTGCGTCTGGTCCGGCTGGCGTACCTTCTTATATACTGTAGTTGGGACATGCCAAGTACCGCCCTCCTGTGTTGTCATTGGTTATCGTTTGGCCAATGGCTGGGGTCGCTGCTTTCTGTATTCCTATTGGCTCGCTGGCCGCAAGGTGGGATGCTTTTCTTAGCAGAGGTCTCCAGATGGTGTTCAAACTTTTTCCATTGTCTCTGTTAACTTTATGTTCTTCTTTAATTATTTCTATGCTTTCGCGTATAATGCGATGTTTGTAGTCTTCACATGGTACCAATAATTTCATGTTATCAAAATCAATGTGATGGCCAGTTTCAATAGCATGTTCGGAGAGAGCGGACTTTTCAGGCTGATTAAGTTTGAGGCTTCTGATGTGCTCTTTTCGACGTGTGATTGCCGATCTTCCGGTCTGACCTATATATGCTTTGCCGCAATCGCAGGTTATTTTATAAATTCCTGGCTTAAGTAGTGGGTTGGATTTGTCTTTTACTGGTCTGAGGGTGGATTGTAACTTCCGAACCGTGCTGTACCGAGTATTAATCCCGTGTTTGAGTAAAATTTTGCCAATCCTTTCAGTGGTGCCCTGAACAAAAGGAAGGTGAGCCCATCTTGTCTTTTGTTTTTCTTTTTCTTTTTTTGTGGTTTTTTGGCATTCTTTCCCCAGTATTTTATGTCGGTTTTTGAGTATCCGTTGGCTTTTTAACACTTCCTGTAAGTGGTGTCTCTCTTCAGTTAAAAGATTTGGGTCACAAATACGCGTAGCTCGTTGGAACAGAGTTTTGACCATGCTTCGTTTTACTGAAATGGGGTGGTGGGATGTGGCATCTATGTATCTGTCTGTATGTGTAGCCTTTCGGTAAACTGAACAATGCACTGTTTTACTTGCTGAATTTCGCTCTACTAGAACGTCTAAAAATGGTAATTTTTGGTTATGTTCTAGTTCCATGGTAAATTGTATATTTTGATGAAGACTGTTTAGATGTTCAAGGAACTCTGGGATGTTGTTCAATCCATGTGGCCATACCACGAAAGTGTCATCCACATATCTTAACCACATATCCGGTTTGAGTCGGCAAGTGTCCAAGGCCGTGTTTTCAAAATCTTCAAGGAAGATATTAGCCACAATCGGCGAGATAGGAGATCCCATGGCTGCACCTTCTTGTTGTTGGTAGATGTCTTCTTGGTATGAGAAATACGTATTGGTTATACAGTGGGCAACAAGGTCGGTCCAGTCTTCTGGGAGATGGTTAATGCTGATTCTTTGTTGTACGGATCTAAGAGCTTCTTCAACTGGGATGCGAGTAAACAGAGATTTTATGTCAAAGCTGACTAAGATGTGGTGCTCTTCAAAGGTAAAATTCCGGAGTATTTGTACAAAATGGCCGGAGTCCCTGACAAAAGAGTCTGTCTTGCCCACTAGTGGTTGGAGACCCTTGGCTAGAAATCTGGCGAGTTCATGAGTGGGTGAGCCTATGGCACTGACGATTGGTCTCAATGGGATGTTTTGTTTGTGAACTTTAGGCAGCCCATAGAACGTCGGTGTACGAGAGTCATGAGGGAGGAGACGCTTTTGTTGTTCTGTTGGTATTGAAGAATTTTTTATTACCGAAATTGTGGTTCGTTCTAGTTTGTTTATTGGATTCTTCTCTACTTTCTTATACGCTGTATCATGCAGTAGGTGTGTCATTTTTTCTCCATAATCCTCAGTGTCCATCACGACAGCAGCGTTGCCTTTATCTGCTGGTAAGATTACGATGTCTGGGTTGGTAGCAATGCTTTTGAGGGCTTGACGTTCCGCATGAGTGATGTTTGCTTTGGGAACTTTTGCGTGTTTGAGTACCTTGTAAGTGTCCATTCTGATATCATTGGATGTCTCCTCTGGTAAGCCAGTAAGTGAAGCCTCTATTCCAGTAATAAACTCCTCCATCGGTATATGCCGGGGTGTGATAGCAAACTTTAGTCCCTTTGCTAGGACTTGTGTCGTGGGTTCGTCTAGAGTGATTTTTGAAACATTGACCACTAACCTTTCTATATCTAATTTGTGTTCCAATGGATTTTGTTTCTTTTTTAATGTTTGAAATTTTTTTCGTTGCCTATCTTCAGCAATATATGCTGTCTGGTATGCTAATGTGTATGAAATTTTCTCCAGAGTATTCCAGTCGTTTTCTTCTAAATCGGTAGCAAGCAGGTGATGCATTCCATACAATTCTGTCTCTGTAAAATGTAACTCTCGTCTTGTAAAGGCTATTCTCTCCCTTAGTAGACTGAGCGAGGCTTTCCGTAATATGTTGCGTGCATATCTGGTGTTGATGTGGTGTTTCAACTGTACAAACGTCGGAACTACATGTTGGTCTCTGCATCGTTTTAGGAAGGTTAATTGTGAAATAAGTCGTAGTTTCTTCTTCCGCAGTTGGCAGAACAGTTGTGTTTTCTTATACATTCTCTCCCCGTAGAGGTGTGTTATATGTTTTCGTAAACTTCCACGGCCAATATTAAAATTATCTTGGTCCAGAGTTTCCGGTGTAGACCGCGTCTTAAGGCTAAAATCTGCCGACGTTTCGCCCATCTTGTGATAAGGCTTCCTCAGGGCTAACTGCGTCTGGTCCGGCTGGCGTACCTTCTTATATACTGTAGTTGGGACATGCCAAGTACCGCCCTCCTGTGTTGTCATTGGTTATCGTTTGGCCAATGGCTGGGGTCGCTGCTTTCTGTATTCCTATTGGCTCGCTGGCCGCAAGGTGGGATGCTTTTCTTAGCAGAGGTCTCCAGATGGTGTTCAAACTTTTTCCATTGTCTCTGTTAACTTTATGTTCTTCTTTAATTATTTCTATGCTTTCGCGTATAATGCGATGTTTGTAGTCTTCACATGGTACCAATAATTTCATGTTATCAAAATCAATGTGATGGCCAGTTTCAATAGCATGTTCGGAGAGAGCGGACTTTTCAGGCTGATTAAGTTTGAGGCTTCTGATGTGCTCTTTTCGACGTGTGATTGCCGATCTTCCGGTCTGACCTATATATGCTTTGCCGCAATCGCAGGTTATTTTATAAATTCCTGGCTTAAGTAGTGGGTTGGATTTGTCTTTTACTGGTCTGAGGGTGGATTGTAACTTCCGAACCGTGCTGTACCGAGTATTAATCCCGTGTTTGAGTAAAATTTTGCCAATCCTTTCAGTGGTGCCCTGAACAAAAGGAAGGTGAGCCCATCTTGTCTTTTGTTTTTCTTTTTCTTTTTGTGGTTTTTTGGCATTCTTTCCCCAGTATTTTATGTCGGTTTTTGAGTATCCGTTGGCTTTTAACACTTCCTGTAAGTGGTGTCTCTCTTCAGTTAAAAGATTTGGGTCACAAATACGCGTAGCTCGTTGGAACAGAGTTTTGACCATGCTTCGTTTTACTGAAATGGGGTGGTGGGATGTGGCATCTATGTATCTGTCTGTATGTGTAGCCTTTCGGTAAACTGAACAATGCACTGTTTTACTTGCTGAATTTCGCTCTACTAGAACGTCTAAAAATGGTAATTTTTGGTTATGTTCTAGTTCCATGGTAAATTGTATATTTTGATGAAGACTGTTTAGATGTTCAAGGAACTCTGGGATGTTGTTCAATCCATGTGGCCATACCACGAAAGTGTCATCCACATATCTTAACCACATATCCGGTTTGAGTCGGCAAGTGTCCAAGGCCGTGTTTTCAAAATCTTCAAGGAAGATATTAGCCACAATCGGCGAGATAGGAGATCCCATGGCTGCACCTTCTTGTTGTTGGTAGATGTCTTCTTGGTATGAGAAATACGTATTGGTTATACAGTGGGCAACAAGGTCGGTCCAGTCTTCTGGGAGATGGTTAATGCTGATTCTTTGTTGTACGGATCTAAGAGCTTCTTCAACTGGGATGCGAGTAAACAGAGATTTTATGTCAAAGCTGACTAAGATGTGGTGCTCTTCAAAGGTAAAATTCCGGAGTATTTGTACAAAATGGCCGGAGTCCCTGACAAAAGAGTCTGTCTTGCCCACTAGTGGTTGGAGACCCTTGGCTAGAAATCTGGCGAGTTCATGAGTGGGTGAGCCTATGGCACTGACGATTGGTCTCAATGGGATGTTTTGTTTGTGAACTTTAGGCAGCCCATAGAACGTCGGTGTACGAGAGTCATGAGGGAGGAGACGCTTTTGTTGTTCTGTTGGTATTGAAGAATTTTTTATTACCGAAATTTCGGTAATAAAAAAAAAAAAAAAAAAAAAAAATTCTTCAATACCAACAGAACAACAAAAGCGTCTCCTCCCTCATGACTCTCGTACACCGACGTTCTATGGGCTGCCTAAAGTTCACAAACAAAACATCCCATTGAGACCAATCGTCAGTGCCATAGGCTCACCCACTCATGAACTCGCCAGATTTCTAGCCAAGGGTCTCCAACCACTAGTGGGCAAGACAGACTCTTTTGTCAGGGACTCCGGCCATTTTGTACAAATACTCCGGAATTTTACCTTTGAAGAGCACCACATCTTAGTCAGCTTTGACATAAAATCTCTGTTTACTCGCATCCCAGTTGAAGAAGCTCTTAGATCCGTACAACAAAGAATCAGCATTAACCATCTCCCAGAAGACTGGACCGACCTTGTTGCCCACTGTATAACCAATACGTATTTCTCATACCAAGAAGACATCTACCAACAACAAGAAGGTGCAGCCATGGGATCTCCTATCTCGCCGATTGTGGCTAATATCTTCCTTGAAGATTTTGAAAACACGGCCTTGGACACTTGCCGACTCAAACCGGATATGTGGTTAAGATATGTGGATGACACTTTCGTGGTATGGCCACATGGATTGAACAACATCCCAGAGTTCCTTGAACATCTAAACAGTCTTCATCAAAATATACAATTTACCATGGAACTAGAACATAACCAAAAATTACCATTTTTAGACGTTCTAGTAGAGCGAAATTCAGCAAGTAAAACAGTGCATTGTTCAGTTTACCGAAAGGCTACACATACAGACAGATACATAGATGCCACATCCCACCACCCCATTTCAGTAAAACGAAGCATGGTCAAAACTCTGTTCCAACGAGCTACGCGTATTTGTGACCCAAATCTTTTAACTGAAGAGAGACACCACTTACAGGAAGTGTTAAAAGCCAACGGATACTCAAAAACCGACATAAAATACTGGGGAAAGAATGCCAAAAAACCACAAAAAGAAAAAGAAAAACAAAAGACAAGATGGGCTCACCTTCCTTTTGTTCAGGGCACCACTGAAAGGATTGGCAAAATTTTACTCAAACACGGGATTAATACTCGGTACAGCACGGTTCGGAAGTTACAATCCACCCTCAGACCAGTAAAAGACAAATCCAACCCACTACTTAAGCCAGGAATTTATAAAATAACCTGCGATTGCGGCAAAGCATATATAGGTCAGACCGGAAGATCGGCAATCACACGTCGAAAAGAGCACATCAGAAGCCTCAAACTTAATCAGCCTGAAAAGTCCGCTCTCTCCGAACATGCTATTGAAACTGGCCATCACATTGATTTTGATAACATGAAATTATTGGTACCATGTGAAGACTACAAACATCGCATTATACGCGAAAGCATAGAAATAATTAAAGAAGAACATAAAGTTAACAGAGACAATGGAAAAAGTTTGAACACCATCTGGAGACCTCTGCTAAGAAAAGCATCCCACCTTGCGGCCAGCGAGCCAATAGGAATACAGAAAGCAGCGACCCCAGCCATTGGCCAAACGATAACCAATGACAACACAGGAGGGCGGTACTTGGCATGTCCCAACTACAGTATATAAGAAGGTACGCCAGCCGGACCAGACGCAGTTAGCCCTGAGGAAGCCTTATCACAAGATGGGCGAAACGTCGGCAGATTTTAGCCTTAAGACGCGGTCTACACCGGAAACTCTGGACCAAGATAATTTTAATATTGGCCGTGGAAGTTTACGAAAACATATAACACACCTCTACGGGGAGAGAATGTATAAGAAAACACAACTGTTCTGCCAACTGCGGAAGAAGAAACTACGACTTATTTCACAATTAACCTTCCTAAAACGATGCAGAGACCAACATGTAGTTCCGACGTTTGTACAGTTGAAACACCACATCAACACCAGATATGCACGCAACATATTACGGAAAGCCTCGCTCAGTCTACTAAGGGAGAGAATAGCCTTTACAAGACGAGAGTTACATTTTACAGAGACAGAATTGTATGGAATGCATCACCTGCTTGCTACCGATTTAGAAGAAAACGACTGGAATACTCTGGAGAAAATTTCATACACATTAGCATACCAGACAGCATATATTGCTGAAGATAGGCAACGAAAAAAATTTCAAACATTAAAAAAGAAACAAAATCCATTGGAACACAAATTAGATATAGAAAGGTTAGTGGTCAATGTTTCAAAAATCACTCTAGACGAACCCACGACACAAGTCCTAGCAAAGGGACTAAAGTTTGCTATCACACCCCGGCATATACCGATGGAGGAGTTTATTACTGGAATAGAGGCTTCACTTACTGGCTTACCAGAGGAGACATCCAATGATATCAGAATGGACACTTACAAGGTACTCAAACACGCAAAAGTTCCCAAAGCAAACATCACTCATGCGGAACGTCAAGCCCTCAAAAGCATTGCTACCAACCCAGACATCGTAATCTTACCAGCAGATAAAGGCAACGCTGCTGTCGTGATGGACACTGAGGATTATGGAGAAAAAATGACACACCTACTGCATGATACAGCGTATAAGAAAGTAGAGAAGAATCCAATAAACAAACTAGAACGAACCACAATTTCGGTAATAAAAAATTCTTCAATACCAACAGAACAACAAAAGCGTCTCCTCCCTCATGACTCTCGTACACCGACGTTCTATGGGCTGCCTAAAGTTCACAAACAAAACATCCCATTGAGACCAATCGTCAGTGCCATAGGCTCACCCACTCATGAACTCGCCAGATTTCTAGCCAAGGGTCTCCAACCACTAGTGGGCAAGACAGACTCTTTTGTCAGGGACTCCGGCCATTTTGTACAAATACTCCGGAATTTTACCTTTGAAGAGCACCACATCTTAGTCAGCTTTGACATAAAATCTCTGTTTACTCGCATCCCAGTTGAAGAAGCTCTTAGATCCGTACAACAAAGAATCAGCATTAACCATCTCCCAGAAGACTGGACCGACCTTGTTGCCCACTGTATAACCAATACGTATTTCTCATACCAAGAAGACATCTACCAACAACAAGAAGGTGCAGCCATGGGATCTCCTATCTCGCCGATTGTGGCTAATATCTTCCTTGAAGATTTTGAAAACACGGCCTTGGACACTTGCCGACTCAAACCGGATATGTGGTTAAGATATGTGGATGACACTTTCGTGGTATGGCCACATGGATTGAACAACATCCCAGAGTTCCTTGAACATCTAAACAGTCTTCATCAAAATATACAATTTACCATGGAACTAGAACATAACCAAAAATTACCATTTTTAGACGTTCTAGTAGAGCGAAATTCAGCAAGTAAAACAGTGCATTGTTCAGTTTACCGAAAGGCTACACATACAGACAGATACATAGATGCCACATCCCACCACCCCATTTCAGTAAAACGAAGCATGGTCAAAACTCTGTTCCAACGAGCTACGCGTATTTGTGACCCAAATCTTTTAACTGAAGAGAGACACCACTTACAGGAAGTGTTAAAAGCCAACGGATACTCAAAAACCGACATAAAATACTGGGGAAAGAATGCCAAAAAACCACAAAAAGAAAAAGAAAAACAAAAGACAAGATGGGCTCACCTTCCTTTTGTTCAGGGCACCACTGAAAGGATTGGCAAAATTTTACTCAAACACGGGATTAATACTCGGTACAGCACGGTTCGGAAGTTACAATCCACCCTCAGACCAGTAAAAGACAAATCCAACCCACTACTTAAGCCAGGAATTTATAAAATAACCTGCGATTGCGGCAAAGCATATATAGGTCAGACCGGAAGATCGGCAATCACACGTCGAAAAGAGCACATCAGAAGCCTCAAACTTAATCAGCCTGAAAAGTCCGCTCTCTCCGAACATGCTATTGAAACTGGCCATCACATTGATTTTGATAACATGAAATTATTGGTACCATGTGAAGACTACAAACATCGCATTATACGCGAAAGCATAGAAATAATTAAAGAAGAACATAAAGTTAACAGAGACAATGGAAAAAGTTTGAACACCATCTGGAGACCTCTGCTAAGAAAAGCATCCCACCTTGCGGCCAGCGAGCCAATAGGAATACAGAAAGCAGCGACCCCAGCCATTGGCCAAACGATAACCAATGACAACACAGGAGGGCGGTACTTGGCATGTCCCAACTACAGTATATAAGAAGGTACGCCAGCCGGACCAGACGCAGTTAGCCCTGAGGAAGCCTTATCACAAGATGGGCGAAACGTCGGCAGATTTTAGCCTTAAGACGCGGTCTACACCGGAAACTCTGGACCAAGATAAGAGATATATATCTTTATTTTTATTTGTCATACAAATATCTTTATAATGTTTCCATGCAAACGGTAGTTTTTATCATCTTTTCCTGTTTGAGCTATCGTGTTTACAAACACACGGACACACACTCACATATGTGGAACTTTTTCTAAAATTAGTTTTTTGTTGGATAATGGGGCCCTAAAACGTGTTTTTTTTTTTACAATTGGGACCCTAAAACGTGCATTTTCGTAATTTCTCACTAAAGTATTTTGAGTGAAGTGCAATACCTACCTAAGCACTATGTATAGAAACACAAATGATTTTTTCAAAATATGGGACGCTAAAACGTGTACTTTCTGAGAGATCTTGCTATCGTATTTTCAGGTGAAACGGAATACGTTCTATATACACTCTATACAGAACAGGAGGAGAGAAAAAAGTTTGATGTGTTTCATTCACGACTTTCAGTTTTAAAATACACTTTTCACATAAGGGAATTTGTCAAATGCAAAGAAACATATCTCATCCATATGGCAACCGACTTTTAAAACATTTGACTATCGATTTAGCCGTGTATTCCATTATTTACCTTCTACTTACAAGAAAGCATCTCTGCTAACGTTTAACTCGGTTAGCAAGAAGAATAAGCTTTATAACAATAATTTGTTCCAGAGATGTATACAAAGTCATGTAAATGGAGCACATCAGATTTTACTTTCTCTACACGTACTATGTACATAGAGTATAGAGAAGGTATTGGCACTCCACCAAAAAATTCAATACCGAGATTTCACTGGAAATATATGTTTTAGGGTCCCCTGTGTCAAAGAAAAGTATTTTCAGAAAAAGTTCCGTGTGTATGTATGTGTGTTCGTGTGTCCGTGAACACGATACCTCAAAAACGAAAAGTCGGTAAAATACCAAATTTGTACATAGGAATAGAGAAGTATTGTATTCCACCCAAAAATTCGATACCGTGATTTCACCGGAAATACACGTTTTAGGACCCCCTGAATCCAAGAAAGGCATTTTCAGAAATATGTCCGTGTGTGTGTGTGTGTGTGGTTGTGGGTGTGGCCAGCATAACTCAAAAACGAAAAGACGGTTAAATTCCCTACTTGGTATTTAGTTTTGGTCTCTTCCAAGGATGCGACACGAAGATTTTCAAGAAAATCCCCCACCCCTAACTACCCTTTACATTGAAAATTTTTCGAAAATGTCACACTTCTTATTAATGGCTTTAACGATTTTCATTAAAATCGCAAACATTAAAGCAAATTCAATCACAAATAAAATGTATATCTTGAATTTTCTGGAAAAAGCTTCTAAAAACCTGTTTATTCTGGATGAATTTTCCTTAATTTTTTATAATTAGTAAACCGTAAGAGATAGACCAAAATTCACTGTACAAAAACTGTGGATCTTTTAAAGTACACAAGTTATGTCATATACTTTTTTTTACGTGGAGCTTAGCGTTTTCGATGTATCCCTTGTAATTAATTTCAATTGTGAAATACTTATATTATTCTCAGACGGAAGTGTTCCGTTTTTTTTTTGTTCTACTCCTGGCCAAGAAAGGAAGTGATTTACAATGACTATCGCGTAACAAAAGCCTTTTAAAACATTTGGCTATCACTTTAGCCTAGTGCATTCCCTTAGCTCCAGCAACTTATAATGAACTAAGTATTAAAATTCAGTTAATGTGCATCTCGATTAGCATGGTGTTGAAAGAAGAATTATCTTTCATAAGAAGTTTTTAGAGTAGCTAGAGAAAGACATGTAAGTGTAACATATCAGACTATTAATTTGGACATGATCTGCTTTAATCACTACTATGTGTAATAAAGAGAAAAATCTGATGTGTTCCATTCTCATGACTTTCTCAACTTCTGTGTAACAAATTATTGTTAATAAGCTTATTCTTATATTTACTTCATGCTAATCGAGAAAAGACTAGCAGAAATAGTCTTATTACTTGCTTCTTGGTAAGTAAAAGCAACATATGGTTGTATCATAGGTTAAAGTGAAGTCAGGAGTTGGTTACTAGGTGACTGAAGTTCCTTTGTTTGTATAGACACGAGCTGTCAAATTCCTGTATGAGAAAATCACAAGTTTTTCAAAGCAGAAGCCAAAAACAAGGAATACCTAAAAAACGATCAACTCCTCGAAAAAAATGTATATAACATAAATTGTGTGTTTTAATGTGCTCTCCAGTTTTGATGCGGTAAGTTTTTGTCCATTTCTTACAGTTTAGCAGTTATGCAGAATTTCGTAAAATTCATCCATAATAGCCTTCAGAGGCTATTCCCAGAAAATTCAAGATATACATTTTATTTGTCAGGTAAATATCTTTAGTTTACGATATTTTAATCAAAATCTTTAGAGCCATTATCAAGAAAATCAAAATTTTCGAAAAAAGTTCCATGTAAAGGGTAGTTGGAGGTGGGGGGATTTTCTGGAATATCTTCGTATCGCATCCTTGGAAGATACCAAACTTAAATACCGAATTTGGTATATAACGGTCTTTTCGTTTTTGTGTTATGCTGCCCACAGATACACACACACACGTTACAGACATACAGAGTTTTAAACTACCTATCTGGTTTTAAACGGGACCATGCAAAGCGAACCGAACTATTGCTTTAACCTAATGTATTCCCATATTTCTTTTCTACTTGGAATGAAACAAGCAATCAGACTATTTCTTGTAATGTTTAACTCGATTAGTATTATGCGTATAAAAGAATACTCTATTGTTCGAACAGGTAGAGAAAGTTATGTGATCATATTTTTAATAGTAGACAGTTACACGCACGGACATTTTCTAAAAGTGTTTTCTTGGATTAAATATATATTTCCGGTGAAATCTCGACATCGAATTTTTGGGTGCATTACAATACCTTCTTTATATTGTACATATGGGGCTAGAGAAAGTAAAAAAAATCTGATGTGCACCATTCACATGACTTTCTCTACATCTCTGTAACTAAGTATTGTTAAAAAGCTTACGCTTCTATTTACTTCATGCTAATCGAGGACAAATTAGCAGGAATATTCTTATTACTTGTTTTCATATAAGTAAAAGCGAAATAACCGAGTACCATACGTTAAAGCGATAATCAAAAGCTGGTTGCTATGTCACTGAAGTTCCTTTGTTTGTATGGACAGCAGTTGACAAATTCCTGTATGAGAAATATATAAGTTTTTCATAGCAGAAACCAAAAATAAGGAATGTCACCAAAACAGCGAACTTCACGCAAAAAGTGTATATAACATAAATTGTGTGTTTTAACGTACAGTATATGTAGTAAATTTTTGTCCATCTCTTATGGTTTAGCAGTAATTCAAAATTTAGTAAAATTCATCCAGAATAAACTACTCTTCAGAGGCTATTCCCAGAAAATTCAAGATATACATCTCATTTGTCAGGTAAATATCTTTAATATACGAAATTTTAATCAATATCGTTAGAGCCATTTTTGAGAAAATTGAAATTTTCAAAAAAATTTCCTTGTAAAGGGTAGTTCGGGGTGGGGGGATTTTTCTAAAAATCTTCGTGTCACATCCCTGAGATATACTAAACTTAAATACCAAATTTGGTGTTTTACTTACTTTTCGTTTTTGAGTTATCGTGTTCACAGACACACGGACACACACGCACGGACCTTTTTATGAAAATCCTTTTTTTTTTGGATATTGGGGACCCTGAAACATATATTTCTAGCGTGCATTACGGTAACAAATGTGTTACTGACCTTTGCACATTAAAATCCTGTTACGTTTTGGACAGATGTAATATAAAGCCTCACTTAATTTGCGTTAAAATGTACACATAACGGCAATTATCAGAATATCAGGGAAGTGATAAAAGCTAAAAATAGAAACTGGTGAGCTATGTAATTTTCATTGGTTAGTCGTCCATTAAATTGTAGTATAAAATTACCGTGGTCGTGTTTGTGAAACTGATCACTCACATCATAAATGATGAACGTTTTAGCGAAATTTCCCTTCAAATGGCACCAAATAACTCTACTTTATATAGAAGTGTACATTAGAGGGGTTAATGTCGCACATTAATCAACTCCCTCGTTGTTTATATTATCGCTAATAATTAAAATATCAGTGACATATTTCATAAACAAATTCCATGCGCATTTCATTTCCATCTTCATGAAACATAGCCATGCTTCAGCGCTAACCATTACCGTAAATCTCTAGCAAATTTATCTTACAAATGATTTTTTACTTTTTCTACACGTACTATGTACATAGCGTATAGAGAAGGTATTGTATTGTGCCCAAAGTTTGATACCGAGATTTCACCAGAAATAGATATTTTAGAGTCTCCTGTATCAAAAAATCTGACGTGTTCGATTCACATGACTTTCTCTACACCTCTGCAACAAATTTGTTCAAAAGAATGTACTTATATTTACTTCATGCTAATCAGTAAAACATTAGCAGAAATAGTCTTATTACTTGCTACCTTGTAAGTAGAAGCGAAATAAGGGACTACCATAGGTTAAAGTGAAAGTCAAAAGCTGGTTGCACAGACACACGGACCTTTTTCTGAAAATACCTTTTTTGTATACAGGGGACCCTAAAACATATATTTCCGGTGAAATCTCGGTATCGATTTTTTTGGTGGGGTGCAATACCTTCTCTATACACTATGTACATAGTGCGTATAGTGAAAGTAAAAATAGCGTTTTAGGAATAGCTTTTACGGAGATCTAGAGAAAGGCATGTGATCGTAACAGCGGATTTGTACTTTCTCGTACTATGTACGTAGTGTGTAGAGAAGGTATTCAATTTACCCCAAAAATTCGTTACCGAGATTTCATTTCAAATATAATGTTTGAGGTCCCCTCAATCTAAAAAAATCATTTTTAGAAACATTTCCATGTGTGCGTCAGTCTCTCAGTGTGTGTGTGTGTGTGTGTGTGTGTGTGTGTGTGTTTGTGTGTGTCCGTGTTTCTGTAAGCACAATAATTCAAAAACAAAACTCGGTAAAATAAGAAACTTGGTCCTGAAGTTTAGTATGTTCCAGGGTTGCAACACGAAGATTAAGCCATTATGCTTAAAAACTGTATATTAAAGATATTTAATTGCAAAGAAAATGTATGGCTTGAATTTACTGGGAATATCCTCCATACCCCTCTTTATTCTAGTGAATTTTGGTGAATTTTGTGTAACTAGTGAACCCCAACTTGTAAGCCGTTAAAGATAAGACCAAAACTTACAACAACAAAAATGTAGATCTTGTTAAAACACACAATTTATGTCATACTTTTTTTCGTGGAGTTGCCCGTTTTCGAGATATTTCTTGTTATTAGTTTCAGTTTAAAAATGCTTATTCTAATGCAGAAACTTCTCAAATTCTGGCTTCGTAAAGGAACGGATTTCAATCTCATAGCAACTGCATTTTAAAACATTTGATTGTCGGTTTAGTCTAGTGAATTACCTTATTTCCCTTTTACTTATAAGGAACTGATAATATGGCCGTTTCTACTGATGTTGGATAGGTAGAGTCAGACTGATAAATTCTATGCTATAGCCGGAATTTGAACCACGGATCTTTCTGTCTCTAGCCGGTTGCTCTACCACTGAGCTAGCATGGCAACATTCCGGTAGGGTATTACATTTCTCACCTAACTCGCATGTTTCCCGGTTCCCATGTTGCCATGGTAGAACAACCGGGTAGATATCGGGAGATCCGTGGTTCAAACCCCAGCTGTGGCATTGAATTTTTCTGACTCTTCCTATCCAACTCCTGTCCTAGACACCGTTTCTGTGAAAAAACAATTAAATTATCACGTTTCTACTAAAGTTTACCTCGAATAGTATGAAGTAGATAGAAGAATAGGTCTATTAAAAATAATTTTTTACGAAGATTTAGAGGAAGTTATGTGAACGGAACACATCAGATTTTTTAAAGTCTATTTTTACTCGTATAGGAGAAAATTCAGCTAAACAGAGAAATATGTGAAAAATGTTGCAATTTTCTTGTTTATTCAAATATTAAAAGGTATATATTAGTAACTTAAGTAATGATTAGACTGTCATTTATGAATTAGAAAATATCATATAAATGGTAAGTTTTCATTATGATAGCTTGTATAGTTTTCAAGAAACTTTAGTATACATATTTCATTGCATTTCAGAATGGAGATTGTTACACCTGTCTATACGAAGTGTTCTTAACGCACGAAGGGATATCTGCACACGTAAAATACGGGATATCTGGTCCACCTGAACTTGGCGATAAAGGCTGCTTAATTTTGCTCAGAGGTCCGTTTATCAGGTTTGAGATTCTTTTATGTGTCGTAAATCTACGAAACGGGACTCCAGCTTTACTTCCCTTTGGAAGGAAGCCATACAAAGCATGTTGACGCCCGAGAAAATCCATCGTCCTCCGCCAGGTTTGAACACTCGATTTTGGGAAACAATTGCATTATACTTGAACTGTGTCTGTCCCTATTTTAACCCAAAAGGTCAGATAAGTGGGTCGTCACTCAAGGTTGAGTACAAAGGAAAAGGTGCCCTTATTGGATGTTAAGAAATCAATTGAATTTCACTGTTCAAGATTTGGATAGGTAGAGCCAGACTGAAAAATTCAATGCCATAGCCGGGATTTCAACCATATCCACCTATCCAACTCCTGTCCTACATATGGATAGTGTAGAAGAAACAATTAAACCAATACCAATTGACTATCATATTTGGATATACTATGAATCCTGGGACTTAAAGTACTTGCAACATTGTAAGTCGACATTGGGGTTGTCATCTCAAAATAATTTGAGAACACCTTGTGGTTTACCGGGAAACATGGGAGTCAGTTCAAAAATTAAATGTTATACCGGCATGTTGCCATGGTAGCTCAGTAAAAGAGCAACCGGCTAGAGACCGGGAGATCTGTGGTTCAAATCCCTGCTATGGCACTGAATTTTCAGTCTGACTTTACCTGTCCAACTCTTGTCCTACACACGGCTTGTGTGGAAAAAACAATTAAACCAATTCAAGGTTTAATAACTCCTAATTTCCGGCATATCGGATAAAACCAATTACACCGGTTAATTATAGTTAAGAAAGCAATAATAATGTTGGCTGAGAAATTCTGTTGTTACGGACAACCGGGAAATAATTGTCGTTGTAAAAAAACCAATACTCACATAGAGTTCAACTAATAGTAAAGTACCCGGACTCCAACCTCCAGCTGTTTTGCTCACACACCCACAAAATACTCTAGCCATGGAAGACGATTACCTCGTCTGTTTCATGTGATGTTCGATTTGCTTACAAGAATGTTCAACGGGATGGAATGAAACAAATGCCTTCAGCTGCAAAGGAACAATTGTTTACAATTGCGAGGGGGACCACAGCTATCCCATTCTTGGCGTGGAGTCTGTATGGTTAGCGATAGCAGTGGGAAAACATAAAGGAAAAAGTAAAATCAGATAAGAAGTTATTCATACGAATCACAACAAAGGTATCAGATTAGTAATGCTACTCAAATTCCAGTACAACGCTACACAGAGAACAGAAAAATAAATCCAGGAAATGTTGTAGCTTATATATAGCAGTGGCATTTTATTGTCTCTAGCTCGTGTGTACAATATACATAGACGATAGGGAATGTATTGTATTCCACCCAAAAATTCGATACCGAGATTTTACTAAAAATCTATGCTTTGAGGACACCCGAAACAAAAAAAAATATATATATAATATAAAATATCAATAACAATACAAATAATAATGTTACCTTTCTCTAGCATGTGTCTACAATGTACATTAGTAGATAGAGAAGATATGTAAGACTTGAAGCTTTCACGGCGAATGTATTTCATTATGGCGATCAGCCGTGTCAGGTATATAAAATCCAAGGTTTCGACCATTGCACACTCCATGGTCTTCATCAGGGACTGCATGAGGCTGAGTGCGTGCGTGTCTGGTAGGCTCGTGGTGAGCCTCGGTGTTGTTGCTGTGTACCTACCCTGGTAAGGGTTTAACCACCTCAACCAGGAATGAGGTGAAGGTTGAGGTTTCGAGTGTTGGTGTTAAGGAGGTAGCGCTGGTAGGCTCCTCGAGCGGTTGCATTTCAGGAGCAGCATCCTTTCCTCTGCTCCGCTGGTGTTTATTTTGTTTAAATATGGTGATGAATTTTGATAGACCTCTCCCAATGGGAGGTGGGAGTGCTTTGTTCAGCTATTACGCTGTTGGCTGGTTTATAGCCGTTGTTACCGGGGGTGCCCACAAGCCATGCGGGGAACCCGGAAGCGCCTCTTTCGGCGTTCAGAGGGTAAGTACTCCCTCAGAGATCTGACAAGTGCGTTCTCATGTTCGCCCAATCTGGCGTAGAATTTTTGATCCCGGCGCCTAATAACATCTTCCACATATGGGAGGGCCGAAGCTTCATGTAGTAGCCTCAAAGGGAAACGTCGACATACAGAATATATGGTCCGGAGTCCTCTATTCTGTACCCGCTGTAACCAGAGAAGCCAGGAGTCCGCTGACATACCCCACACTTCGCAGGCATAGAGCATCAGGGCGACTATAAGCGCCTTGAAAAGGCGTAACTTTAAGTGAACCGGCATCTGGGAGGCCAGAACGGGGTAAAGGGAGGCTACCACCCCCTTCGCCCTGTCCGACGTTCCCCGCACGTGTTCACGAAAAGTTAGGCCCTTATCAAGAATGACGCCCAAGTATTTGATGGAATTCCCCCACTCTATCCTTTGGCCCTGATAGGAAAAGTTGGGTATCTTGTTTATTTCGGGGCGTTTTCTGGTGAACAGAACAGCATGACTTTTGCCCGGGTTAACGGACATTCGCCACTTTCTGCACCAGTCCTGGACGAGACGGAGGTGTCTCTGTATGGGGTTGAAGGCTCTGCGTATGTTTCTGTCAGTGCGGTAGAGTAGGACGTCATCAGCAAACTGGGCCATGTTGACGCCCTGCACCGTAGGGAAGTCTGCCATAAAAAGGCTAAATAAGGTGGGTGATAATACAGAGCCTTCTGGGACTCCACCTCGTAGGGGTTTTGGTGTAGATGTTTGCCCCGCTACTGCAACTCGAAGGTGCGTTGGTGTAGGAAGCTGTGTATGATGTTGATTAACTGTGTATGTAGGCCAATCTGGATGAGTTTAAACAGGAGACCCTCATGCCAGGTGGTTTTTTTTTTTTTTTTTTTTTTTTTTTTTTTATAAAACAGTAACGGAGTCTGATCAGGACTCCGGCACTGTATCCCTATTTACATTTCCCCCCGTAGGTTTTTACTGATTACTGGTTTACTGATTTTACTGTTTCTTTTACAAACATATACACATTGCACAAACATATAACACCCATGCCCAAGGTGGGACTCGAACCCACGATGCTTGAGAAGGCCTTCTCAACATCCAAAGACACCGCCGGCGTGAAGGCCCCGTACTGGAACCCCAGGGCGGCAGCCTCCACCACCCGCAGCAGCTGTTGGTTTGTCGAGTGCCCAGGACGGAATCCAGACTGATGGAGTGGGATGGCTTGAATGTCGACTACCTGCGGCGACAAGCGGGGCAAAAATTCTTTTTTAGGGAGGAAAGGCCTTTGTTTATTTTTACTTAATTCACCTCACCTCACCTCACCTCACCTGTGTAGTACTAATCTCTCGAAAACCTTCGAAAGGGTGGGTAGGAGGCTAATGGAGCGGTAGCTGGAAGGAAGTGTAGGGTCCTTACCAGGCTTCAAAATGCACACCACCCGTGCCACCTTCCACTCGCGCGGAAAGTGACCTAAGGTGAGGCACATGTTGAATACGTTGGTGAGGTACAGCACTGTCTGAATGGAAGGTTGCTGAGCATGGCAGGTGTCAGCCCGTCCTGCCCGCAAGCCTTTTTGGTGTTGAGACGCCGGAGTGCGCCTTGGACTTCCCTAGGGCGGATGATTGGTAGGGGGTTCTCCGCTTCATGAGGCTGTTCCCGTAAGTAGCGGTCAACATCCTCATGAACGCGGGCAGTGAAGAGTACGTCCTGGGGGTCCTCTCTCGGACTGCAGGTGTCCTCTATGTAGCTCGCAAGCACATTTGCTTTGGCTTGTGGTTCGTAAACAAGGCCAAGATTGCCTTGAAGCGGGGAGTGGTACTGATTACGTTGGCGTCGGAGGCTTTTTGCGATATGCCAGACGTCGCCGCCCTCCAGGTCTTGCACGGCCATTGTGGTCTCCCACGCTTGCACACGGTGCTCGCGTAGTCGGACACGAAACTCCCGACGGAGGCGCCGCAAAGACCCCGATTGTGTGGCGTTCGGTTCCGCTGATATAGTCTGCGGGCTGCCCAGGAGAGGCGGATAAGGAGTTCAAGTTCTAGGGGAAGGACATCTGGATGTGGTGTTGGTGGGGTGCGGATGGTGAGGTTGTGAACCGTTCTTACTACTGTGGTAGTGAAGGTTTTGACTGCTGTCTATAGGCTGGGTATGTCAGTGATTTTTGGGTTGGGAGGAATTGATGCGCTGAGGCAATCCTTTACGCATTTCCAGTCTATTTCTCTGGTGTGTCCTGAGAAGTCGTGGCTGGCAACCCTGGTGTTGATTTCTGCCAGCACGGGATTGTGATCGGAATGAAGTGCAGCGAGAGATGTGAGCATGAGATGGAAGGGGTAATGTTTGATGATCGATGACTGATGGTTGTCCTCGACCTTGCGGATGTTGTGTGGGTTGCTAGGGGCCCAGAACTCTTAGCTGGGGATCCCTATCAATCATGCGAATCATTGCATTGCCTCTAGGATCCGCGCGGGGGCCCGAATGCCAACGCTGGTGTTTGGCATTAAAGTCCCCGGCGAGGATCACGCTAGGATGGAGGTTGAAGAGGGATTGGTAGTCAGCAGCTAAGAACGGCCTACCGGGAGGGTGGTAAACAGAGACTATTACTACCTCCGTTCCTCCGAGCTCAACACACACTGCCGTCACCTCAAGGGCTTGCAGGGGCGGAATGGGGATGGGTTTGTGGACCACGTTTTGCCTCACAAGAACCGCAGTGCCGCCTCCAGGGCGGGGCACCCGGTCACTGCGATTCCAAACGTATCCAGGAAGACGGAAGGGTATGTCAGGACGCAAATGTGTTTCCGATACTAGAATGAGGTCCAGGGCATAATGGGCAGCAAAGCGCTGAAGCACATCCCTATAATCCCTCACCACAATTGCGTTCCAAAAGACGAATCGGAAGGAGGTACGAAGCCTAGTTCCGTCCGCCATTTTAGGGCAATGGGGCGAGGCTGAGATATGAAGGTGAGGCGTTCAAAGAGGATCATCGCCTTGCTGTTTGGATCGGAAGTCTGGAAGTACCTGGTGAGGAGATCCCGGATTCTCTCGGCGTGGTTTAGCAGCAGCTGCAGAAACCACCCCAGGAGGTCCGCAACATCCAAAGCAGGTATGATGGTGGGTGTGGTTAACGCTGGTTGGTTGGTTTGTTGAGGAGGCGGAGTCACCACCGCTGGTCGTTCCTCGCGGGAGACAAAAATTTAGATCACCGTAAAACACACAATTTATCTTATATACATTTTTTTTCGTGAAATTGATCGTTTTTTAGATACTCCTTGTTTTTTGGATTCAGAATTAAAAATATACTTTTCTCATACAGGAATTTAACAATTGCAGTCCATACAAACAAAGGAACTTTAGCCACATAGCAACCAACTTTTGACTATCACTTTAACCTATGGTACTCCCTCATTTCGCCTCTACTTACAAGGAAGCAAGTAATAGGATCAGTATGAAATAAATAGAAGTATAAGTTTTTAACAATAATTTGTTGCAGAGGTATAGAGAAAGTTATGTGAATGGAATACATCAGATTTTTTCCTTGAATTAACTGTTTCTGAGATATTCCTTGTTATTTGTTTCAGGTGTAAAATACTTACTTTTCTCACACGGAAAGCTATAAACGCCTGGCCATGCTTTTGAGAGATTTGATTATCGTTTTAGCCTAGTGTATTCTCTTTTTTTCCTTCTACTTGCAAGGAAGCAATTAATTAAGACAATTTCTGCTAATGTTTATCTAGAGTTTCACAAAGTACATAGAGCAGGCATTTTAACAATAATTTGTTACAGATATATAGAGCAAGTCATGTGAATGGAACACATCAGATTTTATTCTCATTGCGGTGATAACAGTTTCCTAGATATTCCTTGTTATTGGTTTCAGTGTTTAAATATTTAAAACTTTTCTCACACAGAAATTTTTGAGTTCCCCATCTGCAAAGAAACACATGACAAACCAGTTCTTAAAATATTGGACTATCGTATTATCCTACTGTATTCCTTCATTTGCAATGTATTGGCACAGGAAATAAGAAATAACATTATTTTTATACTAATGAATATCTCGATTAGCATGAAATAGAGATAAAATAAGCTTTATAACAATAATTTGTTACAGTCATGTGATTGGAATCCACCACATTTTTTGTGAGTATGATTTGTCTATGTGTTACGATTCACCGGTTACTCAAAAGTCACCGTGAATGAAGAAATCTTCAGAGGCTATTCCTAGCAAATACAACCTATATATATATATATATATATATATATATATATATATATTTTATTTGTAATATTAACTTTAATATGCAGCTTTTTATTTAAAATCGTCCGAACTAACGAGCAAAATACATACCGTAAAATGTTTCCATATAAAGGGTATATTGTGATGGTGGGATTATTACTTTCTCTATACACACTGTGTATATAGTGTATAGAGAATGTATTGCACTCCACCAAAAAATTCGATACCGAGATTTCACCGGAAATATATGGTTTAGGGTCACCTGTATCCAAAAAAAAGTATTTTCAGAAAAATGTTGTGTGTGTGTGTGTGTCCGTGTGTCCGTGTGTCTGTGAACACGATAACCCAAAAACGGAAAGTTGGTAAAATACCAAACTTGGTATTTAAGTTTAGTATCTTACAGGGATACGACATGAAGATTTTGAGAAAAATCCCTCCACCACAAACTACACTTTACATGGAACTTTTTTTGAAAAGTTTGATTTTCTAAAAAATGGCTCTGACGATTTCGATTAAAATAGCATATATTAAAGATATTTATCTTGCAAATAAAATGTATATTTTGAATTTTCTGGGAATAGCCTCTAAATACTTCTTTATTCTGGATGAATTTTTCATAACTACTAAACCGTAAGAGATGGACAAAAACTTAACACACAACAAATTTAGATCACGTTAAAACACACAATTTATGGTATATACATTTTTTTCGTGCAGTTGATCGTTTTTGAGATCTTCCTTTTTCTTGGTTTCAGCTTTGAAAAACATACTTTTCTCATACAGGAATTTTTCAGCTCCTGTTCATACAAACAAAGGAACATCAGTCACACAGCAACCAGCTTTTGGCTTTCACTTTAACCTATGGTACTCCCTAATTTCGTTTATATTTACAATAAAGCAAGAAATAAGACTATTTCTGCTAATTTTTCTCGATTAGCATGAAATAAATAAAACATAAGCTTATTAACAATAATTTGTTACAGAGATATACAGAAAGTCATGTGAATGGAACACATCAGATTTTTTTTAAGATCTCCTTGTCGCATACTTTAATGATGCTGAATTTAAATGCCCAGTTTAATATTTAACCGTGGTGTCGTTTTTGAGTTATCGTGTTCAATGTCCTTTTGTTTTAGGGGTCTTTAAAATGTGCATTTACAATGAAAACTCTGTATCAAATTTTGGGTGGTTTGCAATACATTCTCGACCTAAGTACCATATAATATATATATATAGAAAACAAAAATATATATGAAATAAATTGTGTTTCAAAGAGATCCAAATATTTTGTATTAAGTTTGTTGTACATCTTCTACGATTTATCAGTTAAAAAAATGCCATCCAGGGGTTATTTTCCTAAAATTCAAGATATACACTTTGTCATATAAATATCCTTAATTCACGGTATTTTAACGATAAATGTCAGAGCCATTTTTGATAGAAAAAAATTGGAAATGTTATCCATGTAAAGGGTATTTTGGGGTGATAGGATTTTCTTAATAATTACCGTGTCGCATACTACATTGATTCAAAACTTAAATACGAAGTTTGATATTTAACTGAGTTGTCGTTTTTAAGTTATCGAGTTCACAGACATACTATCGCGCGCGAGTCTTTTTCTGGCATTGAGTTTTGACTATCGGAGATTTAAAACGTGTATTTTTGGTGAAATCGCGATATAAATTATTTGAGTTGAGTGTAATTGTCTATCTACTTATTATGTACATGGTAGAGAAAGTAAATCGAGGACAAAGAATATGTAATTCTAGTTTCTGATAAGTGTTCCTTTGTATCATGAGAGATAACATTCACATCATTATTCAACTTTATGTTTTCGTCTTTATCCTTTGAGGCGGGAACTTGTGGACATACTGGTGGGGCTGGGCTGCGCAGCGACGACTGGTCCTCTCTCCGGCGTTGCAGCTGCTAAAGTCGATTCTCGATGCTCCTCGGCTATTGGTGGACTCAGCGACGAGCAATTGAGACCTATTTATATCTAGCTTTGGTATTTAGCTACGGTGATCTCCAGGGAATTATCTTAAATAATGTCGGCACTTTTCGTTCAATCAAGGTTTATTTCTCTTTTACTAGCGTTCCCGAGAATGTTCCTGCCGCGATTGGGTTTCGATAATTTCCCTCGAACAAGAGCGTAACGCGCATAAAGGTAACTAAACTTTACGCGGCGACAAGTGCAACGGTTACGTGCAGAATAATTGTAGACACTTTAAATTTCCGCCGTGGCTTCCTTACGCGTGACATTTATTTCAACTGTGTGAGTCACTGTAATAACGTTACTATATTTACGAGGATTGTTGTTTCGAGCATCATAGATTCTACGTGTAGTTACATTCCTACTGCCTCAATTCACAATAATAACTCGCTAATTCGCGCATACTTCTTGTTTTGGGCTTCGCAGCTTTCCCCTTGGAGTTACATCTCAACTGCCTCACTCACTATGACAGCTCTGCTAACTCGCGCGTTCACTTGTTTTGGGCGTCACAGATCTCCCCTTGGAGTTACATCTTAACTGCCTCATTCACTGTAATAACTCTACTAATTCGCGCGTATTTTTGTTTTGGGTGTCATATATCTCCCCTTGGAGTTACATCTCAACTGCGTCAATCACTATAATAACTCTGCTAATTCGCGCATACTTCTTGTTTTGGGCTTCGCAAATCTCCCCTTGGAGTTACATCTTAACAGCGTGAAAATTGCGGCGAATACTCTATATTTATAACAAATTCTACCCACGCGCAAAACTCACAACTCCTAATCTCATTGGCCCATTTTTGGCCCCGAAAGTGGTTTGGGGTGCGCTTCTGCCGTGACGTGATTAATTGTAATTGCTCAATGCGTCTTTTACCTGATTCTTGACCTGAATTTCCTTGTGGTTCCCCGGCTTATATGTGACTTTCACTTTCTCTTGCGGAGATGTGACCACACAATAGCGTCTTTCCCCTCTTGCAATATACAAAAGAAACAGCGTAAACAACTGAATTCGTCGCTTGAGAACTCTGAGGTTGAAGTTAGAAACACTTTCCAGGAAAAATCTCTCCGAACATCCAATATATAATAAATACATTATATCTTATTTACTATTTAACCTAAACAATTTATTGAATTACAATTATTGGTTATGCGCTTATTCTCCTGGACGATAATCCGTCTCACCTTGTAAACGAAGAGGTTACAATTAGTTAACAGTGAAATTGATAACTACAGGATCAATTTTGCTGTATCAGTGGATGGAAAACTGCAAGACCAACTCTATACAGATTCCAAGAACTAAGCGTAAAGTTTAGACACTGTAAATGATTTGCTTATCAAATGTATTGCTGAAGGTATAGGAAGACTGTTGTTACTTTCTCTACACGTACTAATTATATAGTGTATAGAGAAGGTATTGCATTCCACCCAAAAAAATCGATACTGAGATTTCACTGAAAATGTATGTTATGGGTCCCCCTGAATCTAAAAAACTCTGATGTGTTTCCCTCACAGACTTTCTCTACATCTCTGCAACAAATTATTGTTTAAAAGTTTATGCTTAACCGAGAAAAAATTAACAGAAATAGTCTTATTACTTGCTTCCTTGTAAATAGAAGCGAAATAAAGGAGTACCATAGGCTAAAAAGTAATAGTCAAAAGTTGGTTACTATGTGACTGAAGTTCCTTTGTTTGTATAAACAGTAGTTAACAAATTCCTGTATGAGAAAAGTAAGTTTTTCAAAGCTGAAAGCAATAACAAGGAATATCTACAAAACGATGAACTCCACAAAAAAATGTGTATAACATATATTGTGTGTTTTAATGTGCTCTACATTTTTTGACTTCTAAGCTTTTGTCTATCTCTTAAGGTTTAGCAGTTATGCAAACTTCCTTAAAATCCATCCAGAATAAACTATTCTTCAGAGGCTATTCCCAGAAAATTCCAGATATACATTATTATGGTCAGGTAAATATCTTTAATATACGATATTGTAATCAAAATGATAGAGCCATTTTTGGGAAAATCAAAAATTTCGAATAAAGTTCCATGTAAAGGGAAGTTAGGTGTGGGGAAATTTTCTTGAAAATCACTGTCGCATCCTTGTAAGATACCAATCTTAAATACCAAGTTTAGTATTTAACGGTCTTTTCGTTTTTTGAGCTATGCTTCCAAGGACGCGACACGAAGATTTTCAAGAAAATCTGTCCCCCCCCAACTTTCCTTTACATGGAACTTTTTTCGAAAATTTTGATTTACTCATAAATGGTTCTAACGATTTTTATTAAAATACCGTACATTAAAGATATTTACATTACAAATAAAATGTATATCTTTACTCGAATTACGGAATTTTGCACAACTGCTAAACCGTAAGAGATGGACAAAAACTTGCCATGCAAAATGTGTAGAGCACTTAAAAGCACGCAATTTATGTTACATACACTTTTTTCGTGGGGTTGATCATTTTTGAGTTATTCCTTGTTTTTGGTTTGCACTTTAAAAAACTTGCACATTTCTCTTACAGAATTAATCAACTCCTGTCCATACAAACAAAGGAACTTCCTCACATATCCAGCTATTGACTATCACTTTAACCTATAGCACTCCCTTATTTCGCTTCTACTTATAAGAAAGTAAGTAATAAGACTATTTCTGCTAATTTTTTCTCGTTTATCATGAAGTAAATAGAAGCATAAACCTTTTAACAATAGAGATATAGAGAAAGTCATGTGAATGGAACACATCAGATTTTTTTGATTTTTTGTACTTATGTGCCAGAGAAAGTAAACATTTCAGCAATTATTAGCTTTGCTACAATGCAGCAGTATATGCAGATTTCTGGCTGGATTTCAATTTGCTGACAAGAGATTGCAGCGCGCCCTGGATTGCTGCAGTGATACATGCTTTATTCTTTTCACCGTTTCAGTTCCACTGATATAAATAATTCAACGAGGCACTCGCTTTTTGTAGTTTATTCACGATATCTCTTTTCTATCGTACTGAGGAACCCTGCATTTCCATTAAAAGTTTCAAACTATTTCCTTCGCTATTCCGCAATAGGTTTGTAAATGACCTGGTAATTTTTACTTTCTCTACACGTACTATACACATAGTGTATAGAGAAGGTATTGCATTCCAACAAAAAATTCCATACCGAGATTTCACCGGAAGTACACGTTTTATAGTCCCTTGTGCCCAAAAAAAAAATGTTTGGAAAAAAGTCCGTGTGTGTATGTGTGTGTCCGTGTGTGTATGAACACGATAACATAAAAACGAAAACTTGGTATTTTCCACAGATGTGAAACGAAGATTTAGAGAAGAATCCCCCATCCCAAACTACCCTTTACATGGAAAATATTTCGATAATTTTGATTTTGTCAATAATATCTCTATCGATTTTGATTAAAATAGCTCATAATAAAGATATTTATATGGTATATAAAATCTATATCTTGAATATTCTGGGAATATCCTCTAAGACATTTTTATTCTGAATGAGTTTTGCTGAATTTTGCATAATTGGTAAATTGTTAGAGATAGCTAAAAACTTACTGCACAAATATGTAGATCACGTTAAAACACGCAATTTAGGTCATATACGTTTTTTTAAGTTTGAATTGACAATTTCTGAGATATTCCTTGTTATTCTTTTCAGATTTAAAATGCTTCGCAAACAAACATCTAGAAATTCCTGGCCCGGCTTAGAAACAGATTTTAACCAGAAGTCAACCAGCATTTGAAATATTTTACTATGGATTTAGCCTTTATTTTGCTTCTACTTACAAGGAAGCAAGTAATTAAGACAATTTCTGCCAATATTTATTTTAATGTTTATAAATTAGTTAGAACGATATGCTTTTTAACAAAAACAAGTTACATCGATATAGAGAAATACATGTAAATGGAATGCATCAGTTGTTTGGAAAGTATACACAGCAAGTTTCGAATTCGTGTAATACAAATCTATAGAATTGATAAAACTTATCACTCTCCGTGTCACGTATATAATACACAGATCCGTTTCAATACCGGAATTTTACCCGAAATACACGTTTTGAGCTCTGGAGAATGAATTATCTGATGGGTTTCATTCACATGACTTTTTCTCTCTGTCCTATAAAAAACTATTTTTATAAAAGCTTATCCTTCTATCCCTCCATGCTAATACGGATGCACATGTTAATTAGTTCCCTATAGGTAGAAGCGAAATGGGGAATTTATTAGGCTAAAGCGAAAGTGAGGTCTTTCCAAAGCAGGTTCAAATGCGTGACAAACCCCTGATTGGAAATGTTTCAGTATTTTAAAGCTAGAACCAATAATAGGGAATATTTCAGAAAACTTCACCAAAAAGTTTATAGACATAAATTGTTTTATAAAATTTTCAGTTTGCTGTAGTAAATTTTGTCCATATTTTACAATTTAACAGTTTTGTAAAAGTTATTCAGAGTGAAGGGGATTCCCAGAAAGTTCAATATATAAATGTTATTTGTCATGTAAATATCTGTAATATTTAACGGATATCCTTTGAGCCCATTTTGATAAAAGCAAAATTTTGAAAATTTCCCATGTACAGGATAGTTTGCGTGTCGCATTCTTGGAAGGTGACAAACTTAAATATGAAGTTTTGTATTTAAGTTGGTGCATCATTTAAATTTCATGTAAGACTTTGATCAATTAAACATTTTTGTTTTCATAACAAAATTATATGGATTCTAAACTTCTTGACTTATTAACCAACATCGCTAAAGCCATTTTAAGATAATTTAAATTTCGTAAAATTTCCCATTCACTTAAAAGTTAATTTGTTGAAAATATTCAGGGGGTATTTTTAGAAGATACTGGGCTCAAATATGAAGTTTGGTATTAAACTAACTTTCTATCTTTAGCCACGTTTTAACTCATAGAAACAGAGAGAGAAAGAGAGAGAGAGATAAGGACAGACACAAACACATACACACACAAGTCTTACTAAAATAGCATCTGATGTGTGACACTCACATGACTTTCTCTACATCCCTGTAACAAACTATTGTCAATAAGCATATTGTTTATGCTACTTCAAATTAATTTAGATAAATGTTAGCAGATATAGTCTTATTATTTGCTTCTTTATAAACAGAAGCGAAATAGAAGAGTACATAGGTTAAAGTGATAGTCAAAATCTGGTTGCTATGTGATAAAATTCATTTTCTGTGTGGACAGACGTTAACAACTTCCTGTATGAGAAAAGTTTTTTAAAGCTGAACCAATAACAAGTAATATCTTAAAAGCAACCAACTCTGCACAAACAATTTATATAACATAAAGTGTGTACTTTAACGCGATCTAAAATTTTGTATGGCAAGTGTTTGACCATCTGTTACGGTTTAGCAGTTATGCAAAATTCCCTAAAACTCATCCAGAATAAATAGTCTTCAGAGGCTATTTACAGAAAATTCAAGATATACACTTTATTTGGCAGGTAAATATCTTGAATATACGATATTTTAATCAAAATCGTTAGAGGCATTATTGAGAAAGTCAAACTTTTCGAAAAAATGTTACATGTAAAGTGTATTTGGCGGTGGGGGATTTTCTTGAAAATCTTCGTGTCGCATTCTTGGAAGATACCTAATCTAAATACCAAATTTGGTTTTTAACGTTCTTTTCCTTTTTGAGATATGCTGCCCACAGGCTCACAGACACACACACACACACACACACACATACGCATTCACGGATATTTTTCTAAAAATGTTTTTTCACTTTCTCTATCCGTACTATGTACATTGTGTATGGAGAAGGTATTGTATTGCACCCACAAATTCGATACCGAGATTTCACTAGAAATATTTGCTTTGTGACACCTTGAATCCCAAAAAGTATTTTTAGAAATATGTGCGTGTATGTGTCTGTCTGTCTGCCTGTCTGTGTGTGTCTGTGGACAGCATAGATCAAAAACGAAAAGACTGTTAAAAACCAAACTTGATATTTAAGTTTGGTATCTTCCAAGGATGCAAAACGCCATTTTCAAGAAAATTCCCCCGACGCAAACATCCCTTTACATGGAAAAAATTTCGAAAATTTAAATTTTCTTACAAATGGCTGTAACAATTTTGTTTAAAATATCTTATATTTAAGATATTTACTTGACAAATAAAATGTATATCTTGAATTTTCTGGGAATAGCCTCTGAAGACTACTTTATTCTGGATGAAATTTACTAAATTTTGAATAACTGCTAAATCATAAGAGATGGACAAAAACTTACTGCACAGAAACTGTAGGGCACGTTAAAACACACAATTTATGTTATATACATTTTTTTCGTGGAGTTCGTCGTTTTTATGACATTCCTTATTTTTGGTTTCTGCTAAGAAAAACTTATACATTTCTCATACAAGAATTTGTCAACTGCTGTCCATAAAAACAAAAGAACTTCAGTGACATAGCAACCAGCTTTTGACTATCACTTAACCTATGGTACTCCCTTATTTCACCTCTACTTACAAGGAAGCAAGTAATATGGCTATTTCTGCTAATGTTTTACTGATTAGCATGACGTTAATAGAAGTATAAGCTTTTTAAGAATAATTTGGTGCAGGGATATAGAGAAAGTCATGTACAGATCAGGTTTCTTTTGAATTCGTTGGGTATCAAAACATGTATTTCAGGTGAAATATCGTTATTGAATCTTTGGGTGCATTACAATACTTCTCTATACACTATGTACACAGTACGTGTAGAGAGAGTAAATGTGGAAAGGGAAATGTTTATTTCTCAAGAATCATTACGTAATTTATAAAGCACTTTGTAACACGATGCTATGTGAAAATACATGACGACGTTTTATTTACTTTGAACGAAAATAAACAGAAGTGTTTGCAGCAGAAAAGTATCAGCTAATAGCATGCTTTTGAAACGGAAGTAGATGAAGTATATACTTGTCGGATTTTGTTTATAAAATATACAAGATGTTTGTTTGAGCGACGAGATATAAGAATTCAATCCCAGGGGCATACAGACAAATGAATAGTATAATTATTACACCATCTATTGTTTATAGACGATTCAGGATACTGAATATATAGCTTCATTGTTCACTGTGTGGAAATTAATGAAGAAGTACAAAATATGGGGATTGAATATAAAAAGTAGGAAAAAATATATGTGTTTTATGCACAAGCATTTCTCTACATCTAATCTCTATTCTTTTGTCCACTTCTTACTAATCGAGATAAACATTAGCAGAAACGGTCTTACTTTTAATCCTCATAAGTAGAAGGGAAAAAAATCTGATGTGTTCCATTCACATGACTTTCTCTACATCTCTGTAATAAATTATTGTTAAAAACCTTATGCTTCTATTTACTTCATGCTAGTCCAGAAAAAATTAGCAGAAATAGTCTTATTACTTGCTTCCTTTTAAGTAGAAGCGAAATAAGGGAGTACCATAGGTTAAAGTGATTGAAAAGTACAAGAAAAGTATGCTTTCAAAGCTGAATCCAAAAATAAGGAATATCTAGAAAACAATCAACACCACGCAAAAATGTAAATAACATAAATTGTGTGTTTTAATGTGCTCTACATTTTTTGTGTGGTAAGTTTTTGTCCATCTCTTACGGTTTTCGACTACGCAAAATTTCGTGACATCGATCCTGAACAAAGTAGTCCTCAGAGCCTATTCCCAGGAAATTCAGGATATATATTTTATCTGTCTTTAATATACGATATTTTAATTAAAATCATTGGAACTATTATTAAGAAATTCAAAATTTTCGAAAAAAATTTCATGTAAAGGGTTGGTGGTGGTGCAGGAATTTTCTTGAAAATCTTCGTGTCGCATCCTTGGAAGATACCAAACTTAAATACCAAGTTTGGTGTTCAACGGTGTTTTCGTTTTTGAGTTGTGCTGTCCACAGACACACACACAGACGGACCTTTTTCTGAAAATGCTTTTTTTTTGGATTCAGGGGGACCCAATGTAGTACGTGTAGAGAAAGTAAAAATCTGAAGTGTTCCATTCACATGACTTTCTCTTCTTCGGTGTGGGATTGAAGTCTGTTTCTATGCGTGGCCAGAAGTTGACAAGAACTTGTATGAGAAAGGGTTTAAGTATTTTATAACTGAAACCAATAACAATGAATATCTCAAAAACCGGTCAACTCCAGGAAAAAAAGCAGATCACCTAAATTCAGTGCTTTAAGGAGGTCTACATATTTATTTCTTACAGTTTACACTTAGGCAAAATTCAGAAAAATTCATTCAGAATAAAGATGTTTGCCGAGGTTTTTCCGGGAGAGTTCAAGATATACATTTTTCTTGCGATATACATTTCTTTATCATGCGATGTTTTTTAATCAAAAAGATTAGTATCATTTTTATTAAATCTAATTTTTGGAGAATCTCTCCATCTAAAGGGGGAAGCGGGATTTTCCTGAAGAGTTTCGTGTCGCATTCTTGGAAGATACTGAAATTTAGTATTCTACTTTAGTATTTTACCAACTTTTTGTTTTTAGCTACGCTGCTCACAAAAATGCGCACTCACACGGACATTTTTCTAAAAATGTTTTACTTTCTCTACACGTACAATGCACATTCTCTATAAAGAAGGTATTGTAATACACTCAAAAAGTTTATACCGAGATTCCACCGGAAATAAATGTTTTGCATCTCCCAAAGAAAGCATTTTTAGAAAAACTTCGGGAATGTGTGCGCGAGTGTGTGCCTTTAGACCAGCATAGTTAAAAAACGAAGAGACGTTAAATACCAACTTGGTATTTAAGTTTGGTATCTTCAAAGGATGTAACACGAAGATTTTGAAGAAAATCCCCTCACCCCTAACTATCCTTTACATGGAACATTTTATCAAAATTCGCTGTAACGATTTATATTAAAATGTCTTATAAAATATTTTTATGACAAACAAAATATATATCTTGAATTTTCTGGTATTAGCCTCTAAAGAATTATTCCTTATAACTGGAAAACCATAAAAGGTATACAAAAACTTAGTACATAGGAAATGTAGATCTTATTAAAACAATTTATGTCGTATAAATTTGTTTGTTTTATAGAGTTAGTTTAATTCAGTTATTTAATTTCTTTAGTTTTTTCCCCTTAGTTTAATTTTTCGTTTTTAAACATAGTTAGAGATAAAAGGATAATTAAGGGAAGCTGGTTTCCAGTATATAGTTGTTTTTTATTTTTTAGTTAATAGTTTTTTAGTATTAAACTGTTTATACATTTGTATATTATAATATATATTATTTTTTCGTTTTATTAATTTTATAGATATATATTATATCTGTAAAATTATGTTTGTATATGGTGAAGGTTTAATGAAGTTGAAATCTGTAGATATACGTGCCAGGATGTATATTGCAGATATCTATTTATTTATTTATTTGTAGAGTTAACTGTTTTCGTAATATTTCAGGTTATTGGTTTCAATGTTTGCTACTTAAACTTGTCAAAAATGCTAATACATCTTTCTTCACGGTTCTCGTTTGTTTATTGCTGGAAAGCAAAGAGATCGGAATTTCAGATGTTTCACATAACGACCGACTTTTATAAGACAAGACTATAGCTTCACGTTGTGCATTTTCTTGTTGCTCTACTATGAAGTTAGTAATAAGACTTATCCTTTTTTTACTGTTAAAAAAAAACCATTACATGTAGTGAAGCTGTGAATTTTGTTAAATTATGGACATCTATTGCCAACACGTGCCTCACTTGGTCATGGTGTAGATGGAGTACCCTGGACGCGCGTATCGTTGTCATCCTCTTGCAGGTTTGCAGATGTCTGAGGAAGCTGGGCAACATCTATATTGGTAGAATAAAGAGAAGCTTAAAAGTTCGTTTTAAAGAACACCAGAGAAATATTAAATTAAAACAGTTGGATAAATCAGCAGTAGCCAACCACTTTGGAGTACCAAACATGAAATTGAGCAAGATGTAAAATTACTGAAAGCCATTAATTCTCCTTCATAATTAGATATTTGGGGGGAAAAAATTCATCCATAGTAATTGTAGTAATGTGGTTAATTTTGAAATACCACCAGCAGATGTCATTTTAAAATTTGTACAAAAAACAATAGAAAGTCAAGCTGTAGACTCTAAACCAGCAAACAGTTACGAGATCTCCCACCAGAGGTCGCTAAGGACTATAAAAAAGTAGGCAGTTGTCAATGATGTCCTACTTCCACCACCAGAAGCCGCTACTGTCGGTCAGACGCCGATGTTGTCCAACTTCCTCACGGGTACAGAATAGAGGACTCCGGTCCATATATTCTGTATGTCGACGTTTCCCTTTGAGGCTACTACATGAAGCTTCAGCCCTCCCATATGTGGAAGATGTTATTAGGCGCCGGGCTCAAAAGTTCTACGCCAGATTGGGCAATCATGAGAACGCACTTGTCAGATCCCTGGGGGGAGTACATTGCCTCTGAACACCGAAAGAGGCGGTTCCGGGTTTCCCGCATGGCTTTTGGGCACCCTCGGTAACAACGGCTTTAAACCAGCCAACAGCGTAATAGCTGAACAAAGCACTCCCCCCTCCCATTGGGAGAGGTCTAATCAAAATTCACCACCATATTTAAACAAAATAAACACCAGCGGAGCAGAGGAAAGGATGCTGCTCCTGAAAATGCAACCGCTCAAGGAGCCTACTAGCGCTACCTCCTTACCACCGACACTCAAAAACTCCAAAATTAAAACCTCAACCTTCACCTCATTCCTGTGATTAAACACAGGATAGGTACACAGCAACAACACCTAAGCTTACCACGAGCCTACAAGAGACGCACGCACGCACACAACTTCCTCAGACGTCTGCAAACCTGCAGAGGATGACAACGAAAGTTGTGGAAACGCTCGTCCAGGGCGCTCCATCTACACCATGACCAAGTGAAGCACGTGGTGGTAATAGATGACCAGATTTGCATAACCAAGACTAATCCTGCTTATGCTTATCTTGATTAGCATGATGTAGATAGAAGAACTAATGTTTAGTATAATAGGTTTGTTTGCCAGACAGATAGAAGCCATTGTTGTTGCTTTTTTACAAGGAACCTATTAATGATAACGATGCTATAATTGTTTTCTCACAGAAACTGTGTGTAGGACAAGAGTTGGATAGGTAGAGTTAGGCTAAAAAATTCAATGCCATAGCCGGGATTTGAAACACGGATCTCCCGATCTCTAGCCGTTTGCTCTACCACAGAGCTACCATGGCAATTTGCATAGCTTGAATTTCTCAACTGACTCGCATGTTTCCCTGTAAACCACAAGGTGATCACATATTACTTTGAGATAAATATAAATGGCGTGTAATTTATGGACGCTCTTTAACTGCTGTGGTTCTCAGCGTCCCATTCTATATTGGGCGTGAATGCGAATGTAGGGCTAGAAGCATGTTGGACGCTACTGGCAGACACGGAAAACATGGACGGGCTAGGCAAATATATACTTAAGGCAAGACAGCTGAGATCTGAGAAGGGGCGGGGGGGGGGGGGGAGGAATGAGATCAACTAAACAAAAGTGACTACAATGTTCTACATACATATATATTATGTCATACTTAGGTCACTGTTATACTATGGTTTTATATATGGTGTGTATATATGTCTTTTAAGTGTAATTATCTATTATAAGAGGGTGCATTTATGAAGATGTACTCTGTGCTGTAAATTTAAATTACTATGTTTGAATATCTTTGTGTTTTTATTTTCGGGTTCACTTTTAATTCTTTATTGTTGTTTAATATTGCTTTGGACTGTGAATTACTTTTGCCTTTTTATTTTCGTGTCTACTCTTTTAATTCTTTGTTGTTGTTATTGTTTTAATATTGCTTGTAATGTGTATTACAAAAGCACGTACGGTCTGTGGACCCGTGCGATTCTTGAAATTCTATGTATGATATTGCTATGTCAATAAATATACTTATTCATTCATTCATATTGGGCGTGAAAGACCGCTTAATTTTACTCCGAGGCCTCTCTATCAGGATTGAGGTTCTTTTACGTGCCGTAAATTTACGACACGGGACCAACGGCTTTACTTCCCTTCCGAAGGAAGCCATGATAAGGATTTTTACACCCGAAGAAATTCATCGTCCTCCGCCGGGTTTGAACCCGGACCTTGGGTATATGAAGTCAGCATGGTAACAATTACACCATAGAGGGCAACTATTTTGGGATCACAACCCCAATGGCGACTTACAATGTTATAAGTACTTTAAGTCCCAGGATTCATAGTATGGCCAACTGTGATAATTTTAATTGTTTTTCTCGAAGAAACCAGTGCGATGCCGGCATGTTGCCATGGTAACTCAGTGGTAGTGCAACCGGCTAGAGACCGGCTATGGCATTGAGTTTTTCAGACTGACTCTACCTATCAATCTCTGCTAATGTTCATCTCGAATATCGTGAAGTAGAGAAGAAAGAATAACCTTTTAACAATAATTTGTTACAGAGATGTAGAGAAAGTCATGTGAATGGAACACATAAGTTTTTTCCTATTCACGGAGTACCAAAACATGCATTTCCGGTGAAATCTTGGAATTGGTTTTTGTGTGGAATACACTTCTTTTCTATACACAATATACATGGTACGTGTATAGAGAAAGTAAAAATTAAATTTTAATATACACAGGTGTGAGATTCAGTGATGAAAGTTTGACGCGCCGGGAAATTCCTTTTTAAATTGTTAGTAAACAGGAAGTTGTTCGGAAGCTGAGATTTAAAGGTAGTAAAAAGGATTATTTGGATAAAAACATGTATTTCCGGTGAAATCAAGGAAGCGAGTTTTGGGTGTAATATAATACTTTTCTATACGTACACAATGTACTTATTATGAGTGTAGAGGGTAAAAATTAAATTTTAGTGTACAGAGCTGTGATATTCAGTGCAGAAAGTTTGACGCGCCGGAGAGTTCCGTTTTAAATTGTTGCGTAAACAGGAAGTTGTTCGGAAGCTGGTACTTAATGGCAGTAAATGAAGAGGCTTATTTGGACAAAGCTTTTGTATGCACAAGACACTCGGAGCAAGTTGGCACTCTAAGCGCCCGGAACAAGGGTAGCGTGTTCGGAGACAAAGCGGAAAATGTGCAGCGGGCTGCTTGCTCGTTAGGAGCAAGTTTCCTCGGCTAATTGCGGCGTGGAGTTTGTCACGCTGCAAGCAATGACGTAGACACAATCAGGCAACACCGCGCTGCCAACTGCTACAAAACTAAACGTACTCAGTCCTTCTGATTATGCTCAGAACAAGCTTCCCCTTCGTACGTAATTTTGGCGTTTTCAGCTCTGTTTGTAACGAAGCTATTAAAAGTGGCAGAAATGAGTAAACTCCTGGAAATTCCTTCTCAAGGGGGAGAAATATTCATTACTGATTTCAGTCGTCTTTCCAGCCCTGTTGTGATAACAGCGGGTCCATATTCAACAAGGAAAATCAGGGGAGGGATCAGGGAAGGTTTTATTCTCCTGCCCCAAAGTTAAATCTCTGCTTTTCTCTCTCTCTCTCTTTTCTTTCTTATCCAATTTTCTTTTACCTTTCTCAGATATTGCCTATTTTAATTCTTCTCCTTCCTCTCTCATTCAATATTTCATCACTAATATTTCGTGTTTCATTATCCCTTTGTGTTTACAAATCGCTTACCTCTTTACAGTCAGTTAAATAGTGAACAATACTGTACTTCTCCCCGTATAAAATACAACGTTCTACTTCATTGCCCCGCATCCCTTTCAAAAGCATCACTCCTGTTCTCATCTAAGCTAATCTTTCCTCTTCCTAGACTGCCTGTCCATTCAAAGCTAAACGTTGCCAGTTCTAGTCCCAGCGACTGCAGTCAAATGAGCCTGGATGGGGAGGGCCCAGGTAAAATAATTGGTGTGGCGGCACGGATGCTGACGGGGTTACATTTGACTGCGCTTGAATGGATTAGGTTCTTTTTATTAAGAAAATACTACAGCTTAATAGTGAATATATTAATATTCTTACAATATAAGACAGCTATAACTTCAAGGGGGAGAGTATTCATTACTGATTTCAGTCGTCTTTCCTGCCCTGTTCTGATAACACCGGGTCCATATTCAACAAGGAAAATAAGGGGAGGGTTCAGGGAAGGTAAATTTCCATGGTTTTATTCTCCTGCCCCAAATTAAATGGCAGGTATATCTGAACTATTCTCTGTATTTTCTCTACTGTTATCTCTACCCTTTCTTGTCCAATTTTCTTTTACCTTTCTCAAATATTGCTGCATTTCTTTATTTATTCTCTTTCCCTTGACATTCAGCATTTCATCACTACCATTTTTCCTGGCATATTCTTTATTTGTGTTCCATTTATTTCCTTCAATACTTACCCCCTTACATCCATTTCAACATTGAACAATACTGTCTTTCTCCCCACATAAAATACAACGTTCTAGTTCATCATCTCTCATCTCTTTCAAAAGTATCGCTCCTGTTCTCATCTAAGCTAGTCTTTTCTGCTCCTATCTCTTTCACCGGCATCACAACTGAAGCGACATGAATATCGGTGATCGTTAATGCGACACAAAGTTGACTGGTCATCCATTTAAAGCCGGACGTCGCGAGTTCAAATCCTAGTGACTGCAGAAGAAAGGGGAGAGCCCAAGTAAAATAACCGATGTATGTCACAACTTTTCTGTTTTTTTTTCTACTGCTTTCTCTCTTTTTCTTCTTATCCAATTTCCTTTTATCTTTCCCAATATTGTTGCATTTATTTAATTATTCTCTTTCCCTTGACATTCAGTATTTCATCTCTACCATCTCCCCTGGAAAGTGAAGACACAATTTTGAAATGAATTTTGGATGTAGGGAGGCCTACAGCCAACTGTGGAATATTGAGGAATTCGGGGCCCAAAGTGAAACGATAGTGTGTAAAATTAGAACAGTTAAATATTGAATAAGAATCGTTCATGGAAACCCAATCTCTAATTAGGGCAGTTGAGAATAGAAGGTAATTCGACCTTGGCATAAACTTGAAGCAAGGTTTGGAAATTTTGCAGTGGGATAAATTTGGATGGCGGGTCAGGCAAGCAGATGGAGTATTTAGAAAAAACTTAAGAACCGCCTCTATGATATTGACAGACAGCAAACAATTTCACAATGCGCGGAGTTTTATGAGAAATACAGTTTGGGCTGAAATCGGAGTGGGGTATAGAGCAATTCATCAAAACTCATTAGAGAAGGGCTCGCGTGGATTATATTAGGAGCATGGTGCATGACAAAAATCACCGAATACCACTTATTCTGTGTTGTAAATTTAAGTTGAATTTGATAAGTTTGTCATGTTATTTTCGTATTTACTTTTTTAATTTTTTTAATTTTTACTTTCTCTACACGTACTATGTACATATTGTATACAGAACGTATTGCATTCCACCCAAAAATTCGATATCGAGATTTCACCAGAAATATATATTTTATGGTCCCCTGTGAGGCGTTAATATACGTAAGACAAATATTTTCATATCAAGTGTTTACTTTTTGTTAGTGGAAGGAAATTGATGCCATATTGATTTATTGATTATGTGGTAAAAGAAAAATTAATTACTGAAAGTAATTAGCTTGTAAGTGTTCTGTGAATATCAGAATATTGAATTTAATGTGTATTTTAAGTATATTTTCATTTATAATCCGAAATAATTATTTTAAAAAAATCAACAATGATAGCTACATTGCTACGTGCATGAAAAAGGAAGTTGTCCTTTCCAGTATACCGCATCCCCAAGCGTTCACTAAGCACAAATAGCTTATAAAATAATTATTATATGTACCAAAAGTAATGTATTTATAAATAAAAGCAAGTCTGTGTTATATACTTGCTTAAGGAATGTTTAATAAGGAGAAACATTTAGAATAAACTCTGAGCCTATATAGGAGCTGAATAGACGCTCAACCTTTGTCATTCCTTATTGGTCAGTCTTCACGTGATCATCATTGCTCGACACAAGGGTAGCGTCCTATACATTTGGCGGGAACGCGTGTTGTTACCACCCTAGTGAAATGCAATCTTAATTTATCTGTGCCATCCTACAGTGTTAATAATTATTGTATCCTGTGATATTGAAGAATATACAAGAACATCTTACCAGTGTATCGTTTACAAGCATTATATTACCTGTAATGCATTATCTCCCTCGCGGCCACGATCCTGGGACGTAATAATAATTATTATAGTGAGTAATACCTATTACGAAAAAATATAACTGTATCCAAAAAAATAATTTTCAAAAAAATATTCGAGTGTGAGTGTCCGTGTGTCTATAAACACGATAACTCCAAAACGAAAAGACAGTGAAGTACCAAACTTAGTATTTAAGTTTAGTATCTTTCAGGGATGCGACACGAAGATTTTGAGAAAAATCCCCCAACCCCAAACTACCCTTGACATTGAACTCTTTTTCGAAAATTTTTATTTTCTCAAAAATGACTAACGATTTTGATTAAACCATCGTATATTAAAGAAAATAAAATGTATTTCTTGAACTTTTTGCGAATAGCCTCTGAACACTTCTTTATTCTGGATGAATTTTCCGGAATTCTGTATAACTACTAAACCGTAAGAGATGGACAAAAAACGTACCACACAAAAAATGTAGAGCACGTTTAAACATTCAATTTATGCTATAAACATTTTTTCGTGGAGTTGATCGTTTTTGAGATATTCCTTGTTTTTAGTTTCAGCTTTAAAAATCATACTTTTCTCATACAGGAATTTATCAACTCCTGTCCAAACAAACAAACGAACTTCAGTCACATAGCAACCAGCTTTTGACTATCACTTTAACCTATGGTACTCCCTTATTTCGCTTCTACTTACAAGGAAGCAAGTAATAAGGCTATTTCTGCTAATTTTTTCTGGATTAGCAGAAGTAAATAGAAGCATAAACTTTTTAACAATAATTTCTTGCAGAGTTGTAGAGAAAGTCATGTGAATGGAACACATCAGATTTTTTTCAGTGTTTTACCTTATCCTGAGAAGACGAATGTCAGATAACTTTAAACTCCAAGGACCCCAAGAACATTTGAGAATCATTTAACCAATTTTATCCATCGTCCGATATGACCAATCAGGTTAAAAACAAACTCAACCGCACAAAAGTGGCAGGATTTGAGAGGGGTTCTAGATAAACAGTTTGAGAAAGGAAACATACTGTACTTTTCCAAATGAAAAAGCTATGGCATGTTTTCTGGATCGCATATCAGTGGTCGTAAATCAAAAGAACGTGGATGTATGTCAGCAGTCGAAGGAATATGGTATTGGTGCAATATCAATCCAACATTTAAAATAATTACCCTTGCAATTTAGACAAAATTTCCTGTTTTCTGAGGGTGTGCACGTCACTTATAACCGTTCGGTTGATTTCTGATCACATGTGGTTAGCTAGAGGGCTCCACTATAACATACTCTAGGTTAGTCGGTACAGAGCTGGTTTTCGAATACCACAGTAGTAAGATTGCGCGTTCTTGGAAGTTTTCATTGTCCAATTTTTGGTTTCCCTACAAGTATTATGTAGATAGTGTATAGAGAAGGTATTGCATTCCTCCCAAAAGTTCGATAGGAGATTTCACTGGAATTACATGTTTTGGGACCCCCTGAATGCAAAAAAAAAGCATTGTCAGAAAAGGATCCCTGCGTGTGTGTCAGCTCAAAAGCTCAAAAGCTCAAAAGTGAAAAGACCGTTGAATACCAAACGTGGTATTTAAGTTTGTATCTTCCAAGGTTGCGACACAAAGATTATCAAGAAAAAGATTTTCACATCAGATTTTTTATCTTTCTAAATAAACACAAGATTGTTGATTCAATCGCCTATGGCAACGAAACCACTTAATGGATATAGCTGAAACTTAAACTGCTATATAGTAAAAGATTTTTTAAGGACTTATTGAACTTTATCATACAGATATGGTCTTATTACTTACTTCCCTAAGCAGAACAGAAGTAATGGAATGCAATAAAGGTGTATCTCAAATACGAGGCAGTTGGTATAAAAAGATGTGACGTACCATATTCACGATTATTATCCGCCATGACATTTGGTGACGCAACAAGACCAGCATTAAATGTTACAGCGTCTCTTTGCGTAATTGGCTACGAATTTAGACTACGTTGAAATCCTTTTAGCTCGTTGAATATTTATGCACATATTCTGGGTTTAAACTTTCAGGCAGATTTAACTCGTATATCAACTTTACTGTGGAAATACATACTGCATTAGGTCGTCAAACTTATTGGCTAATGTAACAGCGTTTTATAATGATTAGAGAAATACCACATGTATACTTTTACTTTACTATATATGTAATAAGTAAAGAAGATATTGTAATCCAACCAAAAATTCGATATCGATATGCTACAGGAAATGTAAGTTTTCAGAGGTCTTCTGAAAATTAAAAAAGACTTATTAGAAAATTTCCGTATGCGTATGAAGGTGTGCCGGGTTTGTTTTACGCGCGCGCGTGTGTGTGTGTGTACGTGTATAGCACAATAAAAAATCTTATGTGTTCCATTCACATGGCTTTCTCTACATCTCTGCAACAAATTATTGTTAAAAATTAGCATAAATAATATTATTATTTACTACCTTGTAAGTAGAAGGGAAATAAGGGTGTACCATAGGTTAAAGCGATAGTCAAAAGCTGGTTGCTATGTGTCCTTTGTTTGTATGGACACGAGTTGACAAATTCCTGTATGAGAAAAGTATAAGTTTTTCAAAGCGGAAACTAATAACAAGAAATATCTTAAAAACTATCAACTCCACAAAAAATATATATAACATGTATTATGTGTTTTAATGTGCTCTACATTTTCTGTGTGGTAAGTTTTTGTCCATCTCTTACGGTTTAACATTTATGCAAAATTCGGCAAAATTCATCCAGAATAATGAGGTCTTTAGAAGCTATTCCCTGAAAATTCAAGGTATATACAGTTTATTCGGGGTGCAAATAGCTTTAATATACGTGATTTTAATCAAAATCGTAAGAGCCTTTTTTAAGAAAATCAAAATATTCGAAATATTTTCCATGTAAAAGGTAGCATGTGGTGGGGGAATTTTCTTGAAAATCTTCGTGTCGCATCCTTGGAAGATACTATACCTAAATACCAAATTTGGTATTTAACGGTCTTTTCGATGTCCACAGACAGACACACACACGGACCTTTCTCTAAAAATGCTTTATTTGGATTCAGGGGATCCTAAAACATGTATTTCCGGCGAAATCTCAGTATCGAATTTTTGGGTGGAAAACAATACTTCCTCTATACACTATGTACATAGTATTTGTAGAGAAAGTAAAAATATTATATGTTCCATTTACATGGCTTCTTAATAATTATTGCTAATACTCTAAATATTCATGCTAATCGAGATAAACATTAGCAGAAATGATCTTCTTACTTACTTCTTTATAAGTAGAAGGGAAATAAAGGAATACACTGGGCTAAACCGACAGTCAAATGTTTTTAAATGTGGTTGCTATGCGATTGAATGCTTGATCTTATATTGAAAATTGATTTAATTACTCCGGATCAACATGGTTTTCTTCCTGGAAAATCTACGGAACTTATATGAACTTAACAGCTATGTATTTAAATTTCTTGATGAGGGTAAACATGTAGCGGTATTTTATCTTGATTTATCAGTTTGGATATTAACTATATTGCTTTAAAGTTAGAAGCCTTAGGGTTCAGAGGCTGTTTCTTAAACTTTTTAAAATCATATCTATCCAATCGTAGGATTTGCATAAAAGTTAATGACGCTTTATCTGATAATTTCGAAATGCGTATAGGAGTTCAACAGAGCTCGATACTCGGCCCTTTAATATTTTTGTTATATATAAATGATTTATCAGAATATATAGATGTGGGAAAATTTTTATTTTATGCTGATGACAGCTCTATTACTATTTGTTCCCATGTATATGACGCTTTTTTAGACAAAATCAAAGTAGCTATCCCTCAGTTTAAATTGTGGTGTGATAATAATAAACTAAGAGTTAATTTTGAAAAAAAATTGTGTCTAAAATTCATAAATACATTAGTTGATACTACTCTAAATGTACAATTTGAGAATAATTGTTCCAAAGTCAACAAAGTTCTAAATTTCTTGTAATATATATTGATGATTTATTAACCTGCCAAGAAACTATGTTCTGCAAATTTTGCCATATTGCAACATAGAGATATGCTTCACACAAAAACACTGATATCTATATACTGTTCTCTTAGTTTTACACATCTTAACTATGCTCTGGGGAAACTCTACTAACGCATATAGGATATTAATCGCACAGAAAAGAACTCTTCGCACCATCTTTAAGTTAAAGATTATAGACTCCTGTAATCCTTATTTTATGCAATATAAAATGTTAACATTTCCTTCCATTTATATTTTTAAGAGCTTACTCTTTTTAAAATCAAATGAAAAACTATTTTACAAAAATATAGATTTTCATATTTACAACACACGAAATGTAAATGATAATAAATAATAATATTTATTATCTATTGAAAATCATAAACTCGCAAAATATGAAAAATCACCTGCATATTCTGTCGTTATGCTTCTTAATAAATCACCGTTGAACATACAAAAACCGCCTTACAACAGCTTTAAGCAAAATGTAAGATGATTTATAATGAATCAATGTTTCTATTCATGAAAGAGTTTTTAAGTTACAAGTTTTAAAATGTCATCAGTTGTATATTTTTCTGTATTTTTCTTATTATACTGACGTGTATTGGCATGTTACAAAGAAAGTTAAATTCAATTCAATTGAAATCCGTTTCTTTGCTTGGCGAGATGTTGTGCGAAAAGTTTAAGTATTTTGAAACTGAAACCAATAACAAGGAATATCTCTAAAACGGTCAACTGCACGAAAATAAAAGAAAAATGGCATACACTTTTTGTTTAGCAAGTTTTCGTGTATCTCTTACGGTTTAACTTTTATGCAAAATTCATTAAAATGCATCCAGAATAAAGATATCTTCGGGGGCAGAAAATATAAGATATACATTTTATTTTGTCATGTAAATATCTTTAATATACGATATTTTAATCAAAATCGTTAGAGCCAATTTGGAGAAAAACAAAATATTCAAACATTTTTGCAAGTAAAGGTTAGTTTCTGGTGGGGGGATTTTCTTGAAAATCTTCCTGTCACATCCTTAGAAGATACTACACTTAGATACAAAGTTTGATATTCAACGGTATCTTCGTCTTTGGGCTGTGTCCACAGACACAATACACACACGGATCGTTTTCTAAAAATGTTTTTTCGATCTCAAGGGGACCTCCGATGACAACTTGATAAGGAATTTTTGTGTGGAATACAATATTTTTCTATACAATATGTACTTAGTTTGGTAGAGAAAGTAAAAACAAATAGTCCGTTAAATACCAAAGATAGTATTTAAGTTCAGTATCTTTCAAAATAACCCCAAACTACAAACCGAACGATCACCAATCGCCACCCACTAAGCTCGGGGTGGTAACATACATGGGCCGGTTTTTTTTTCAACCTCCAATAGGTTATAAATAACAGAAGGGTTCATAGAAAACAATTGTTTTATTACTAAAAGTTTTGTACATTTATGGTTACTTCGCTTCAAAAAATGTTGCCGCCAAAGATTTCAAATGAGCATTGAAGTTGTTATGTTCTTCGTATTTTACGACGTTTGCGGAGAGCCATTCAAAACAAACGAAGAGGAATGTTGACTTCAGGAATTGTGTTGATCCATTACAACGCTCGTCCATACACTGCTGGCACAACCCATCGGCTATTTGAACATTTTCAGTGGGACATTTTCGATCATCCGCCGTACAGTCCTGAGCTGGCACTCAGCGACTTTCACCTTTTCCCTGAACTGAAGATGTGGCTAGGAGGGTAGCACTTTCAAACCAACGAAGATCTTCAAAACAACATCAATGCTCATTTGAAATCATTGGTGGCAACATTTTTTGAAGCGGGTATTGCAAAGCTTGTGCACAGATATGATAAATGTCTCAATCTTTTCGATGATTAGGTTGAAAGGTAACCATAAGTGTAAAAAAAAAATTAGTAATAAAATAATTGTTTTCTATAAACTTGTATTTTACTTATAGCCTATCGGAGGTTGAAAAAAAAACAAAAAAAAACGGCGCTCGTACCTGTATTGTAGTAACGGGTCAAGAACTTCCTCCGCACCTTGCTGCTGGCCACCACCTAGGTTTATTGCAATCGATTCCGATGGGATGTTATGATTATCGGCATTATCAACGGCTGCGAGCGCATGAGATGTTTATTGTACTGGTTAGTATGGTCTACTATGCTGTGACTTCTGACGTGTGCCTGAAGCGAAATCAATGTATTCTTCAGAGGAACGCATGTTTCTAGTGGAAAACGTTTTTAATGAACGTGGAAATTATACTGCGAAAGTGAAGCAAAATTTCGTTGTTAGATTCCCTAACTCAAAAATACCGCACCCAGATACTGTGAGTGATTTAATCAATAAATTTCGGGAGTCAGGTTCCGTGCATGATGCTGTTATAAATGGAAGACCCAGTGTGCTAACAGAAGAAAAACTATCGGATATATCGGATAGAATGCATAAGAGTCCACAGAAATCAATAAACAAATTGGCCCATCAATGTGATAATTCTTAAGGCTCCGCATACAAAGAGCCAAAAAAGAACTAGGTTTGTATCCATATAAGTGCACGAATTAAAACCCACAGATCACGGGAAAGGGTTCTGTATTCTGAATGGTTTCAAAGGTTTATTTTGCACAATGGAATTGACGTGTTAGATAGGATCTATTTTACTGATGAAGCTTGGTTCCACTTATCAGGATGCGCAAATTCACAAAATACGCGAATATGGTCTACTAAAAATCCTAAGGCAATTCAGGAAACCCCTTTACATTCAGAGAAAATTGGTGTAGTGTGTGATCTCTCGCTCTCGAATTATTGGGCCAATTTTCTTCCATAACTCAATTAATTCAGATGTTTATTGCTCGGATATACTATACTTTTTCCATTTATTTCACAGCTAAATGAAGATGAAGTGAACGGTGCATTTTTTCAACAAAATAACGCCACTGCATATGCATTACTTAAATCCACGGGACTGTTAGTGGAATTTTTTGGGGAAAGACTAATTTCTAAAGGTCTGTGGCCTCCGCGGTCTCCTGATCTTACCCCTCCGGATTCTTTTCTTTAGGGAGCCGCTAAAGCTTATATCTACAAGGACAATTCAGAAACAATCGATGAACTGAAAATGGCAATAGAAGATTACATAACATCTGTAACAAAGGAGACATTAATTACAGTGTTGGAAAATAAATTAAAACGAGTGAATTTCTGTCTTCAAGAAAATGGTAAACATTTTCAGCATCTTCTTTAAACAGGTTAATTGCATATTATTTTTCTACATTACCTTTCATGCATGGATATAGTGAGTCTGGCAGTTTTCTTAACCAAAGAAACATTTTCACCGTACGCTCGCGCCAGTCAGTGCTGCCACCAGAATTTCCGACCTTAGGGGAATCTTGGTTACACGGGAGGTGCGGAGAGACTTCTCGATGACTCGTTATTATTACATTAGGTAGGACTGTTTACTCTGTGCAGCCAAAGACATGATTTTGCTGAAAATGTGAACATTTGGTGGGGACTCGGGTCTTTCTATGATGTTCATTGATGCCATTTTTATACAAAATGCTATGCGAATAACAAATATCTGACGTGTTCCATTCACATGACTTTCTCTATATCTCTGTAACAAATTATTGTTAATAAGCTTATCTTTTATTTATTTCATGCTAATCGAGAAAAATTAGCAGAAATAGTCTCTTTTCTTGCTTTATTGTAAGTAGAAGCGAAATAAGGGAGCACCATAGGTTAAAGTGAAAGCCAAAAGCAAGTTGCTATGTGACTGAGTTCCTTTGTTTGTATCAACAGGAGTTGACTAATTCCTGTATGAGAAAAGTATGTTTTTCAAAGCTGAAACCGAGAACAAAGAATGTCTCAAAACGATCAACTCAACGAAAAAAATGTGTATAACATAAATTGTGTGTTTTAACGTGCTCTGTGTTTGTGTGTGTGTTAAGTTTTTGTCCATCTCTTACGGTTTAGTAGTTATGCAAAATTCATCTAGAATAAAGTAGTCTTCATAGGTTATTCCCAGAAAATGTAAGATATACATTTTATTTTTCAGGTAAATATCTTAAATATATGATATTTAAATCAAAATCGCTAGAGCCACTTTTTGAAAATCAAAATTTTCCAAAAGAATTCCATGTAAAGGTTAGTTGAGAGTAGGGGGATTTTCTTGAAAATCTTCGTGTCGCACCCTTGGAAGATACCAAACCTAAATACCAAGTTAGGTTTTAAAAGGATTTTTCGTTTTTCAGCTATGCTGCCCACAGGCATACACACATACACACAGACACACATACAGACAGACAGACACACACACACGAACATTTGTCTAAAAATGCTTTTTTTGGATTCAGGAGATCTCAAAGCATATATTTCCGGTGAAATCTTGGTATCGAATTTTGGGTGCATTACAATACCTTCTCTATACACTATGTACATAGTACGTGTAGAGAAAGTAAAAGGCAAAACCGATCTGCAATTCGTCCCTTCTACCCGCAAACCCGCTCGGCGCTCCACCAGAACAGGTTGACTTTGAGCAGTATTTAATTTTGTCGACCACGAGTTAGAATTACTTTAGCATTAGAACTTCAGTATGTAGCGCACAGAAAATACTCGTATTAATCAGATTTTGTATCATCCCGTGAGAAAGACAGTTTATTATCCAATCAGAGAGTTTAAGGATCACCAGTTCGCAAGTGAGAGCTTCATTTGTCTCCAGTTACGTTTTATGTCCATCATAACGTGGCCTGACCAATACGCTTTTAACAGCACAACAAACAAGTGAAGCCATGGGAAGGGTCAGCGAAAATACTCCGTCTTACAATAAGTATTTCCAGGAGTATTTTAATGTCTTTGAGTGTACATAGTGTATACAGAAGAAACAACATTCCACCTAAAATTCCATACGCAGATATCAACAGAAATAAATGCTTTGAGACCCCTGATTCCAAAAAGATCAATTTTAAAAAAATCTGATGTGTTCCATTCACATGACTTTCCCTATATCACTGCAACAAATTATTCTATTTACTTCATATAATGAAGCAAAAATTAGCAGAAATAGTCTTATTTCTTGCTTCCTTGTTAGTAGAAGCGAAATGAGGGGGTATCATAGGTTAAAGTGATAATCAAAAACTGGTTGCTATGTGACTGAAGCACCTTTGTTTATATGAACAGGAGTTCACAACGTCCAGTATGAGAAAAGTATGTTTTTACAGCTGACACCAAACAAAAGGATTATCTCAAAAACAATCAAATCCACGAAAAAAAATGTATATAACATAAAGTGTGTGTTTTATCGTGATCCACATTTATTGTGTGAAAAGTTTTTGTCCATCTCTTACGGTTTAGCAGTTATGCAAAATTCCGTAAAATTGACCCAGAATTAAGTAGTTTTCAGAGGCTACTCCCAGAAAAATGAAAATATACATTTTATTTGTCAGGTAAATATGTTTAATATACGATATTTTAATCAAAATCGTTAGAGCCATTTTTTTTTAAAATCAAAATTTTCGAAAAAAGTTCCATGTAAAGGGTAGTTTGGGTTGGGGGGATTTTTCTCAAAATCTTCCTGCCGCATCCTTGGAAGATACTAAACTTAAATACCAAGTTTGGTATTTTAGCTACTTTTCGTTTTTGAGTTATCATGTTCACAGGCACTCGGACACACGGACACATTTTTTCTGAAAATACTTTTTTGGATACAGGGGACCCTAAAACATATATTTCTGGTGAAAATCGGTATCGAATTTTTTGTATAGAGTAAGTAAAAATAGAGTAGGTACTGTAACTTTATAAATAAAGTTTTGTGTTGATATCTTTCGTTTTTGTTTAGTTATACCAAATCGAGTGTCACTTTCTGGGGGTCCCTTGTACATACGTGTATCCATTTTCAACTTAGAGACGTTCTCCTTATGAGCATTCTCTTGCATTTCACCAAGCAACCAGCCTCCGTCCTTTCCATTCCCTCATTCATTTCATTCTGACGATGTGTTTCACTCTGTCGCACATTTCTCGCATTTAGAAATCTAATTTACCTCAGAGACGAAGCAGCGCTAAATCGACCTGTACGAGGTCATTACTTCGCTTGGCTTCCGCAGCTGCAAACTGCAGCACTGTTGTAATACCAAGGTTTGGTGCCAGCAGGATAATCCACTGTTTAACTCACGTATAAAATGCTTTCAAGCTAAAGTTTCTACATATATGAACATAGTTTACTTATTTTCCCATTAAATTTTTAGTAATTAATATATAAATACAAAGAGTTAGTCTATACGAAATAGCAAATATTTATTTCTGATACAAGTGCTAAAAAAGGTAATTTATATTGAGTAAGAAGCTCACTAAAAAATCTGATGTGTTCCATTCACATGACTTTCTCTATATCTCTGTAACAACTTATTCTTAATAAGCCAAATAAGGGAGTACGATAAGTTAAAGTGAAAGCCAAAAGCTGGTTGCTATGTGACTGATGTTCCTTTGTTTGTATGGACAGGAGTTGACAAATTCCTGTATCAGAAAATTATGTTTTTCAAAGCCTAAACCAAAAAAGAGGAATATCTCAAAAACGATCAACTCCACGAAAAAAATGTAGATGACATAAAGTATGTGTTTTAGCGTGCTCTACATTTTTGGTGGGTTAAGTTTTTGGCCATCTCTTACGGTTTAGTGGTTATGAAAGATTCATCTAGAATAAAGTAGTCTTCAGAGGCTATTCCCAGAAAACTCAAGATATACATTTTATTTGTCATCTAAATATCATTGATATACGGCATTTTTAAGACATTCAAAATTTTAGAAATTTTTTCCATGGAAAGGGTAGTTCTTGGCGGAGGGATTTTTTTGAAAATCTTCGTGTCGCATCCTTGGAAGATACTAAACCTAAATACCAAGTTTGGTATTTTACCGACTTTTCGTTTTTGAATTCTCGTGTTCATAGACACACGAACACACATGGACCTTTTTCTAAAAATCTGATGTGTACCATTCACATGATTTTCTCTACATCCCTGCAACAAATTATTCTTAAAAGCTTATACTTCTACTTACTTTATACTAATCAGAAAAAAATAGCAGAAATAGTCTTATTAGTTGCTTCCTTGTAAGTAGAAGCGAAATAACGGACTACCATAGGTTAAAGTGATAGTCAAAAGCTGGCTGCTATGTCAATGACGTTCCTTTGTTTATATGGATCGGGGTTGACAAGTTCCTGTATGAGAAAAATATAAGTTTTTCATATCAGAAACCAAAAAGAAGGAATGACTCAAAAACGACGAACTCCACGAAAAAAATTTATATAACATATATTGTGTGTTTTAACGAGCTCTACATTTTTTGTGCCGTAAGTTTTTGTCCATCTCTTACGGTTTAGCAGTTTTTCAAAATTCCGTAAAATTCATCCAGAATAAACTACTCTTCAGAGGCTATTCCTAGAAAAGGCAAGATTTACATTTTATTTATCAGGTAAATGTGTTTAATATACGATATGTTAATCAAAATCGTTAGAGCCATTTTTTGAGAAAATCAAAGTTTTCGAAAAAAGTTCCATGTAAAGGGTAGTTTGGGGTGGGAGGATTTTTCTCAAAACCTTCGTATCACATCCCTGGAAGATACTAAACTTAAATACCGAGTTTGGTGTTTTAACAAGTTTTCGTTTTTGAGTTGTGTTCACAGACACACGGACCTTTTTCTGAAAATAATTTTTTTGGATAAAGGGGACCCTAAAACATATATTTCCGGTGAATCTCGGTATCGAATTCTTTGGTGGAGTGCAATACATTCTCTATACACTATGTACATAGTGCGCATAGAAAAAGTAAACATATATATAAATTACATAAGTTATGTATTATAACTTACTCTACATTTTTGTGTAGTAAGTTTTTGTGTGTCTCTTACGATTTACTAGTTTCACAAAAGACATGCCGATTAAAGAGGACTCCAGAGATTTGTTACGGAAAATTCAGGATATACATTTTATTTGAGATATAAATGCCTTTAATAGGGGCAGAAAGGATAACTATAACTTGAATAAAATCATTATTAGTTAGTATATAGTACATATTAGTATATAGGAAATTAACATTAAAGGAGCAATGTTTTAGATTGATAGGGTAATAAAGCAATCTATTCAGGAAAGCCCTTCTATACTAATGGATATCGTTATAGCCATTTTTAAGGAAAACTACATTTTCAAAACACTTCATGCAAAGGGTAGTTCATGGAGGGGAGATCTTGAAAATCTTGCTGTCGCATCTATGGAAGATACTAAATACCTAACAAGTGTGATATTTAGCGGTCTTATCGTATTTGAGTTCCCCTATCCACATACACACACACACACACACACTGATCATTTTCTTAAAATGCTTCTTCACGTTCTCTACACGTACTATGTGTATACAAAAAGATATTGTATTGCACCCAAAAATTTAATGCCGATATTTCACTGGGAATACATGTTTTGGGACCCCTAATTCCAAAAAACGATTTCTAGAAAAAGGTCCGTCTTAGTGCGTGTGTGTCTGTGGACAGCATAGCTCAAAAACGAAAAGTTCTAAAAATACAAAACTTGGTATTTGGGTTCAATATCTCCCAAGGATGCGACACGAAGATTTTCAAGAAAATCCCCTCATCCCCAATAACTCTTTACATGGAAAACGTTTTTAAAATGTTGATTTTCTCAAAAATAGCTCTAACGATTTGGATTAAAATCTATTACACTTAGGTTACTTACATGAAAAATAAAATGCATATCTTCAATTAGCTGGGAATTGCCTAGGCAGACTTGTTTATTCTCGATAATTTTTGGGGAATATGGCACAACTGGTAAACCCTAAGAGATCACAAAAACTTACTCTACAAAAAATGTAGAGCTGTTAAAACACACAATTTATGCTAGTATTATTTTCGTGGAGTTAACCTTTTTTGAGATGTTCCTTATTATTAGTTTCAGTTTTAAGACAGTTATAGGTACGGGAATTTTTCAACTCGTGTCCATACAAACAAAGGAACTTCGGTCACATAGCAACCAGCTTTCGACTATCACTTTAACCTATGGTACTCCCTTATTTGGCTTCTACTTACAAGGAAGTATTTAATATAATTGTTGATGCTAATTTTTTCTCGATTAACCTGAAGTATACAGAAGAATAAGCTTTTTACCAATAATTTATTTTAGAGATGTAGAGAAAGCCATGTCAATAGAACACATAAGATTTTCTGGATTTAGAGGGTCTCAAATCATGTATTTCCGGTGAAATCTCGATATCGAATTTTTGGGTGGAATACAATATCTTCTCTATACTCTATGTACATAGTACGTGTAGAGAAAGTAACTGCCACTCAAGAGCATTTCCTGTAACGTTAAGATAAGGTACACCTTAACAGATCTTCAGTTAAGTAGCATTTCTTAAAATCACTTTACGTCCCGTCACGTTAAATAAACGTCATTATAATCCCGGCTTAACTGCGCGTCCTTCCTAGCACCGGTGTAAGCAATAACCATGAGAAAGCCTTGCTGACTGCACTCTTGAGGCTTAGCACTTCATGGAAATGAAATGAAATGGCGTGTTATTTATGGACGCTCTTTAACTGCTTTGTTTCTCAGCGTCCCATTCTATATTGGGCGTGAAAGACCACTTAATTTTGCTCAGAGGCCTCTCTATCAGGTTTGAGGTTCTTTTACGTGCCGTAAATCTACGACACGGGACCCACGGCTTTACTTCCCTTCCGAAGGAAGGGATGCTAAGGATTTTTACGCTCGAAAAAATCCATCGTCCTCCGCCGGGTTTGAACCCGCGACCTTGGGTATATGAAGTTACACCACGGAGGGCGACTTAGCACTTCATGATATGGTTCATGACGATAATAATATTATTAATAATAATATTATTAATAATAATACAAATCTGATGTGTTACACTCACATGACTTTCTCTAGCTGTTATACAAACTTCATACATAAGATTCTTCTTCTTTCTGCACCTTGCTAATCGAGGTACTCATTAACACAATGTTCTTATTATTTAGTTCCGTATAAGTAGGAAGAAAATAAAGGAATACACTAGGCTAAAACAATAGTCAAATGTTTTAAAAACTGTCATTACAAATCGCTTCTTTTTTTGGCCAGGAATAGAACAAAAGAAAAACGGACACTCACGTCTGAGAAAAGCATAAGTACTTCGCAACTGAAACCAATAACAATGAATACCTCGAAAACGGTAAGCTCCACGAGAAAAATGTATGACATAACTTGTGTATTTTAACAAGACCTATATTTTTGTTAAGTAAGTTGTTTTCTATCTCTTACGGCTTACAAGTTATGCCAAATTAAGTAAAATTCTTCCGGAATAAACAGGTCTTCAGAAGCTATTCCCAGAAAATTCAAGATAAACATTCTATTTGTTAGGTAAATATCTTTAATATATGATGTTTTAATCAAAATCGTTAGAGCTATTTTTAAGAAAATCAAAATTTTCGAAAAAAGTTCCATGTAAAGGGTAGTTTGGGGTGGGTGGATTTTTCTCAAAAACTTTGTGTCACATCCCTGGAAGATACTAAACTTAAATACCAAGTTTGGTATTTTAGCTACTTTTCGTTTTTGAGTTATGGTGTTCACGGGCACACGGACACACGTACACACACGGGCCTTTTTCTGAAAATCCTTTTTTTGGATACAGGGGTCCTAAAACATGTATTTCCGGTGAAATCTCGGTATCGAATTTTTTGGTGGAATGCAATACTTCTCTATCCCTATGTACATTGTACATATGGGGATAGAGAAAGTAAAAATAATAATAACTAGAGCACTCATTAAGTAGACACTAACAGATACAAAGACTAAAATTAAGTTTATGGGGGAAATTTCTGAATCCTTGGAGGTAAAAACAGGAGTGAGACAAGTAAATAAACTTTCTCCATTACTTTTCAACTGTGCACTTGAAAAAGTAATACAAGAGTGGGGCAAACATAAAACAGCTCTGAAAATCAATCAACCAATCATATTAGGCAGAGGAAACCTGAAGATAGATTGCCTCGCATATGCAGATGATCTAGCAATCCTAACTCGTGACATCATAACAACACAAAAGCAGATAGAACTATTAAAAGAAATTGCAGAGAAAATCGGTTTCCAAATACTCATATTTCCGATGAAATCTCGGTAACAATTTTTTTGGTGGAATGCAATATCTACTGTATTTACTATGTACATAGTGCGTATAGAGAAAGTAATTATATACCACACGAACAACACGAACACTCCCAACTGTCTTATGTGGGCATTTTTTTCTAAAAATTTGGATTTCTCAAAAATGGCTGCAAAGATTTTAATAACATGTTTAAATATTTAATGACAAATGATATGTATATCTTGAAAGACTTTTAATTCTAACTGGCATAGGTATATCCGTTAAACTGTAAGAGGTAGTTAAAAACTCACCACAAATAAACGCAAATCTTGTTAAAATTCATAATGATATCATATACACTTTTGTTGTATACTTAAACATTTTTAGAAATTCCTTACTGTTCGTTTTAATTTTAAAAATATTTAGAGCTTTCTTAAAGAGGAATTTGTAGCTCCGTTTTACTTTCTCTTCGCGTACTATGTAGGTACTTGATGTATAGAGAAGATATTGTAATGCTACTAAAAGTACGATACGAAGATTTTACCGGAAATACACGTTTTGGGTCCCCCGTGAATAAGAAAAAAGCATTTTTCGAAAAATATCCATATGTGTGTGTGTGTGTTTGGACAGCACAGCTCAAAAATGAAAGAACCCTTAAAGACCAAACTAGGTATGTAAGTTTGGTACCTTCCAAGGATGTGACACCTAGATTTCTCGAGAAAATTCCCCCACCCCAGACTATGCCTTACAAGGAAAACATTTTTGAAAATTTTGATTTTCTCAAATATGGCTATAACGATTTTGAGTAAAATATCTTGTATATAAAGTATTTGCAAGACAAATAAAATGTATATATTGAATTTTCTGGGAATAGCCTTTGAAGAATACTTTATACTGGATGAATTTTACGGAATTTTAAATAACTGCTGTACCATAAGAGATGGAGAAAAACTTACCTTACAAAAATCGTAGAGCACGTTAAAACATACGCTTTATGTTACAAACATTTTTTACGTGGAGGTGATCATTTTTAAGATATTCCTGGTTTTTCATTTTAGCTTTGAAAAACTTACTTTTCTCATACAGGAATTTCTTAACTCCTGTCCATACAAACAAAGGAACTTCAGTTACATAGCAACCAGCTTTTGGCTATCATTTTAACCTATGGAACTCCCTCATTTCGCTTCTACTTACCAGCAAGCAAGTAATAAGACTATTTCTGCTAATTAGCATGAAATAAATAGAAGCATATGCTTTTTAACTACAATTTGTTGCAGAGATGTAGAGAAAGTCATATAAATGGAATACATCAGATGTTAAAACGCTGTGTTGAGACACAATAAACAAAGTATTAATCTCAAAAAGTTCCAGTCCACAAAAGGAGATCCAGATTTGGGATGCTGTAACCTCCTGCAACATATGTCTTGTGTTTATCTTACCACAAAGTTGGAAATGAGATCGTGTTCTGAACAAAGTTTAAGCAGCGGATACCAGCAAATCCACGAGCTAACCAAGGCAGCAAATTTCAATGGTAATTGCACTCAAAGTTTAATGGAATATTCAGCTACATTTCACTTCAAATGAAGCGTTATTTCAGAAGTGTTATTCGCACAAAATTCTGTGCAGGATCAAACTAACTTGGGCGAATTAGCTAACATACAAGTTCACGAACCATGATCCACAGTTTTGCAATTAAACTTTAATGCTAATTTCTCTATATAGTAGATAGATAAATAAGACCGTCCACCCAAAAATGCAATACCGACACATCAACGGAAATACACACACAAACACAGGGATTTCTTTTTCTAAAAGTCTTTCAATGAAAACATATTTAAAAGAATTCGGGTTATTTCTCAACATAATATCCAGAAAGGTATTTTGCCATATTGATGTTCTGTTTTTTTTTTTTTTTTTTTAGCTTAACGTCCTTTAACCTGGTTGGTCATATCGGACGATGAATGAAATTAGTGAAATGATGCTGAAATGATCTCGGGGTCCATGGAACTTCAAGTTACTCGACATTCGTCTTCTCAGGATAAGGGAAAACCCCGAAAGAAACCTCGTCCGGGTAACTCACCCTAAGCAAGATTCGAACTCATGACCTGCAGTATATGAGGCAGACACGCTAGCACCACACTACCCTGGCGGTCTGTTCTAATTTAATTACACCATCTCAGTAGTGCGATTTATCAAGCTCTTCCAAATAGCTGGTTACCGCATCAATGATCTCGTTTTTGTGAAATCTTAGTCCTGGAAGAATTTTTTGAGGTCTGGATGGTAGTCACTGGATGTTCAAGCATTTCCAACTTTAATTCGCAAATTTTTCCCATTGCAGTGATGGGCCGGGTTATTGTCGTGATGAAACAAGATTTTTTTTTGCCAAATGAAGTTTTTTCACCTTTTACTTAAACGTTGCAGTAAGCTTGCATAGTAGTCACTAGTGATACTTTTACCCTTTTATAAGTAATCAATAAATATAATTCCCTGCGCATCCCAGAAAACACTCGCCATAACTTTGTTAGCTGACAAAATTGACTTTGCCTTTTTTGGAATTGGCTCATCTGGCACAATTTGACTTGATTTACTTTCTGGAGTGTATTAATGTATCCAAGTTTCATCCATGGTAATAAGCCGTCTCAAAATTCACTGAGATTTTTACGGTAGAGCTCCACATTCTTAATAGAGTTTTCTCAATGATCTCTGGAGTTGTGACTTCTACAGGACGTCCAGAGCGAGGCTCATCACTAGTGCTCGTACGTCCCATTTTAAACTCTGCAACCCACCTTATAATCATTGGATATGAAGGGGCAGAGTCTTTCAATGTACTGTCCATTTACTGCTTGATTTATTTAGGAATTAAGCCTTTCAAATGGAAGTATTTACTCACTGATCGCTTTTACAAATCCTACATTTTCGTGAAAACTCTAAAGTTGTCTTGTTTAAAGTGCTGCCTTTGAAAACTAAACAAGCTATTGACCTGTAACTATGGATACAAGCTAGTCTAGAGTTAAACTATACGATGGTATAGTGGCGCCATATCAGGCGACTCTTATCTCTACACACTATTTCCACAGTACGTGTAGAGAAAGTAGTAAATACTAAAGCAAACTAAACACCAGCGGAGCAGAGGAAAAGGAACATAGCAGCCGTTGAAGAGCCAATTAATAGCCCTATCTCCTTAACACCTACATCGGAAACTCTACCAAAATCACCAAATCTTTACCATCCATTATTGCTGTGGTGAAGCCCTTACCAGGGTAAATAGATAGCTGCTTCACCTAGGCTCACCATGACCCTATCAGGTCTCACTCGACGCAACACGTAGTACACCACAGAAGTTGAATTTTATTCCTCATAGGCTGTACATTTTCTGTTTTGGCTGGAGGCCAGTAAGTCATTTACGTACTAAACCGATGTCCCACGGTCAAAAATTTTGGTCCAAAACTCTTCAAACTACCAATTGGATCGAGGCACATCGCATAAGTTGATTGTATACAATTTCCGTCCTATTTTTTTCCAGTTTGCTACAACAGAAATCGCAGTTTCTATTTTTGGTCTAAACGTATGAAATCAACCAATGAGTAATAAGATGGCAGCTAGCGCTGGGTCTTCCTTCCCGCCCTCATAATTCTTTGTGTGAAACTTGGCAGTATCTTGTAGACTTTTTCCTCAATAATAGGGTTATAGTAGCTGAGTTATTGTTGAAAAACACATTTTTTTGTGCAGCAGACATTTATGAAATAATGACTTGGGTATTTATAATCCCCGCAAATGTATTTGTACCTAACCTTCTTTTCTCAACAAAAATATAAAAACATGGTCTTACTTTTGATCTGTTGGTATGGACTGCCTCATTTTTGTGTCTTGGCGAGTGATTTTTGCCTCAACTAAGGACAACAACTTTCCAAACAAATATTCGTCCATTCTAAGGAATCTGAAATAATTTACAGGCTCAGAAACGAGTTCATTTTGCAGCATATGTAGTACACCTCTTCCTTGGCCTGCATTCCTACGTTCCAGCTCTGCTCTGGTTTTGATATTTTCTTTCTGTTATAATATGCTCTTGCAATGGATATATAAACTAAGCTTGCGACAGCGAACGTAAATAATTGTGGATCAGCTACCTCCACAATTTTCTATCAGCTGTTCAAGTGCATGCAAGAAGTATTTGCACCAATACACGCTCCCGTGGGATTAGAATGGAGAAATTGTGCACAACGTTTACATTGTATAAAATTTTATGGACAAAATTTTGACCGTGATACATCACCTTTATTCTGAATCATCTTTTTCTGCCCATAACTACACACAGTCGAATTACGTTTTCCCATTTTTGTTCTCTTCTGATCCTTATCTTTTCTATAGGTATTGTTCTTCTTTCTTCCTTTACCCTTTTTACTAGCTTTTAGTTTCCTATCGAGCTCTGCAATATCACATCAAAGCTAGACAAGTCATTTACTTTAATTAGTTACTTTGCACCTTTTTACTTTCTCTATACGCACTATATACATAGTGTATAGAGAAGGTATTGCACTCCACCCAAAAATTCGATACCGAGATTTCACCGGAAATATATGTTTTAGGGTCCCCTGTATCCAAAAAAAAAAAGTATTTTCACAAAAAGGTCCGTGTGTGTGTGTGTGTCCGTACGTCCGTCCGTACGTCCGTGCGTCTTTGAACACGATAATTCAAAAACGAAAAGTCGGTAAAATGCCAAACTTGGTATTTAAGTTTAGAATCTTCCAGGGATGCGACACAAAGATTTTGAGAAAAATCCCCGACCCCAAACTACCCTTTCCATGGAACTTTTTTCGAAAATTAAGATTTTCTAAAAAATGCCTCTAACGATTTTGATTAAAATATCGTATATTAAAGACATTTAACTGAAAAATAAAATGTATATTTTGAATTTTCTGGGAATAGCCTCTGAAGACTACTTTATTCTGGGTCAATTTTAAGGAATGTTGTATAACTGCTAAACCGTAAGAGATGGACAATAACTTATCACACAACAAATGTAGAGCACCTTAAAATGCACAATTTATGTCATTTACATTTTTTTCATGGAGTTGATTGTTTTTGAGATATTCCTTGTTTTTGATTTCAGCTATAAAAACTTATACTTTTCTCATACTCGACTTTGTGAACTCGTGTCCATACAAACAAAGGAACTTCAGTCGCATAGCAACCTGCATTTCACTATCACTTTAACGTATGGTACCCCTTTATTTCGCTTCTACTAACAAGAAAGAAAGTGATAAGACTATTTCAGCTAATTTTTGCTCCATTAGATGAAGTAAATAGAATAATTTGTTGCAGTGATATAGAGAAAGTCATGTGAATGGAACACATCAGATTTTTTTGTTTTACCTCTAATTGAAATTCCTGAATTTATTTCCAAAGCTCTATGCCTTGAGTAATATTTATTAATGATCAAAATAGGAATAAGTTTCCCCTAAGCTCAGTTTTCAAAATAATAATAATAATACTAATAATAATAATAATACCTGCACATCTGCCTTAGAGTAATTAACCTTAAGCCATCTTGCAACAGACGAATATCGATTAACTTGAGAGAGAAACAGAAGACAAGTGCACATCGCGGCAGTAATCCAGAGAACAAAGGCACATCGTGGCGGTAATACAATATTGCGATGTGAGTGTTGAAGGTGCATTGTTACAGAATAGAGGAATGTCATCTCTTATTTCCGTAACACAATGCTGCCAATTCAACAGATAAAACTAATCCCATTGCTTAGTGATCTGAAATTTGGAATTAGACATTAAATGCTTAATGCCGTGACTCTAAATCTGTTGCTTAAAAAAATGCGATATCCTCTATCCACGTGACTTTCAGTAGCTGTATTCTTTTCAATTCCCGGGAGTAAAACAAAAATCGGATGTGTCACACTCACATGACTTTCTCTACAAACTTCTTACAAAAGATTATTCTTCTTTATACACAATACTAATCCAGAGAGACATTAGCCGATTTATTACCTAGTTCCTTATAAATAAAAGGCAACTAAAGGAATGCTGATAGTCAAATGTTTTAAAAACTGTCGTTATGCGATTGTCATTGCAAATCGCTTCTCTTCTCTACAGGAGTAGAACAACAACAAAAACATCTGATGTGTACCATTCACATGACTTTCTCTATATCCCTGCAACAAATTATTCTTAAAAAGTTTATGCTTCTATTTACTTCATGCTAATCGAGAAAAATTAGCAGAAATAGTCTTATTTCTTGCTTTATTGTAAGTAGAAGCGAAGTACCATATGTTAAAGTGAAAGTCAAAAGCTGGTTGCTATGTGACTGATGTTCCTTTGTTTGTATGGACAGGAGTTGACAAATTCCTGTATGAGAAAAGTATAAGTTTTTTAAAGCTGAAACCAAGAAAAAGGAATATCTCAAAAACGATCAACTCCACGAAAAAACTGTATATAACATAAAGTGTGTTTTAACGTGCTCTACATTTTTTCTGGGTTAAGTTTTTATCCATCTCATACGGTTTAGTTATGTAGTTATGAAAAATTCATCCAGAATAAAGTAGTTTTCAGAAGCTATTCCCAGAAAATTCAACATTTAAATTTTATTTCTCGGGTAAATATCATTAATATACGATATTTTAGTCAATATCGTTAGAGCCATTTTTTAGAAACTAAAAAATTTCGAAAAACAGTTCCATTAAAGGGTAGTTTGGGGTGGGGGATTTTTCTCAAAATCTTCGTGTCGCATCCCTGGAAGATACTAAACTTAAATACCAAGTTTGGTATTTTACCTTCTTTTCGTTTTGAGTTATCGTGTTCACAGACACACGGACACACGGACACACGGACATGCGGACAGACGGACACACGGACACACACACGAACTTTTTCTGAAAATCCTTTTTTTGGATACAGGGGACCCTAAAGCGTATATTTTCGGTGAAATTTCGGTATCGAATTTTTTGGTGGAGTGCAATGCATTCTCTATACACTATGTACATAGTGAGTATAGAAAAGTAAAAATCTGATGTGTTACATTCACATGACTTTCTCTAGCTATTCTACAAGTTTCATACATAAGATTCTTCTTCTTCCTGCACTTGCTAATCGTGGTACTCATTAGCACATGTTCTTATCATTTAGTTCCGTATAAGTAGGAAGAAAATAAGGGAATACACTAGGCTAAACTAATAGTCAAATGTTTTAAAAGCTGTCGTTAAGCGATTGTCATTACAAATCGCTTTTTTTCTTGGTCAGGAGTAGAACAAAAGTAAAATGGACACTCCCATCTAAGAAAAGTATAAATACTTCACAACTGAAACTAATAACAATGAATACCTCGAAAACGCAAAGGTCCACGAAAAAAATGTTTATGACATATCTTGTGTATTTTAACAAGACCTAAATTTTTTTGCATAGTAAGTTTTTGTCTATCTCTTACGGTTTACTAGTTATGCCAAATTAAGCCAAATTTATGCAGAATAAATAGGTCTTCAATAGCTATTTCCAGAAAATTCAAAATATACATTTTATTTGTTAGCCAATAGAGCCATTTTTAAGAAAATCAGAATTTTCGAAAAAAGTGCCATGTAAAGGGTAGCTTGGAGTGGGGGGATTTTTCTCAAAATTTTCGTGTCGCATCCCTGGAAGATACTAAATCTAAATACCAAGTTTAGTATTTTAGCTACTTTTCGTTTTTGAGTTATCGTGTGCACAGACACACGGACACACAGACACGGACCTTTTTCTGAAAATGCTTTTTTTGGATACAGGGGGTCCTTAAACATGTATTTCAAGTGAAATCTCGGTATCGAATTTTTGGGTGGAAAAATCGGTTGTGTACACTCATATGACTTTCTCTAGCTGCTCTACAAACTTCTTACAAAAGATTTTTCTTCTTTCTACACAATACTAGTCCAGATAAACAATAGCCAATTTATTACCTAGTTCCTTATAAATAAAAGGCAACTAAAGGAATGCACTACGCTAAAGTGATAGTCAAATGGTTTTAAAGCTGTCGTTATGCAATTGTCATTGAAAATCGGTTCTCTTCTCTACAGAAGTAGAACAAAAAAAATCTGATGCGTACCATTCACATGACTTTCTCTATCCCTGCAACAAATTATTCTTAAAAAGCTCATACTTCTATTTACTTTATGCTAATCAGAAAAAATAGCAGAAATAGTCTTATTACTTGCATCCTTGTAAGTAGAAGCGAAATAAGGGACTACCATAGGCTAAATACTGGTTGCAATGTCAATGAAGTCCCTTTGTTTATATGGATAGGAGTTGACAAGTTCCTGTATGAGAAAAGTATACGTTTTTCATAGCAGAAACCAAAAATAAGGAATGTCTCAAAAACGACGAACTCCACGAAAAAAAAATGTATATAACATACATTGTGTGTTTAAACGTGCTCTGCATTTTTTGTTTAGTAAGTTTTTGTCCATCTCTAACGGCTTAGCGGATATTCAAAATTCAGTAAAATTAATCCAGAATAAAAAAATTCAAGATATGCATTTTATTTGTCAGGTAAATATGTTTAATATACGAAATTTTAATCAAAATCGTTACAACCATTTTTGAGAAAATCAAAATTTTCGAAAAAATTTCCATGTAAAGGGCAGTTGGGGGTGGGGGGATTTTTCTTAAAATAGTCGTGTCGCATCCCAGGAAGATATTTAACTTAAATACCAAGTTTGGTATTTTAGCGACTTTTCATTTTTGAGTTATCGTGTTCAAAGTCACACGGACACACACACACGGACCCTTTTCTGAAAATACCTTTTTTAGACAATGGTGACCCTAAAACATATATTTCCGGTGAAATCTCGATATCGATTTTTTTGGTGGAGTGCAATACCTTCTCTATACACTATGTACATATTTCGTATATAGAAAATAAAAATGGTCACTTCCTGTCTGAGAAAAGTGTAAGTATTTTACACTAGAAATCAATAACAGGGTATATCTCGGAGATGGTTACCTCCACAATAGAAACATAAAGGACCTAAATTGTGTGTTTTGACAAGATCTACATTTTTTATGTAGTATGTTTTTGGCTATCCTTTCGGTTTACCAGTTATGAAAAATTCAGCATAATTCATGCAGAATAAACATATCCACAGAGGCTATTCCCAGAAAATTGAAGATACAGACTTTATTTGTCATGTAAATATACGAGATTTTAATCAAAATCTGTGGAGCCATTTTTGAGAAAATCAAAATTTTCGAAATTTTTTCCACATAAAGGGTAGTTGGGGCTGTGGTGTCCACAGACACACACGTGGACCTTTTTTGGATTCAGGGAGGCCTAAGAAATGTATTTCAGGTGAAATCTCGGGATCTAATTTTTGGGTGCAATACAATACCTTCTCTCTCCACTATGTTTATAGTACGTGTGGAGAAAGCAAACACTATTTGCTATAGAGATGTATAAAAAGTCATATGAGTGTAATACATCACATTTTATGTTTAAGTTACATTAAATTTAAGTACATTTTTATTAGACTGGAATTTTTGAAATGAATGCTCTATATGCTTAGAAAGGTTTCCATCCCACATGCATATCATTATATTTGAGTAAATTTTTGGTTGGTTGGTATCTAATGTTGAGCAGTTGGCAGTGAAGCCATTGGCTCTCCTGCATTCCAGTATTTTGATGTCATATTATCATGTTAACTAAAGGTTGGGCAGCGCAGTAGGTGTTTCCATCCATTTCTTCTTTAAGTGTACAGAAAGGACACAGATGAGATCTCACTATACCAATCTTGAGACAGTCATGGCCTGTTAGGAGTCTAAAGTTGCTACAGAGGATTTTCTTGGTAATATAGTGATTCTGGTCGTGTTATTACATAAATTTTCCCATGGTTTTCCTTTTGTTGGTAATACATTATCTTCTTTAATTTTGTTATTATATGTTGATATCATAATTTTTTGATAGAGTGATAACTTATTGGATTCGATGAATTTGATGTAAGTTTACTACCTTTCTTGACTAGTAAGTCAGATGTTTCATTACCCTGTATTTCGCAATATACTGGTATATATTGAAGTATTAATCTTTTATTTAAATTCATTAGTTGTTTTATGGTTTTGCGACATTTGCAATATTTAGTTTATTAGGTGTTAAATGAGATGCTATGGATATAATAGCTGCTTTAGGGTCAGATAATAGTACGACTTTTTGAGACCGTTAATTGGCCTCGTAATAAAAATAACAATCATTTTTATTAATTATCTAAATGTATGTAACGAAAGTTAATATTTAATAAGTTGTATGCATAGGAACCAAGAAGCCAGTTGTTCACTTAAAAGTTACTCAGAATCATGACGCCAGACTGGATAGAGGGGTGAGACGTTGCTTCGTTTGTGAAAGTCACGTTCGAGTTTAGTATAAGGGGAAACCACAGTTTAAAGCACACAAGGGGACTTCTTCTTTATATTCGTGGTATCACGTGATTATTATGACGCATTCTGGGAGATTTGCAATGGTTTCTGGGTAACGATGGTGTCATTTTGGTGGACCTTCCAAACAATCAGAAAGAAGCCACCATGACACAGTTTTTTGTATATAAGAAGTAAGGTTTGGCACATCGAGGTCGTTTTGCTAAGAATTCACCCGTGAGAGAGGTAATGTCGTCGCATGTTAAGAACTCGCGCGAGTGTGAGGCAAGGTCGTTTGTTAAGAAGTTCGCGAAGTAAGGTTATTATAATAAGAAAGTGTATGTGAAGTAAATTAACGTCGCTCAACTATTTAACAGTTGGCTCGCGATTAGGTGAAAGTGAATTGTGCCATGTACTCAACTAAAACAGTGTAATTGAAAGTATTTATGAGTAAAGAACATCAGTCAGCAGTATAAAGTGTATAACCAGGTGCTTGTCTTCAAAACTCCTTTAGAATAAACAGCAGTAAAAGGTTACAAGTGTTTTCTTAACCATTACAAGATCACTCTTACAAATCCTCCCATTAGCCAAATCCACGCTTGGGAGAGTCAATGTTCATGCAAGACTGAGCAACGCCGTGGCAACTCATCCCAGAAGAGCTTCAGTACCAGGTACGTGAGTGTAGTGGAGTTGATTGGAAGTGACACTTAGTTACGCTGCACACAAGCACCCAAAGGGGTAAAATCAACAAACTAAAATACTCCCGCATATGGCACATAACGTGCACCACTAGTAAGCATCAAAATCTCCGCTACATTTTTCAAATTTATTTATATGATATAGTAGGTTTTGTAAGCTCTGAAGTATTGCCGAAACCTCTCCATCAAAATTTGTAGTATTTAAAGTCAATCGTTGTAAATTGTTAGATATTAGACCGGAAGTTTTAAAATGAAAGCCCTATAAGTTCAGAAACATACATGGTGCAAAGTTTCCATCCCAAATGCATCACATTAAGTTTAAGTAAATTTTTACTTTCTCTATAGGCACTATGTGCATAGTGTATAGAGAATGTATTGCACTCCACCAAAAAATTCGATACCGGGATTTCACGGAAAAACATGTTTTGGGGTCCCCTGTATCCATAAAAAGCATTTTCAGAAAAAGGTCCGTGTGTGTGAGTCCGTGTGTCTGTGAACATGATAACTCAAAAACGAAAAGAAGCTAAAATACTTGGTATTTAAGCTTAGTATCTTCCTGGGATGCGACACGAAGGTTTTGAAAAAATTCCCCCACCCCAAACTACCCTTTACATGGAACTTTTTTCGAAAACTTCGATTTTCTCAAAAATGGCTCTAACGATTTTGATTAAAATGTCATATAATAAAGACATTTACCTGACAAGTAAACTGTATATCTTGAACTTTCTGGGAATAGCCTCTAAAAAGTAGTTTATTCTGGATGAATTTTCCGTAATTTTGAATAAATGCTAAACCATGAGAGATGGACAAAAACGTACTACGCAAAAAATGTAGAGCACGTTAAAACACACACCTTATGCTATATACATTTTTTTCGTGGAGTTCATCGTTTTTGAGACATTCCTTATTTTTGGTTTCTGCTATGAGAAACATATTTTTTTCATCCAGGAACTTGCCAACTCCGATCCATATAAACAAAGGAAGTTCATTGACATAGCAACCAGCTTTTGGCTTTCACTTTAACCTATGGTACTCCCTTATTTCGCTTCTACTTACAAGGATGCAAGTAATAAGATTATTTTTGCTAATTTTTTTCTGATTAGCATAAAGTAAATAAAAGTATAAGCTTTTTAAGAATAATTTGTTGCAGGGGTATAGAGAAAGTCGTGTAAATGGTACACATCAGATTTTTTGATATTAGACCGGAAGTTTTAAAATGAAAGGTCTATGTGTTTAGAAACATACAAGGTGCCAAGTTTCCATCCCAAATGCATTACGTGTAAAGCAACTTCTGTTTCGTGGGTACAACATTTTGGATGAAGCTGTCCAGATGATGCGGTTTCAATGTGATGCCTTTCCTGATTTCCCGAATCATGTCGTCACCTAACACACACACGCCTAAAACCGCAACTGGTTTCCCTTTGTTTCAATCGCAGGTAAATCTATTGTGTTCCAAATACCTTTTGTTGCGTGTCACAGCCCGTAACATTCCACGTAGTTGGTCCACACAAGCCATTAGCCTTGCACTTACGTACGTTTAAGCAAGAACAATGACCTACCTTTATGTTAAAAGTTTGCAGCAAGTGGGCCCTGCAGGATGTTGTCAAGTTAAGGCAAACTATGTCCCTAAATTTAACTGTGTTCCCATTCAGATACCCCTAATGTCTACGAGCTCCAAAACATGAATCTAGTGAGAGACAGTACAGGTCGTGAGTTCGAATCTCGATTAGGGTGAGTTACCCGGACGGGTTTTTTTCGGGGTTTTCCCTTATCCGAGATCATTTGAGCATCATTTCACAAATTTATTCATCGTACGATATGACCAACCAGGTTAAAGGATGTTAAGCTATAATAAAAAAAAAAAAAAAAAAGTACATTAAAAGGTCCTAAAAGGGAGATATAAATTACATCTAATGACTGACTGCCTCCGGAGCCGAGTGGTCAGCGAGTTGACCTCTCACCCGGGCATCCCGGGTTCGATTCCCGGCTGGTGCAGTGAATTTTTCTTTAGCCAGAATTATTCCCTATCCCCCACAGAGTCTGGAAGTGCGATTGTGTGCGTGTTTGAGTAAAACTAAGGTAAACAGTACCTAACGACAGCGAGTTGTTTCAAGTGGAAAGCCCTCGATATGATCTTAGATGTTAAAGTGGGCTATATATAATTGATAAATTTTATTAAGAAGGGACAAATGGACAAATACAGGTTGGCGCAGGGAAACCAGAAATTGAGAAGTAGGCAACGTAACTTGCAGGAGTGAATAAAGGAAACAACACATTTATTGAGGAAAGCTGATGTATGATATACCATTTATGTTTTCATTACAAAATGTCACTTTACTTTACTTCTTAAAGGTGACATCGGAAATATATGCTCCAGTTTTGTGTCCACATTCTAAAATCCTGTTCTGAAAACTCTGGAACGCTTGCCCTGTCGGGGAATGGCAGTGATTTCGTCTTCAATCTCCTGAGCAAGTTCTTGAACAGTTTAAGTTTAAGCTGTCCCCACAGGAAAAAGTCGCAAACACTGAGAACAGGTGACCTTCCAGGCCACGGAATGTCGCCATTATGAGAAATAACGCGCCTGCCAAACAATTGGCGAACGGCTTCCATCGATTGTCGAGATGTGACGTGGCTCCGTCCTGCTCAAACCATGTTTTCGATGCTCACAACGTGCAGTATTGGAGTAAAGAATGTTTCAAGCATTTCAACGTACCGAGCGGATACTACTGTTGTTGCCTCTCCATTCTCAGTTTCAAAAAATATGATGTGTTCCATTCACATGACAGGAAAGCTACAAGAAGATTTTGAGAAACATTTCGCCACCCCAAACTACCCTCTACATGGAAAAAATTTCGAAAATTTTGATTTGATCAAAAATGTCACTGATGATTATGATTAAATTACAAAAAGATATTTACATGTCAAATAAAATGTATATCTTGAATTTTCTGAGAATAGCCTCTAAAGATTTTTATTCCGGATGAATTTTGCTAAATTTTGCATAATTGGTAAATCGTAACATATAGACAAAAACTTACTACATAAATAATGTAGATCTCATTAAAATACTCAAATTATGTCATATACGTTTCTTTCTGGAATTGAGCATTTCTGAGATATTTCAATTGTTTGTTTCAGTTTTAAAATACTTAAACTTTTCTCACACTTTTCTTCTGGTCATGCATAGAAATGGATTTTAACCACATGACAGCCGGTTTTTAAAACATTTGACTATCGTTTTAGCCTAATGTATTCCCTTATTTTCCATCTACTTACAAGGAAGCCAGTAATTAAGAAACCTTCTGCTACTGTTTATCTCTATTATCATATAGTATATAAAGGAATAAGCTTTTTAACAATACTGTGTTACAGTGATGTAGAGAAAGTCACGTGGATGAAACTCATCAGAATTTCACTTTCTCTAGCCCCATATGTACAATGTACATAGGAATAGAGAAGTATTGTATTTCACCCAAAAATTCGATACCGAGCTTTCACCGGAAATACATGTTTTAGGACCACCT